>JBCEWE010000457.1:7957093-8282093 GCA_039877035.1 Silurus lanzhouensis | reverse complement strand
GTGGGAAATAATGAAGTCCAAATACTTTGTTACTGTACTCGAGTAGATTTTTCTGGAATCGGTAGTTTTACGTTTTACTCTCATTAAATCTTTACACAAATATCTGTACTTTCTACTTACATCTCTCTCTCTCTCTCTCTCTCTCTCTCTCTCTCTCTCTCTCTCTCTCTCTCAACTCAACAGAGGTGACTGAGCAAGTGAGCCGCCGAGACCTGAAAGCCGTCCCCTTTATCACCTTCCTGTCTGACCTAATGAAGACTCAGTTGCTGTCTGATGACCTGGTGGCTGGAGTGGAGATCCAGTGTCAGGAGAAGGGCAGCTGCCCTGCGGCGTGTCACCTGTGCAGGCAGGTGGGCAGAGACAGTCTCAGCCCTCTGCCTGCACTGCTGGATGTCAGCCGTTCAGTACCACTCTTCAGCCTCATCCAGGACAACCTCACCAAAGAGGTGAGAGACACCTCCAGGGTCAGATTTCATCCACAGTGGGACAAAATATATATTATAAATCCCTCAGTGATGTGCACACATTGGACATTTTCTTAACAGTGATTTGATGACTTTAACCTTTACACTTTGGTCGTTTTAATACTGGCCTCATAAAAAACTCTCATCCTGTTGATATCACAAAACTCCTATAAAACTCAGTAAAATAAATATTTAACCCCAAATCAGTGATTAGACTTTGTAATACAAGTTTCTTACATTCAGTGAGCACATTAATTTAACCTGTTAGCCTTCACCCCAGCTTTTGGGACTCACAGCTGAAAATGCTCTTCCTAACTATAAATGTTAACAGTTCCTGATAAAAAGTGGTCTACATACACAATATAAATATCTTTAAATCACTTTGAGCTTTACTGTCTATTATTCAAAGTTGATATTGCTCAAAAAGATAAGTTATATTTGATGAAGTACCATGAAATGTTTTATTACTGAATTGAAATTTTTTTCTTTATATATAAATAACCACATGAAATAAGTTCTGGAGCGATCCAGAAAAGTACTGGGTTAAAAGCCACATGTCTCATGAGTTTATATTTTAAATTGAATGAACATATCATGAAAAATGAGATTCTTACAAACATTGATCTGAGACTATGTCTGGTTCGCCCCTTCCCGCCCCACCCAGAACAAATTTTGGACTAAATAGCTCCTTTTTTAGTTGTGGGCCGTGCGTTTCACACCCAGGCCTTCAGTGGTGTGTTACCTGAGTCAATCCATCTCTTACTACCATCATAGAGAAACGCAGTAGAACAGAGCGCTGCATCACACACAGGAATCTCATACAGTGAAACTGAATGTCATAAAGCAAGAAACCCAATAAACACAATTCAACACATCTCCTTTCACTGTAGCCACAGCAGCACCTCCACATACATCATCTCTAACAGAAGCACCGATATTCACCTCATGAAATGACATTTTTGTTGGAATTTTTCCGGCATCATCGTTTTCCTGGGGATTTCAAATGAAATCATTGTGGGGTTTTTTGCTAAATATTTGGGAAAGAAAAATCAAAAGTATAAGTGGTTCATGAAAAAGCTTAATAACTGTTTCGAACTGTTTGGACAGACCTTTCCGAAAGATATCCAGCTTTTCTTGAAAAGTCCGTCTTCTAAACGTCCTTGTAAGTTTGACCAAATCAGTTTCCTCTGGAATAAAATAAACAGTTATTAAATCCACACATTGAGCTTGTGCAGTTTGCTACAGATGCGAGTCTGAATACTGCACTCTCTGACCGTCCAATCAAAAGAGCTAAAAATGTCGTGTTTCGTCGCCTTCTAGGGATCCTCAGAGTGACTGAATGATTCTGATTGGTTAAAGGAACAGCTTCAGGCAGCATAGGGTTTATGATTTAAAAAAAAAGCCTGCTCACGGTGATGACCTTACGACAATACGTGATGCTACGGCTAAAATCTGATTGGAGAGAAACTTTTATATATACAGACAGTTGATGGCGCTGCTCCTTTCTTACTTACATCCTTAATACACATTCATGTACAAAAATTCAAATTCAAGTCAGCGATTCTCGAGTTTATGGCTGCAGAGATTATTGAAGGAGCAGCTTCAGAAGCCTTGCTTGTTTATAACCAACACTGTTACACTGTATGGATAAAAAGTTTTAGAACACCTGCCTTTTTCCACCCTTATGGCTAAATTAATCTTCACAAATCTAGAGGAACATCGTTCCAGTCGAGCGGAGAATAAAATAACAACAAATCGGGACTAAATGTGGAAAACAGTCCACACACTTTTGTCATCACAGTTTATATAATCACCAAAAACCCTGCTTCATTTACGTGACTGTATTTATTCAATTATAAATATACACAGGAAAAAAAAAAATATATATAAAAATCCACAGGAATATAATTCCGCTGGTGCAAATGTGGGTTTTGAGTCTTGGTTGGAGTTTGGAGGAGGTTGTAGCTCAGTGGTTAAGGCTTTGGACGTTGGATTGGAAGGTCACAAGTTCAAATCCCAGCACCACTATGTTGCCACCGCTGGGCCCTTGGGCCATATCCCTTAAGGGCATCATTCATTTCAGTCAACACTGGATGAATGAAGGATTTGTCTCTATTAACAAGTTAGAAAACAGGTCCTGAGGTGGTTTTCTTTGTGGTAAACCCCTGGATATTTGTTTCACATCATATACGACTGAAACTCCAAAATTTCCCAGCAGATGGCAGAAACGGTATACTCAGACATGCACTCGGGTCCAGGACATTGATTTCTCATTCGGGAAGTATGATGAATAGTATAGATAAAGGCCAGACTGTGTGTGTGTGTGTGTGTGTGTGTGTGTGTGTGTGTGTGTGTGTAGGCTACACATGCTTGCGCTTCTTCCTCCTCGCAAACCAAGAAAATCTGACATATCTCTCCTTGAGGAGCAGACTATTATTCAATTAGCAGCCCAGTAGCCACTGTATCTTCTGACTCACGGAGTTAATGAGGATATTAAATCGTGTTTGGAGCGGATCGACGCTGCTCTCGTTTTTTTTTTCCTCCTTCATTTCTCCCGCGCTGACGTCTACGATGGAATTAGCCGGCGTCTGCTGCGCTGCTGCGAGTTACAAGGCAGATGCGAGAGTGACGCACTAACCGAACCTGTGGACATATCTGACCACTTCAAACCCTACGGTTCATTTCTATCTCTCTCTTTTTTCTGTCCTTTGTGATCTCTTGTGGTTGTGTGCGTCTGAGTTGTAGCCTGTCGTGCCTGCACAAACCACTGTCACAAGGAACAAGAGGCTCAACGGGGGCGAGAGACGAGCAATCAATATCAGACAGTCCCTAGTGGGAGACTGTCGATAGGTAAACAAACAGAAGAGCACGGCGTCGTCGTCGTCGTCCCCCCCCCCCCCCCGAACTCACACTCACACTCACAAACACACACTTAGACAGTGAGAACGGTGCAGACGGCTGGACCTTTACCTCAGAAAGAAGTGAAATTATGCCAATGTTATTGATGCGGATGTCGCCGATGTCATCGACTCTGGGGTACCAGACAATACATTGTTCGAGTCTCTTTTATGCGCCTTATCCTGCGCTTTTACTCCCTTTCTGTGATTTGCTTTGCACATTTTTCGTTAATTGCATAAGCAAAGTGAGTACATACAAGCAACCGAATGGTAACAGGGAAGCATGCATGCAATTCGGGGCTATGTAGGAAACGCAGATGGGAGTCCAAGGAAACTGGAATAAACTGGAATACCAGAATGTTTTGGCCACAATTTGGTTGTCTGAGACAAATTTAGAAAATCCTAAATGATTTCTATAATTCCAGGTTAAAATCTGTAGTCTTTGTTCACTGGTTTGACATATTCACCGACAGTTGATTAATGGTCGTTGCGATTTTCCTACAATGCGTTTTTCCTACAATAAAATTCCGGCAGTGTCCAAAGTTTTACGAGTCTTTTTTTTTCTGCAGTGCGACTTCTCACACGATGAATGTCAAACCGAGAACCAATAGGAGCGCCGCACCTGCTGACGCAATTAGCGCGACGACTTCAAACCACTTTAGGAAAAAAGTAAAAACGAGTCAGGTAGATAGCACAGCAAGAAGAGAAGCTTATTAATTTATGGAGGGAATGTTTATATGATGCGTCATCACTGCTAGCTTCCATTAGCGAGAGAATGCAGGTCTGAACGTGTCTCGGATTGATTAAGTAAAACTTCGGACAAGTCTTTTTCTTGTGCGCTAGTTTTTGCTAGTTATCAAGAACCAAGATGAAATATTAGGAAATTAAGATACAGCAATGCATTCTCGTTAGCCCCCCCAAAAAAGACATTATCTGCCACACTTAATCCACATTTATTGGTTTGCTCCCACCTCTCAAAATCACTGGTGGATTGATGATTCTGGCAGAATGACACTTTAGTGTGTTTGGTATCCTGAGACTCAATGGCAATTAAAAAAATGAAAAACGCTTTACTAATCCCACAGGTAAAATAGTTGTATCTATGCATATCCCAGCCATGTTAGGAAGCTGGGGTCAGAGTGCAGCCATGTTACAGCACCCCTGGAGGCTTAAGGGCCTTGCTTAAGGTCCCAAGAGTGGCAACACCCACCTTCCAATCAGTAACCCAGAAACTTACCCACTGAGCCACCACAACCCACCACAATTTCCCAGATTCAGTCTGGCTTCTCACCTTGCCCCCAGTACTCATGGATATACCATGATCCCAGGGTCATGACTAGGATAAAGCACTTATTTAATATGAATGAATGTAGGAACCTTTAATCATTCCGTGGTTTGACCCTCTGGAGAATTTATACAACAGTGAATTCTGCATTTAGGAAAATGCTCCACTGTGCTCTCCTTCAAAAGCTACAATCAATAAATCTCCACCAAATCCTTGGAGGACTGATAAACAATCCAATCCTGACCGGCATAAAGTGCTTACTGAAGATAAATGAACCCTTAAGGGTTACTTTGGTTTGCCCCTTTTGCTCCCCTTTCTTAAAATGTTCCACCAGGGTTTCATTGAAATGCTCGAAGTATTAACCTTTCAAGGAATTTTTGGGGTATCCATTTTTTAGGAGTTTAGAGCAAGACTGTCCAGTCTTGTCCACAAATGGCCAGTGTGGCTGCTGGCTTTTGGTTTAATCAGTTAATTTTGTCCTCACACCCCATTTCTGGGACCGGTTTTGAATCCACAGTGACCCTGACTAATATAAAGTGCCTACTGAAGACGGATGTTTGTCCATCATGTGGAATCTATAAAACAAACTGTTCCCTTTCAGAAAATGTTCCACTGGGGTCTCTTAAAAAACAAATAGAACCAATACGCATACAAATAATCCTTCCAACGAATCTGTAGAAGATCTTTTCTGCAAAGGCCTGATTTTATAACCAAGAAACACACCTGGCATTTCCCAAAAACAAGTAGCCACACTGGTTCTTTCTTAATACAAGGTAGTGTCAAAAAGTTTCAAGGCTAATGTTATAACCGGTGCTGTCCTGTCCACATGCGTTACCACGTCAGCGATTTCATCACGGACAGCAAGTTAGAACAAAGAGCAAACTAAATTCTGAATCCACCCTACCTGCCAGATTTGGCTCCTGCTGACTTCGCCCCTCTTCACGAAGATGAAGATCCAGCTCAAAGGTCGCCATTTTGACACCATTGCATCGATCCAGCTGGAAAAGAAGACTTCCAGGACGGGTTCCAGAAGAACGCAGGGAGCTCTGCATTGCTGTGTGAGTGGACTATTTTAAAAGTGAATGAATGTAAACATAGATATATAAAGTACTTTCGTGTAAACAGAGCTAGAAACTTTTTGATACCATCTTGTATATTTGGGGGTCTCTGGAGTTTCTGGTGTGGAGGAACATGAATTAGAACGGTCCAGGCTCAAAGGTTTGCTGATCAAATAGAGCAAACGTGAATGACACATCTTATATTTGTTGAAACTTGAACGTTTTCTGTTTCCCCCCTACTGAAAAATTGGTTTAATAGCTGGTATAACGTTCATAATAATCGTTTCCATATTGAATCCTTTACTTCTTTACACCTGGTGACTAAACTAAGGCTGTCCCACATAGACGAATCGTGTATCAGGCAGTTGTTGGGGGGGTTGGGGGGCAGGACCACAATGACATCAGGTAAAATAATTTCTCATAACATTTTAAACCATGATGTACAGAACATCGCACAAAGATATAGAAGAAAACTAAAAAAAACACATAAATAAATGCAGAAAGGCCACGCTGCAGACAGGATTTGCATTTCACATGTAGACAAATCAAATTAAATCGGCTAATCTGCCTGTGCGAGAGCGCTGTAAGTACAGATCAACATTGATGCATTGAAAAACAAACAAACATTAATGTACAGAATTAAATTAGACCAGAATATACCTTTACAGAATCTCCCAGACATCCACAATTTAAATCATGGAATCATGGAAAGTGAAGCTTGTGTTTATATACCCATGTTAAAATATATATTAAAAGCTTCTTTACACGTTTTTATTCACAACATTACCACAAAAAGCTATATATTAAGTTATTGGGAGAAAAATGGTAGTTCTTCATTAAATCGGACACCCCATATTACCAAAATGGAACGATCCTCGTCAACATCACGGCGAAGATTTAACTGTGAGATTGGTCGTCGGATCAGGCTCCTCCTATTGAAGCTGAAGATGTTTTTCATGCGGTTTATGTTTTCTGAAGTATACATTTGAGCAAATTGGTCTTAGATTGTCTGTAGATCATGTCTGACAGACTTGAGCTTGGAATATGACCTTCAATTTGCAGTGCTTCACTCAGAACCAGAGTCTGAACTGTACAAACATGCTACTGTGCATTTGGTAACTGTATACAGAAGATTTACCTGTATTCCCCCTGCACGACATCACAGTCCTTGATGAGGCACGTCGAGCTTATTAACACGTCAGTCTCACCATCGCAGAGCCACGCTGGAATCGGATTACTCGGAGTAGGAATTATCTGCCTGCCTCCTTCAAAAAAACACTGTAGCGGAAACTTCGGCCTAGCAGGATCACAAGCGGCTAGTCAGCCAGGCTTCTCAAGTGACATTTCTGATCCTGTTTTCATCACGGTGAAAACCCCCAGCAGATTCGGCACACACTCTCTTTCTGTCCTGCACTGGAACGCACACAGTGAGAGCTTTATGCGTCTTTGGCCAAGAGGATATCGGCTCCATAATGCAAAGATTATGGGGTTACCTTTAAGATTTGAAGCCAAAAAAAATCTTTATAGCTTTAGAAATGAGCGATTGTGTCAAAGTATCGACACTGTTTCCCTCCGTATTCCAAATATTCCATTATTCTCCAATATTTAATAATGTTCTAAATGAAGCACGTGATTTCAAGCACGTTTGAACAGAATGGCCAATTTAACAAAAAAAAGGTATTGAAATGACACTTCATTTTACTTGAGAAATTCCCTCTGGGTTTTCAGCCAAAAGACACAAAGACTCCCAGCGTTATTGTTCTATCAGTGCCATGAGAGTAAGCGTTCATAGAAACCGTCTAATCTGTTTTGGGCGATGAGTAGATTTCTCCTGATAAAATCTTGCTCTCAGGCAGTGACACAAAGCAACGAGAAAAACAAGCAATTAGGTTTTAGTCAATTCTCTCTGTTTACTGCTCCCACCGACATCAGGGAAGGTTTCACAAACAGAGATGACCTCATGACCTAACACAGGGGTCCCCAAACCTTTTTATTTTATTTTATTTTTTTTATTAGAGGGCCACATAACTGTTCCTTTCTTTAATAGGGTTCTGTAACAGCAAATGTAAACAGATATTTTGTGTACCAGTATTAAATGGTCCAGTATTATTGTTGAGATTTTATTTTGATTTTAAATGGATATATTTTGCCTCCTAGTGCTGGATTAGTTTATTATTTTGTTATTTACCATACAGATAAAAGATGGTTACTTTTCAAATGCTACATCACCTATTAAAAGAGAATTATTACTATCATAATGCCATTTGTTCATACTTATTGCTATTAAAATCAAAACATTTACTTACCTATGCACATATCTGTGGTTGTTGGGTAAATCCAATAAATATTTAGGCAAATAATTAGTTGATAGTTAATAAATAGCGGTAGACTGATGGTGGATTTTACTGTTAACAATAGCTAAGTTGGATTGTACTTGTAAAGTAGTACTGGACAAAGATTTTATTAACTACTGAATCATGAAAATATGATTCAGGAAATAAATATCAATATATTCATATTTATAAATAATAAATATAAAATATCGCTCTCTGTGCAGCAGGCAATCTTACTTGTAACAACAACAGTGCATGGTGTCAGTGATTTGCCCCTAGAGGCCGCTCTCGTAATTACAGCGGACCAGAAGCCGGAAAAACTATGGGTATGGATTTCTGCCGATAGTTCCCTGACCTCTGTTAATAACTGGGGGAGAATTTTAGTTTGAAACACAACCTTTATCATCAAATACAGATATGAGTAAAACATTTTTTCAATTTAATTTTCGAAATATGTCTTTGGCTTAGTTCGGAGGGCCGTTCAAAATGTGGGAGCTATAGTTTGGGGACTCCTGACCTAACAAATGATAGAGAAACTTTTGAACAAACTGTTCTGGGTTTCAGCAAATGGCTAGCATAAGCCTTTTCCTGTCCACTGCTTGGTTGGTTTCTCTGCAAAATGTGTTACAAGCAATTAAGATCTCACAGGGAGTTTGTGTACGTATACTGTATATGGTCTGAGCGATAGGGTATTTTAGTGGATGATTGAATGGACATATGTCTGGGAAGAAGATTTAAAATGTGCTTAGCCAGAGAATAGACACTCTAAGCAATAGCAAATCCAATACATACTTGAAAGAAGGAAGCCAATACGAGCGTATAAGCTATTAAGTATTAAACCAGCAACCCTGAGAAAAAATGAAAAAATAAAATAAATTCTCAGACCATGACAGGATAAATTTACACTAGATTTATAATTGAAACGTGAAGTAAATCTGCTTAGAGCAGACTAAGATGACGTCGCCTGATTTCCAAACCGCTCAGCCACCATATCGATTCCTCCATTCATGAACGACGGGTTCATCCGAAGGTCTCGTTACCTGGAAGAGGCTTCAGCGATATTTTCCGTTTCCAATTCAGACATGTCCTGTGCTCCATTAACCTGGGTGATAGGTATGAGCTCCCAAAGCTCCTGGGCTCGTACTCGATGAATCGATCCTGCCGTCCGTCTGGCCAGTGTTTACCTTGTCTTCAGGCATGGAACGGCGACATTAATAGGCCGAACAGAGATAAGTGGTACGTAAATACGTTTGGAGGTCAGGAGCACTCGTTTTCTTTTAGTGGCAATGGGATTTTCTGAGGCTTAGCTTACAAAAATAAGGTGTCACATACAGTTCAAGGGTTTTCTAAGCATTAAAAAAAAAATTCAGTTTATTTGGCAAAATAGCCCACAGCACTAAATACATCTTAGTCCATTTATCCGGTCATTATGTTGTCTGAAAGTATACTTTCTGATTGTATGCATATGCATATTTTTTTGGCCTCTTTTTATAAACACTGTTTGGTATTTAAGGCTGTGATTTCAAAGGTCACTATATTGCTTCCTTACTTCCTTCAGGAAGAAGTCAAGTTTGACAGTCTCTCTCCCACAGCGAAACCCGCTAACATTTAACACACATGTACAGTACATACAATCCCTGTTTGCTCAATTTGCCCTAGCTCACATTACTTGGAAAATCATGGGTTGTAATTGGTGTTTTCTTAGTTTGCATGTGCCAATGAGTGGTCATACATGTCTTGGATCGGGGTTTTCATATGGAAATGGAAAAGCAATGGGTGGCAAATACAAAAGGCAGGAAAAAAAAGGTGGTTACAATCATCAAGGCATCACATTTCTTTCTTGGATTGGTGCTGAATGGGAAAAGCACACATGTCTGCTTTCCATTCATAGAGGCAAGTAATCACTTTATGGTCCATTACAATTTCTAGTCTTGCACTACATAGTTTCATCTGAGTTAAGCCATTCATTCGATTGTTTTTTTTCCTTCTTTCTCTCTCTCTCTGTTTTTCTTTATTATCTCAATCCATTTTACCCATTCACTTTATATTGTCTTTTTGATAGATCTTCCTTCCCTTTATTCCACCCACACATCTCTCTTGCTCTGTAAAGCATCTTTCATGCAGGTCATTATAACTCCATAGATTGGATTGCCCCGCCATCCGCCTCCACTTCAACCCGAAAATGTTTCATTCATCAAAACCGTTTACTAATATTTGCTTGGAGAAGAAAAATGGGGCGACCTGGCGGAAAGATTACCGAGTCATGCCATCAGTGTATATAAATGACTTTCCTATATAGTGACCACAGTTGGTGACCGAAGTCGGTTTACTTGATGTCATCAGCCGGAATGACATGCGGTTACTTAAGAGCAGGTATTATTATACAAGGGGAGGGTGTGTTCGAGTCAAACTGGGATTTTTGTTTTTACAAACTAAAATAACAAATTTCAAGGAGTGGAAACTGCATGTATTTTTCGCCATACTCCCCTGCTATACGCATCTCAGCGTTTAACTAATGCCTGGAAAGATTCGGCATAGAACAGTTTGTCAGTGCACCTGAACCATCCTGGGACAACCTGCTTTACTTCGTCATCAGGGAATCACCACGACTGGGATTGTCACTGATAAACGTACGGCTATCTTTAAAACATTTGCACCATTTAAATGTCTTGTTGAGCTGAGCGTCTCATCAACGTACTGTGCTTGAAGTCTTCTGTAGTTATCCGCACAAGAAACTTCATCACCACACCCTCTTCCATGCCCGCACAAACTCTGGTGACTGCCATCTTAAAGACGTATCTTTTTAGCAAGGCCTACACATAACAACCATAACACACATCACATAACATAACCTCGTGCTCCAGTACATTTGATCACATGCACAATATTATGAACAGCAGCTATGCTAATTCCGCTGATTTTCTTTCTCTACCCATCCCGAGGCATCCTGAGGTTGCACCAGCTCCAGTCACGTCCCACCTCATAAAGATTGTGGACCTTTAAAGAAGTAGATGCCAGCAAACATCCTGTACCATCTAGAGACGTACCCGTGCCATTTGGATCCCACTTCATGTGGAGTTTGGACATTGGACCTCTTTAAGTGTTTTAAAGGCTCTGGCATGGAGAAGCTGGTGTTTGATCTGTGATGATTGCAAATGTTAAACTATTTGTTGCTCAGTAGCTCCTGGTTCCATAATCTCAAATGACTGTATAAGACTGTAGAAAGAACATCACTCATAATCACACATTCCAGTGCTCATGTTAGTTCTCACTCTCCAGTGTTCTGTATTGTTTAAAGATTTATGTTCACACTCTTGATGTCACCCAAATGAGGATGGGTTCCTCTTTTGAGTCTGGTTCCTCTCAAGGTTTCTTCCTCATAACATCTAAGGTAGTTTTTCCTTCACCACAGTCTGCTCATCAGGGATAAATGCACACCATTCACCTTAACTGTTAAATTCTCTAAAGCTGCTTTAAGACAATGTCTGTTGTGAGAAGCGTTAAAGAAATAAATTTGACTTGACATGACTATAAGGAACAGTTGGTTCATAACCGGTTTATCTGTGTAAAGCTGCTTTGAGACAATGCCCATTGTTAAAAGCGCTCTACAAATAAAAATTAATTAAATGGAAAAATAATTAAAAGACTATGAATTTCGATCAGAATAGTTTTTACCAAAATTACTAAAGACTGAAGAATTAAGAAGCAATATGTTCAGAATCACCTGCTCGATGTGATTTTGCAAGTTTCCCCATTATTCTTCATCCTTTCCTTTGAAACCTCCCCCCTCCGATTTCCCAGATCTTGACGGTTCCCCAGTCTGACCTTTCTGTCAGCGTTTCCAATTAAACTCAGACATGCCCATGTCTGTATGAAGTGCCTGGAGATGCCCTCTCTCTCCAAGTGCAACTTCACAGAGCCGTGCCACATATCAAGCCGAGGTGCGAGCGAGCGGGTGTGTAGTCTGCCGCTTCCCGAGGTATGACTCACTGCGCCCTCGCCGGATTTAATTGCTTTTCTTTCACCTGTTCCCTTTTGCCCTTTCTCAGGCCTTCAAGAGTGCCGCCATGAGCTCATACTGGTGCGCCGGCAAGGGTGACGTCATCGATAACTGGTGCCGCTGCGACCTGAGCGCTTTTGGCAGCGACGGCCTGCCCAACTGCAGCCCCCTGCTACAGCCCTTGTAAGTTGTTTTGCTAATTCTTTATCCTCCAAAATGTCTTGTCTCATCAAGCCTTTGCCGCTCTTTAATTGCTATCTGACAGTTTCTGTTGAAACTGAGGAAGAGACCAGGATGTTCTGCACTGTCAGTACTTTGTGTAATTGGGAGTCACAGGGGAACAAACAAATCATTGGGAGTCATTAAACATTAATTTGTTTGTTTGTTTTTTAAACTAGATGTCTTAAAAAAAAAAACTCTACCTTTAATTCGGCCTTTGACCGATGGATGACCTTTTATAGTTAGACCTGGGGCACAATGTTTGTTTTTCCAGATTAAGGATTTTAGCTTAGTGGAGACTAAACATAAACTCTGATGTTGGTAAAAAATAGGGCACAATTTTGTGGTTTTGCTTTAGTTAATTTTTTTCATCAAATTTCTATTAACAGGACGATATAAAATTTGTTAAAGATCTAAGTTAAAATGTATGAAAAAATTTATTTCATATATTTACTTGACTAACTGCTGCTAATTTTGTTTTTACAATTAAAAAAAAAAATCATATGCACATACAGTACACACCATCATTTTCACTGCTCCAGACAACTATTGTATTGTACTTTTGAGGTCCTGTAAAATATTCACTCAGATTACCTACAATATTTTTTTATAGAAATTAGCATATCCTTACATTTTGTTTTGCAGATTGAGGTTGTCTCCTCACCTCGAGCCCTCAAGCACTGTCGTGGCCCTTGAGTGGATAGATGTGGAGCCTCTTATTGGTTACAAAGTCGCCGATTACATCATCCAACATAAGCGCATTGAGGACCCATCTGAAGCTGAGATCTACACTGGTATGTAGGTTCCTGGAGTATTTGACACACTATCTGCTTTTTAAGAGCAGACAGTTATTGTTTTAACTTCACCAAAAGCTCTTCTTACTTGTCACGTGTACCTTACAGCAGAGTGAAATTCACAGATGGTTGCTCAAAGGCCTGAGAGTGCCAGCTTGGTAATATGGGCTTGAACTCTCGACCTTCCAAACAGTAACCCAGCGCCTTAACAGCTGAGCTACCAACTCCCCAAAAGATGAACAAACGTTTAGCAGGTTCCACCAAAACGATTGAGCACTCTTAGCAAGATTTTGCAACTCTGTACATACAGTTCCTTCCATTGAGCACTTTTGATAGATACTGATCACTGCAGACTGCAAACAGCCCACAAGTACTGCAGTTTTGGAGATGCTCTGACCCAGTCGTCTAGATGTCACAATTTGGCCATTGTTGAACTCGTTAAAATCCTCACACTTGCCCATTTTTCCTGTTTCTATCACATCAATTTTGTGGACAAAATGTTCACTTGCTGCTTTTAGCAAACACTTATTTCACTGGAACTATTGGCCCAGACACTGTTTCAGCATGACAGTGATGCCCCTCTGTCCTTAAGACATGCAGTGTTAAGGTTGGAGTTGAAGAACCTCAGTATCTTGTACAGAGCCCTGACCCCAATCCCACTGAATGCCTTTGGGATGAACTTGGATGCTGATTGTACAGCAGGCCACTTCACCAAGGAACAGTACCTGACTTCACTCTGGTAGCTTAATGATTACAAATTCCCACAGCCAGATGTCTACATACTTATTTTTGTTCATTTTTGCAAATCTCCAAAACACCTGGCATTTCTGCAGCTCTACAACTCCGTCCATCGGTTTGCTTAGGCAGCTCAATTTTACCAGAAAAAAAAAAAAACACAGCATATTTTGCTTCCTCCATTTGGGTCGATTCGCAGTTGCATTACTTTCTCACATCAATTAAACTATGGTAGAATTCACTCCACCTCGCTAAGATGCTCTCAGACTGGGTGTTCTGGTCAACACAAGTGTTATTGCTGTGTGTGCTGCCTAAAAAAACCTCACTGAGTGGAAAAACACACGAGGGTTTGATTCAAATGGAGCAAAAACTGCGTAGGTCAGGGCATCATTTAAGACAATGGTGGTCAATGGTTAATACTGAGGAGAAGTTTAAGAATTTAAAGGCTGGAACCAAAGGGCTGGCATTGCACACTGAAGAACTCTTGACCCGTGCATTTTGGATAAGTGAGTCTGCTAAAAAAAGGAATGAATATGAAGGGACAGAGTACCTGCATGTATGTATATATCGGGCCATAATGTATCGTTACGCCGATACGAACATTGAGCGGCACAAGAGTAAAAAATAATAATAAAATGGACTTATGTGAAACTTTTAAAACATTCAGCTGACATCGAATTGGCCTGGAAAGAAGGTCACCGTTTGTTTCAAGTCGACGTTCTAATCTTATGACTGCGACCAATTTAGAAATGTAATTTCCCAGTGCTGGGAAATGACTGTTCTATATGACGTCTTCCTCATAGCCTTCTGGGCTGGCGAGCTGGTGGAAGAAAACACACAAACACACACACACACACAGACTGATGGCTCTGTTGATCTTGTGAAGTCCACTTAGGCTCCGTCATCTCAGAGAAAAGGTTACAGATGCCCGAGGATGGACTTTAGGAAGGAATAAGAGATTTGCAGGGTTCCTAATTGGACCCCAACCCCCTCCTTCCTCCACCCTTAAGTCATTGCTAGTGAGTCAGCGTCTGGGTGATAGGCATTTAATAAAGGAGAATAGGGAAGACGAAAGGTAGATCTGGCCAGGTTTAGTCATCGATTTGTGCAGGAGGAGGTCCAAAAAGGAAGGGGCAGATGGTGGGTGACTCATGCCTTCTTTTAGCAATACATTCTTGTCAATTAACTGATAGATACATTTCTGAAGAGTCCTCAAAAAAATTTTTAATGCTAGACCCCTATTCATAAATATTCTTCCCTAGCTGTGTCTGCAGTCCTTAAAAAAGTACTAAAGTGAGTGGTTCCCTTTAATTTTGGCATTGGTGAACTGCTGCTAAATAAGGGGTGATATCATTTTCTGTGACAATGAAGCCTTCACTCTATGATCTATCATGTTATAAAATAGAGATATATCTTACTTTTTGTGAAATCACTTAAGCATGTACATTGTGTTCCAACCTGGGGATCATCAGCAACCATACAGTATAAAGAGGGAAAGGGGGTATTTGTGTAAGGACTGGGACCCTCCTTTTTATTGAGTATAGGGGCTCTCAGGAAGAGCCGTTGGCAATTGGAGACAAATGGCTCAGCCAGTGAAATCCATCCCGGAGAAGAAAAGACATTCAATGTCAACAAGTACGCTTTGTATGATAATAAATAGTCCTTGAAATGTTTCCGGTCTTGGATGACTTACCTCAGGAAATAAAATGTGGTAGTCTGTAACCATTAAAGACAACTGCTCGATGTTGATGAGCAAAAGAGACGAGAAGAACAGGAGATCTCAAGTTTGGCTCTTCTCACAGCCCAACGTTTTGCTCCTTTGAAGCACCATGCCGTCGAAACGCATAGTGCTTTCCGAGTTTAAATAGTTTAGTCCTTGCTATTGGATTCCATTCTATTTGACATGAAGGAATGGCGTGCGGTCCGCTTTAGATTTCCGTTCAGTTCATTGTGATTTCCACAGTAGCCAAATTCAGGAAGCGCTCAGGGTTTGTTCTCTTTCAGCTTTTTTTTTTAATCACTCGACGCTTCAAATCTTGAGTAATGTTTTGGAGGAGAATGTGGAATGCCACAGCATTCGTCAAACTCCATCTCATTTTTCAGGAACAAGAGTTACACTTACCACACTGAAGTTGAATAATTTCCTGAAACAGCACATCCTGAAGGGGTTTGTTTCATTTAAAAACACAGCAATTTAACAACTGCTTTTTTTTAATTATTATTATTATTCAATGAACAACACATACTTTTTAATGTAAAAAGTTGGCACACTGGGTAAAATGTACATAAAAACCAAATTCAATGGTTTGCAAATCTTATAAACCCATATTTTATTTACAATCGAACATGGAAGTAAAATCTCTTGAAGAAAAAATGGAGAGGAAAGAAATATATAGTATATACATATGTTCAAATACTTAAATATATAATGAAGAATTTCTGACCAATAAAACTGGGAAGTTCTTTTTTTGCAAAAAGAAAATGATGAGACTGAGTACTGTAAATACTCCACATACATAAGACTAATAACAAACAAAACTAAACAAAATTGTGGTAAAAATATTCTCTAAGGTAATGTTTTAAGGAGTCTCCAGTACCAGAGTTTTGTTTTGCTACCAGAAAGATCTTAGAACAAAAGAGTGCAGAATCTTGACCAAATTTCCACAACATTTACAACCCCAGTTCCAAAAAAAAAAAAAAAAAAGTAATATGTAAATAAAAACAGAATGCATTCATTTACAAATCTCATAAACTCATGTTTTATTCACAATATAAATGTTTAAACTGAGGAAATGTACCATTTTAAGAAAAAAATATGATACATTTCCTCAAAAAAAAATTTCTATGTTCTATTGTGAATAAAATATGGGTTTATGAGATTTGCTAATCGTTACATTCTGCTTTTCTTGACATTTTACTCGGTGTCCCAACTTGTTTGGAATTGCGGTTGTAAATGTTGTGAAAATTCGGCAAAACAAGTCAGTTCCTGCAAACTCCTCTGTCCTGAAGTCTTTCTGGTAGTAAAACAAAGCTCTGGTACTGGAGACTCCTTAAATGTTGGTCAAATAAACATCTACTCACTGAATATTTTACCACCAATGTTTTGTTTGTTTGTTTGTTACTAGTCATGCATTGTGGAAGTCTGGTAGTGGGAACACATTTGCTGGTATTATATAAACAAAATTAATTTTTTTGTTGAAAGAACACCCAATTCGGGCCAAATACTTACCACCTTTTAATGTGAAAAAGCAACTCTACCCAGTTTTATTGGTCAGAAATTCTGTTCATTTCACTCTGCTCAATACATATTTAAGTATTTAAACAAATGCTATATATTTCCTTCATTAAAATTTACACTTATAGCCTTTTACCAGACACTTTTATCCAGAGCAACTTACATTTGTTTCATTTATACAACTAAGCAGCTATGGGGTTAAGGGCCTTTCTCAGGGACCCAGAAGTGGCAGCTTGCTGTGGCTGGGGTTTGAGCTCACAACCCTCAAATCCAAAGTCTAATGCCTTTAACTATTAAGATTCCACCTTCCCTTCTTCTACTTTACAAGTGAACACTGACCCATAGAAAAAGATGGACGGTTTGTTTAGAAACAAACTTGCAATATGTTTCTTCTAACATCTAAAAACATGTCTCAAAAAAGTTGATCACCATCCATCCCATAAATATCTCTGTCAGAGAGCTGGGGTGACAGAGAACTTAGGGATTGTACAGTATTTGGTGCATTTGGATGGGATCCCAGTTTCCACTTCATAAATGATGTATAAATGATGTATAAATGATGTTTAAAGACAAAAGAATTTCATTGGCAAGTGATCAAGTGCAGTCGTCCCTGCACAGGTAGAGGAAGTTAAGCATAACTCCATAAATGTTTATCTTACTCGTTTTGGAAATATATGCTGTATATTTAATTCTAATCCATGAACCCTTATCTATATGGGGTTAGCAGCTGGGAGTTTAGATGGTGGTGGTCAAAAAGGTTTGTTTGGTCTGTATGGACTATCATTCAATTTTTTCAAATGTAAGCAAGTCATTTTTGGCTTTGGACTAGACATAATATTTGATTTGTTTCCTTGTTGAAACCTGCCTCGCTATGTTCCACTGAGAAACTGGGTTACTTTAGTATTTTAAACACTTGTCATTGTACATTTGTATTTTTTTAATTACATAGGACTGTTAAAATTCGTATTAATTATTAATACTGAGTATTTCAAGGACAACTAAATATCAAGTTAGTATTAATGTAGAGAGGAGCTAGCAAACACAGCTGCAGTACACACAGTGCATTCGGAAAGTTTTCACAGCTCTTCACTTTTTCCACAATTTGTTATGTTACAGTTTTATTCCAAAATGGATTAAATTCATTATTTTCCTCAAAATTTTACAAACAATACCCCATAATGACAACGTGAAAGACGTTTGTTTGAAATCACATGTACATTAGTATTTACAGCCTTGGCCATGACACTCAAAATTGAGCTCAGGTGCATCCTGTTTTCACTGATCATTCTTGTGATGTTTCTACAACTTGATTGGAGTCCACCTGTGTTAAATTCAGTTGATTGGACATGATTTGGAAAGGCACACACATGTCTATATAATGTCCCACAATTAACAAAGCACAACCCATGCCATGAAGTCCAAGGAATTACCTGTAGACCTCGGAGACAGGATTGTATCAAAACACAGATCTGGGGAAGGGGACAAAAACAGTGCACATGAGCACAGTGGCCTCCATCATCCGTACATGGAAGAAGTTTAGAACCACCAGGACTCTTCCTAAAGTGGGCTGCTCGGCCAAAATGACTAATCGGGGGAGAAGAGCCTTAAAGACCCTTAAACCTGATGGTCACTCTGAAAGATCTCCAGTGTTTCTCTGTGGATAGAGAAGAACCTTCCAGAACAACCATCTTTGCAACACTCCACCAATCAGACTTGTATGGTAGAGTGGTCAAATGAAAGCCACTCTGGTCCTCAGACCTCAGTGCTTATGATCGTTGTCATCAGGACAACGATCATAAGCACACAGCCAGCATAACAAAGGCCACGGGATGACTCTAGGAATGTTCTTGAGTGGCCCAGTCAGAGCCCGGACTTGAACCTGATTGAACATCTCTGGATAGTTTTGAAAATGGCTGTGCCCCAATGCTTGCTATCCAACCTAAAGCTTGGTAGGTTCTGCAAAGAAGAATGGGAGAAACTGGTCAAAAATAGGTGTCAGGCTTGTAGCATCAAACTCAATACGACTTGAGGTTGTAATTGGTGCCAAAGTTGCTTTAACAAAGTATTGAGCTGTGAATACTTATGTACATGTGATATTATTTAATTTAAATTACATTTTTTTACGATTTCAAACACACTTCTTTCACGTTGTCATTATGGGGTATGGTTTGTAGAATTCTCTGGAATTCTCTCTCTATTTTCCAGATGCACTGTACACATCCTGTTGCCATTTGTTTGGATGGAGTGCTCATAAATTGGAAACCACTTGCTGCTGCTGAGGATGGTTCCGCATGAACAGTCTAAAGATCCACGAGGTTACTGTGAATGGTTCCATTCAACAACCATGAAAATGGATTCGGATTGTAATGAATATAAACAGTTCTGCTACAGTGGCTTGGGGCTGCAATTGGCCTGAACAGTTTTGCACTCAAGTCTCCATCAGTGAACAGATGATAACCTCAACAATAATGGAACTGTAATGAATGGACATTAGGTGTCACCCAGATGAAGATAGGTTTTCTTTATAGTCTCGTTCCTCTCAAGGTTTCTTCCACACCCTCTCTGAGTTTTTACCTTAAAATGTACAGAAATAGACGGACGAATCTTTGTGTTTTAAAATCTGCTTTTAAGGGTTACTTTTTCAGTATAGTTTTTGTTACATTTAGCGTATTTTTTGGACTATAAGCCGCTACTTTTTTCCCACGTTTTGAACCCCGCGACTTAAACAACGAAAACGGCTTATTTATGAATTTTTCCTTGGTTTTTCCCGGTTTCACAAACTTCAAGCCAAATAACTGAGCCCCATAACATTAGACCAATGAAATTTCCGAACGGAAACGAAAAAACGAACCTCACCTGTGTTCTGAGCTGCACGGCATTGGGAGAAAAAAAGTTTTTTTTAAACGCATGACGATGCCAAAAGATAAACTCCAGAGAGAAATAGTTGTGAAAGGAAGGAGGAAGACAGTGAACAATGACTTTCCTGGTAGGCTACTGTTTAGATACAAGCCGTTGTAACGTGTTGAGTCTGGGTGAAGGGAGAGCTCACTAACTCCAGTTGCAACAGAAATCATATAAGCACAGACAGGTTTCCAAAACCCGTGCTTTTTTATTATTCTTGGCAACAGCGTTACGGGTTAGTCAAAGAAACTTAGAAATCAGCATCAGAAAATAATAAGGACATATTCCTCGGTCTTGCACACATGCAGTAATACAGGAAAAATGCGGCGGCAGGCAATTCCCAAAATGCCGCTCTGCTCTTAAAGGAGCTACAACATATTTCACCCGTTACACCGTGTAACAGACACTGTCTTTCATTAAAGCCTGTGTAAAGTTCATTAGTTTCAGTGTAGCTGCTTATAGACAGGTGCAGCTTATTTATGTTCAAAATAAAATTATTTGTCAAATTCAGTGGGTGCGGCTTATATACAGTATGGGTGTGCTTTATAGTCTGGAAATTACGGTATGTTTTTGTGATGTATCCTGTAATGGCTATGAACATTTAATTCTTATTATAATTATTTTATTATTGTTTTTATTTTTTTTTCTAGGTTTGGAAAGCGCTTTAAGGTGTAACTTTTAAAGGTGCTAAATAAAATACAGATAATTATTATATTTTTCTCTCACCACCGTCACTACTGGCTCGCTCATTAAAGGGCTAAAGTTACGGTATAGGGACTAATTTGTGAATTGAAAACGTATATTCTTATCCTATTTCTTTCTGTAAAGCTGCTTTGTGGCAATGTGGATTGTTGAAAGTGCTACTGAAAGAAAAAACATTGGGGTAAATATATTGGATGTGTTTGTTGAAAGAAGGAGGTGCAGAAAAAAGACAGATAGAAATCTATAGATTTCGAATTTCTCAGAATGAAAAGGATGCATGACATTGCCCTTAAAAACGGACAAAACGAGCGACCTCGGAGGTCCGATGTCTTCCAAATAGGACCGTCTTTATACCAGTTCACAAAATGCCACCAGGAAATTTGCTGTTCCACATACTTGCTTTTTGACTGAAGTGAAATGAATACTCACTTTCACCAAAGGTTAACCCCTGGCGTGTTCAGTCTTCATTATGCAAACCTTAAAGGCTGTAATCAGCATTAATTATCTCTTATTACTGCCCTATTTACTCTCGCCCTGATAGACCACCCACTTTAGTCACCCTACATTACGTCAAAATTGCTCCTGGACTACACCTGAAAACTCTTACGGACGATATGGATGATTCCGGTGCTTGTAAAAAAAAAAAAAGGAAGAAAAGGAAAGAAAGAATGAAAATGAGCGCCTAGCTACCGTTTACACTTCAGCGAGGAGACGAATAGGTTCTCAAAGAGCTGAACGGATAATTGCAAAGTAAACACCGTGCTCGGGTTTCATCCTGTTGGCTCCCACTCGGGATCTGTAGTACACTGGCGAGGCTCAAACGGTTTTCCCAAAACTCATGTTTAAGCTTAATCTTTGTGATTGGCCAAACAAGCCTGCCGAACCTAATCCCAGCGATTTCTCTCCATCTCTCTTTCTGTAACTCTTTCTTCTCTTTCTCTCTTTCACTGCTGCCCCCAACCACACACACACACACACACACACACACACACACACACACACACACACACACACACACACACACACACACACACACACACACAAACACTCTTTCGGAAATGTTTCCAAGCAGCCACAATGCTCACCTAAGGCTATTGAGTCACTGCCCACAAATATGTTTTGCATTTGCTAATTATCGAAAATGAAATGTTTAGCTTTGTTCTGACCAACGCTGAGCAGGAAGAACGTTGTACTCTGTAACTCTATAAACAATTTTACATCATGTTCTCTGGTTAACAGTTTTGTCTGTAAGGATTGATTCCCAGCAATGATGCATATCCTCTGAACCCAGACTGCTCACAACTGCTTCTCGTAACGTAGCCTGAACGACTTTTTTTTCTAGAAAGACAACAAAAAGCTTTCGGATTATCATGGAGATCACGACGATGACACTGGTCTGTGAGCTTATAAATGCAGAAGAGGATGACATGCAGGGGGTTTCCTTTAAGTGTGTTACATTGGCCTAACCTGCAAAATAAAAGCGAGAAAATATAAACAATGACAGAAAGAGCATGTGCTAGGCTTGAGCTAGTTTCGCAATTAGCTAGAGGTAGAAGAATGGTTAAGATATCGGCTTTCTCACCAGAAGGTCATGATTTCAAATTGCTTCTCTTCCATTCTCATATTTTAGAATTTTTTTATTCTTTTTATATTTGATGGGTTTAGAGTCCAGAATCCATCAGCAGCTTCATTTACCATTCTGGCTTCAGTCTGAGAAGCTTTTCAAAAGCAAAAAGACATTGACAGGAAATGAAAGTATGAAAAGAAGTCCCACACATGTCCTCTTCCTACGGTGTTATTTTGATTAATGGCATTTGGCAGACACCTTTAATCCAGAGCTACTTACATCTACCTTATTTATACAATTGAGCAGCTATGGGGTTAAGGGCCTTGCTCAAGGGCCCATGAGTTGCAGATTTGTGAGGCTGGGATTTGAACTCATGACCTTCTGCTCCATAGTCCAATACCTCAAACACTAAGCTACCACCTGCTGTTAAGATGCACACAAATGTTTAGCTCTGCTTCACCCTGCACCATGTTCTTCTAGATCAGGGTTGTCTAATCTTTTCCACGAAGGGCCGTTGTGGGTGTAGGTTTTCATTCCACAACCAAGCCACACCAGATTCTATCAGGTGTGTCCCTTGTTTGGTTGGACTAAAAACCTGCCTCCACACCGGCACATTGTGGAAGAGATCGGATCCTGTTGTACTAGATTATATGTGATGGCTGAATGTCTTTTGCGAGCGTCTCCAGATTAGACATTACATCCTAAGAAAAAAACACAGATGAAATTCCTGTTTACTTCCAGGTAAGGAATGGATGTTAGATTTAATGTTTGATTGGAAATTTGATGCACTTTGGAATATTATGTTCGATTTGGAATAGAGAAATAAAAACAGTAAACGGATAGAGAAAATAAATACATTTTCTTTTTGCAATAAAAAGCTATTTATTTCTCCTTTTTTTGGTTTCAAAATCAAATCAAGAGGAATGAAGCCTTCGCAGTTTACCTTGTTTTCCAATCGCGAAAAGTTGCTGAATACAACCTCTAGATGGCGTCCATATGCAGAGACATGACTGTAGTGCTGAAATGAGCAAGTCGGTGCTTAGGATATCACTTGCTGGATGGATAAGATAGAAGTTGGTGAGATCAGCAGCTTGTGCTGCTTTATTACAGGTATTAAATAGATTTGTTGGGGGGGGGGTTGTTGGTTTCATCACACTGATGCTCATATCAGGGATTATTACAGTGGAATTACAGGAATTTATATCACATTACAGGATAACAAGGGAAGTGAATAAAGTACATATTTTTTTTGTAAATTAGAATAAAGTGGAATGTGAATTTAGATGAAAACCAAGAATTTTCTATACAATGATGAGGTGAGTTGAAATTCTCTATGACTGGTGTGCCGTTGGACCCGATGCTCTTACAGTTATGTCGTCTGGTTCGTTCTTTATTAAAATATCTGCATTTGAGCAGCAGATATGATAGAAAAAAGTCAAAAGAGATCCAAATGAGCACACTTGTGTCTTCTCGGCATGCAGCGTTCTCTCCGAGCCAATTATAGAGATTGAGACAGTTATTGGTGGCTTCCAGATGCTGTGTGAGATGAGGGTCCATAAGATCTAAGTTATTTTGAAAATATACCCATTTTCACATGACGTCTGCGTTTCAAACCTTAAATCCTGTACAGTAAACTGGATCAGTGTGGCTGATGCTGCTTCGAGGCTTTTAGAGCCAGTTTAGTTTAGTGTGTGTGTGTGTGTGTGTGTGTGTGTGTGTGTGTGTGTGTGTGTGTGTGTGTGTGTGTGTGATAGAAAGACAAGTTGTCAGTTAGACAGTTTGTTACTCCTGCAATAGGTCACTTGAGTTCCTTTGTCACATTCCCTAATTAAGGATGGAAAAGGTGTGTGTGTTTGTAAGAGGGGGGGGAGGGGTCAGAGGGACAGACGGAGATGGGGATGATGTGAGAGACAGAGGAGAAAGAGAGGTATAGATTGTGTGATAGAGAGGCAGAATAAAGGACAGAGAGAAAAGATAAAGGAAGGGGGATGATGTGAGGGAGAAAAGGATAAAGATGAGAGAGAGAAGTGCAAGCAAAAAGAAGGGCAGAGGGAGGAAAGATGGAGAAAATTTAATTCATGGAGAGGGAGAGGAAGAAAGAGAATGAGAGAAAGAAAGACAGGGAAAAAGGGAAAAGAGAACCAGACAGAGAGACTGATAGATAGATAGATAGATAGATAGATAGATAGATAGATAGATAGATAGATAGATAGATAGATAGATAGATAGATAGATAGATAGATAGATAGATAGAGATGGCTGAAAGAAAGATATAGATTGTGAGAGTGAGGTTGAGGCAGAAAGAAGGACAGAGGGAGGAAAGATAGAGAAAGTGAGAGTCAGAGAGAGGAGAAAAGGGGGAGAGAAGGAGAGAGAGAGTGGGAGAAAGGGAGAGGAAGCGCTGGTTCTGGCCACCACATGCCGATGATGTCATCTCACGGCTCTGCAGTGTGACAAGGAAAAGCGGCGCGGCATTTGATCTTTTTTATTTCCATCTCCGTTTCATCTTCCCCTGGCTTATCGGTGATCCTTCACTGTCTCCTGGCTCTTTCTCTTTGTCCCACACACACACGCTCACAGACACACACACAGGGGTGGACACCTGGCTTTTTGTTTACGCACCAATCCCGACGTGACTTGTGCGTGGCGCGCGATCCCCGAGTGCCGACGCGTCTCGGTTAAAGCCAAGCTCCGGGACTCGATTCAATTAGAAGGAGATAAAGGGCCGCCATTGAGGATGAGTGGAGATAACGGATTGGAGTGCCTCAGCTGCCCGCCTTTGTTTGCTTAATTAAGGATGACCTCATCGCTAAAAATGGCTACTGCTTCTCCCGGCGTCACGAGCAGAGCCATCAGCAGATTGGAGAGCAGGCAGGGTGCCAAAAACTCTAACACGCACATACTTACTCGTACACACACATACACACTTTCTATCAGCCTTTTCGCTTTTTTTCTCCCGGTGCTGTCTCGTTCTGTCACTCCGACACACACCTATAGGATGCAGAGACGCATAGAAACTTCTACACGACATGCGAACAAGAAAAGAAGTCAGTAAGTCATTGCGTTAACTGTTCGCCGCAGCCAAATGCCACACATGGGGTGATGTAATGCCAGTCGAATCCAATTGGGCATCGGGTGAGGTCACCGGGTTCGGCTCTTCCTCTGCGCGTTATGACGCCAGAACCATCGACCTAATTAATTCGCATGGCATATGAACCGCGTCCAAATTTACAGCGCTTCATAAAGGTCGCAGGCCAGCAAGACCTTTATTGCTCGCTTGTATTTATGTATCTAGAATCATTCCAAGTTCCTTTCGTGGCACGACTCCACCCAAACTCCGCTCCGCTCTACTCAGAGGCTCTGAAAAGAAGCAACGGCGCTCTTATTAACACATGACGTCGTCGTTTTTTAAAGCGGTGCTCTCTGAGATGCTAATTAGGTTGACGTGTAATGGAAAAAAAACGTAGCGCGGGTAAACGTTTGGATGGGATCTAATGATATGAAATTTTTTTTTTTTTTTTTTTTTTTTTATGAATGATGATATCAACAAAGAAAAGAAAAAACACACGCAAAGAGTAATTTGTTACTTCATGAGTTTCGCTTTGCCTGAGTTGACCTTTACACAGCAGAGCAAGGGGAGTAAAGTGACCTCACACACACCCCCCTCCAATAGAAAAAAAAAGGCCAATTAATGACTCAGCACTGAACTCAGCTCCAGCACTGACCAGAGACTTACAAAAACAACCCTCAGGATCCCTTCCTCCTTCAATCCCTCTGGATTTTTTCATAAACCAAGTGAAAAAAATCATCTTCAGGTATAAGAGATCGTTCCCAAAATAGAACTCGTTACGGAGTGAATGTTCCTTCATCTGCGAAAGTCGTGGTGTATGTTTAATCACAGAATATCTACGTATGGGTGGCGTGAAAGCTTTGAGAGCCTGAGGGTGAGGAAAGGAAGTGTTTGAGAAAGCCGTCACTCAAGTGTGTGGAAGATTGAGAGAGTCCTGACAGTTTAACACATGCATAGAGATGGCAGCTAGAAAGTTGCTAAAAAAATTAAAGAAAAAGTTTCTGCAGCTGATTCATGTGATGGATGATATAGCTGGATCTTTCAAGAAAAAGAATTTGAACAAATATAGCCTCCTGCAGAGCTGCAATCATTTGACGGAGATGTCCAAGGGTAAGCTGAAATGTAAAAAGGGAGTACATGTTAATTTATCATGTTACTACACACTAAAACAGATGGGTGCTCTTCCACCAAAGCCTCAGCACTGTACACCTGAGTTCTCCGGTTATTTAAGGGTCCCGAGGTGCAGATTCTGTATGGAGATCAAATGTTTCCCGGTGCCATTTATATCACCAGCAGGTTGTGTGATGGATTTCATGTAGGAAGTTCACAGAGGCCAAAGCACCGATCTCCATCTGGCCAGATGACAAATGTAGGAACGATTCGCTCGGAGCTGGAGACAAATAAATGTCGTGCAAGATCTTCAGGAGTGAGCCAAAGTCGGCGAGGGGAACCTTGCTTCTTGATCTTGTATATCGCAGGAAAAATCACTGAAGCGAATCAATCCTGCACTGTTGGGCGTCTGGAATCCTGACTATTCCAAGAAAGATGTATCACTACAATCTTCTACTGTATATAGGTTTCTGACTTTAAACCCACCTGATCCTAATTAAAGGGACTAATCCAATGTTTCTTTATCACTTCTTTTTGTGTCATGGAGGTCTGACCTCTGACCTAACTTAAAGTCTCAATTTCGACAAGTCACGCAGGACCTTCTGCTCCCTCAGCTTAAGTATGCTGTAATGTCAGGCCCAGATGTACAGATGATTTACTGTTTCTGCCCTACTCTTTTTCCAAGCTTAAGGTAGGAACACACCCCGAGGGCCATTAGAATCTGACACTGGAAGTCCCAAGCCAACACTTTCCATCAGACCGCCATCACTGAGCAAAGAGTTTGTGAGTCTTGGGGTTCACGGAGGTCTACAGTCTGAAAATGTAATTGCAATAGCAGATAAGCTAGCTGCTTTCATGTGCTGATGTGCAGTGATGGATAAGCTTGGTGAAATGTTGACTTTCTTTATGTCTTTATATAAACCACCTGACTCACTTTGGAGTCGCTGCTTCTGCTACACCAGTCCTCCTTTTAAAACTCCAGTGGGGTAAGTTTGCTCTGTTATATTTTTTTTCCAGCCTGATTGTAAAAAATATCCTTTTTGGTGGATATTTGAGAACAGCTGGTCTTAGAATGCATACTGTGACAGGCTCAACGGTGGGGTGGGGGGTCTCTGATCTCAAAAGGAGCTAGATGTCTTGATATGGGTGCATTACAAGAATGTCACCTGGTCCGGTACCCTAGGACATGCTAGGCGATTATATGACTAGGAATGGCTAGTTGTGGGGTGACCTCTCTAGCCTGCTGCCCCCACTTTGAAAAGTTGAAGAAAAATGAGTAAAATAATGGATAATCAAAACAATTTAAGCATAATTAAACTTAAGCTCCTCAAATTAAGAAGGCAAGGTGGTGCAATGGTTTACATTCCTGGTTTTCTTTCAATTTACACCATTTGGCCTTTTACAGAGTGACAATTATCTCATCTCATTTTTACAAGTGAGCATTTGAGGTTTACTATTTCGTATGACTTCACATATTACTTATTTAATGCCGGACTGACCAGTCCCTGCCTAGTGTATGTCTGTCAGCTAGAAGAAGACTGAGGGGCCAGGAGTGGCACTGCGGTCTAGGTTATAGAACCGCGTAGACTTCTAGGGTGGACTGAGCCAACCCCTTGGTGAACTGTCCCTGGAGGAAATCCAACACTGAACCAACCGGGCAATGAACTGGATCCAGCTGCTGGTGCTCACACCACGAGCATAACAGACGCCACCTGGCGGCATACGACCTCCTCGTGGAGGGAGCTCTGGAGTGGAGAATCAGTGAAGAGAACAGAACCTCGGAGCTGTGCCCCACAGCCTCCACAGAACGGGGTTGAATATGGCATCTCCGAGCTGGGAAAGGAGATTTCTCCTCAGAGGAATCTCCCATGGAGGGTGCTCGAGGAGAGCTACAAGGTCTGCAAAGCATGGTTTGCTAAGCCACATTGGAGCTACCAGGAGAAGACAAACTCCATTACCACATCAGGGTAGAGCTGCCATTCCCTGAATCTCAACCCCTGCCTCGACAGGGTATCTGCTGCCTCGTTCAACCGGCCCGGGATGTAATCTACTCTCAAAGAGAGAATCTGGTGCGCCTACCTGCACAGGGGCGCGAATGCAGTCTTCCTTGATGGTTGACGTAAGAGACCACTGCAGTATTGTCCGTATGTACCAACACGTGGTGACCTCTGAGGTCTGAGAGAAAATGCTTCAGCGCTAGAAGCACAGCCAGCATCTTTAGGCAGTTGATGTGCCAGCGTAGATGGGGCCTTTCCCACAGACCTCGGGCGGAGCGACCACTAATGATCGCTTCCCGCCCCTCAAGGGGAGACATGGAAGTTGTGACATGGATGTCACAAAGCACTCATATATTTTACCTGATGAAAGCACTTTCTGCTCATGAGCCGGTCAAGTTATATCGAGCTTGGCAACGGCACGCGTTACAACCTCCGCAACCTCCCTGGCTTCTGTATCGCAGAGCAGTGTGTGCTTAAATTTTTTGCTTGCTTTCATCATTTATTTACATTTTATTTTATTTTTTCTCTTTCTTTTCTTTTTTTTTTATGACAAACAATCTGACAGACAACACAAACACACAGAGCGCATCGTGAACAGACAGAAGCTGCCGCTGCCCTTACTCAATATGCGTTTTATACCCTTGATCATGACGTCACCCCTCCGGTGACGGCCAGCGTCCAATTTTTGACTGATTACACACATTTTTTCAGAGCGTGAACACTCGGGCGCGTTCCCAATGTGTTTCGACGCAGCTCAAATTCCTGAAAGGGAACTATTTTTATCAGCACCAAAATAAAGTTTAAGTTATTACTAGGTTTAAAACAATGCTGTCATGTTTGTAGTGGCATCTGATGAATTCTTTTAAAAAATAAAGAAGAGAGTGAAAGTGTAACTTTCCAAAGAAAGTGACAAAGAAATGGGAGGAAGCGGTATTGTGGTGTGATTCAGAGTAAATTTCTTGCATTTTGTCAGTTTTTGTATGTGATGAAGAAATCGCATTCCGACAAAGTGACTCGCTCATTCATTTAGACTTTTGGCTGGAATTGACACGGATCCTGCTGTGTTAAGGCAGTAAGTTATAGTCGCTCTGTGCAAATGTGAAAGTTGAGAGCTGGACAAATGAAAAGTACAGGTATTTCTAATTATTGTTAATGCACTTGTTATAATGCATTATTGTTTCTATAGTAAAAGTGAATTCACAGAAATATACACTATATTGCTAAAAGTTTGCTTTTAGTTGGTGATAAGTATGACATGCTTTTTGAGCATCGCATTTCACATTTAGCTCTTATATTTCCCTTCACTCTTCTGGGAAGATGTTCCACTAGATTTTGGAGTGCTTATGGATATTTGTGTTCATCAGACACAAGTGTATTAGGTAAAGGCAGGTACTGATGTAGGTGAGGAGGCCTGGGGTTTAGTCAGCTTTTACATTTATCCTAAAGGTGTTCAGTAAGGATAAGATCAGAGCTCTATAGCAGGCCACTCAAGATCTTCCTCTCAAAACCATGTAAAGCAAATCTTCCTGGAGCTCACTTTGTGCACTTTGCCATGCTGGAACAGGTTTGAGTTTTCAAGTTCAAATGAATGCAAAATGTTATTACACAGCATCCAAAGACGTCCTACACAATAGTGTGCCTACAGATTTGTGATAACAGTTTGGAAAAGAAGCACATATGGCAGGAAAGGTTAGGTGACCCAAAACTTCTTTCCATATAGTGTCTAGTTCTTATTAAGCTGTCTATGTTATGGAACAAGTTCATTACGTCTGCACTGCAGTTTAAACCTTACAAACGTGGGAATTCCACAGTACCAATGGAGTAACAGTTCATATCTGATACATTTCATTATAGTTACACTTTGCTTGTTATTGTCGAGTATTCATTTCAGGTTCTGTAATACACACTGGGTACCAGTGCATCTGCTCCAGTAAACTTTTTCTCTTTAGTTCCTCTCTAATCCAGATGCTGTTAGAATAACTTCATATCCGAAGAAGAAGTAAAGAAGCTCTGGGCATCTCCCACAGCCTGTGATGTGCTCCTTCTCTGCTTATGCTTTCAGAGAGGTCACCTCTTATTTGCCATGAGGTTTTGATCGCACTGTTCACTCTGGATCACGCGATATGGCTTTTTCGGTGAAAAGAATTTCTCTGCTAATCTCCAACAGCTGCACGGTGCATGTCGTTTATGTTGACAGGCCTGGCTGAGAGGTACCAGGCCCTGCACAACCACATTGTGGAGTCTGCATACTCCACCATATGTGGCCACCGTCGCGATCTCAGAGATGCCAGGCACTTTCGGTTAGATGTTTTTTGTTGAGAAGACATCACGTGAAAGCACTAGGGGTGTAACAGTACACAGATTACGCATTTCGGGATGTACCTCGGTTTCTAAACCGCAGTCTTGTTCAATTTCGGTACAAGTATTGCAAAACACTAAATTGCTTGTCAGTTTTATTAACGCAGTTCATATATGAACAATTTACATTTATAAAACTATTTTTAATAAAATATCAAGTAATGTTTCACAATATTTTATCAAAACAAAATACAGTGGAACCTCAGAGCTCGCGAGGGTTAGGGACCAAGACCGGTCGCGAGTTCCGAATTTTCGCGATCTTTTTATACGCCCCTTCCAACCCAGTAAAAACCCCCAAAACACTACACGAAATCGATTTAAATGAGTAAATAACACTATTTCACTCCATAACACTTAATTATTAGACAATTTTAATGAGATAAACCTTGATTAGAAATGTTAAAAGTAGCGTTTTGAGCAGCTCGCGGTTGCTCACGTGCCGATCTGAATGAGAGTCGCCGGTCGGAATGAAAGTCGCGAGGTTGCGAGCGCTGAGGCCGCGAGCTCCGAGGTTACACTGTATATACAAATTGAATAGAATCGAGCAGATTAATGCGATACACTTTTTTATTATATTGATTAAATTGAGTAGTTTATTCAATTTGGGCGAACTTGCGGTCCGCCACTTAATACTTTCCTGCGGGAACTCAGATTTTCCACACATGTTCCACATGTAAAAAGGATTGCATTCAGTACACACATGCACCAAACTGAAAAGCCCTGTACCGAAAAAATTTCAGTGCAAATATGTGTACCGTACAAGTACAGTGCTCCTTAACTGGAGAGAGTCACGAGCAGATTTTAGATGCATGTAGTTGTATGTAGAGATTATAGATGCGATGATGGAGTCTCTGGATGAGTTAATGACTTTGTCTTTGGGTTTGTACTGGCTTTGCTGTTCAAGCGAACGTGATGCAGCAGAATGAGTGATGGATTCATTTTCTTTTTGACTGACCTGAGAATTCCTCTTAGTTCCTTTCCTTGGACAATGCCACATTCATTCAAAAGTGTTGCACTGAATTCTACCTGACGGAGAATTAGGCATGAAGCACTGGACTGGCACACCTCAGTGACACTTTAATACAGCACATGATCCCTTTAGTGAAAATGACACTTTAAATCTGGACTACTGTCAATATCTCCGTCCTATCAATAACCATTGTATATATATTTTATATACTTTATACCTATACTTATAGTTATATTTTATACTTTTATTTATACTTTTATTGTTCAAAAATCTATTTATTTATTAAAAATTATATATATATATATCCTATTTACATGTAGGTCAGTCATAAAAAGCATTTCACCTCACGTTGTACTCCGTATGAATGTGTATGTAACAAATCAAATTTGATTTGATTTGACTCAGGCCAGAAAAATGTATTTGCAATACTGAATCTGTGAAATATTGCCCTACAATTGCGGTAAGAATCCGTTCTCCAGAAGGCAACTAAAGGGCAAAGTGTCATACTTGGCAAAAAAAAGTGTGTCATTTGGGAATATTGTGGCAAATATTTAAGAGTCTAAATTGCCTCACATTTGGGGGATGAAGTGCCCTACATTTTAGGGAAAACGTGTTCTATATTTTTTGGGATGTCCTGTTTTTGGGATGGGAGGTGTCTCGATTTTGTCCCAATGATTGTATAGTCCTGTATTTTATGCAGAGTAAAATGTGGATAAAGGCTTGAACTGTTAAAGGGGCTGCTGTGCCCTACTGTATTAAGGGATTTGTAGTATCCTTCTTGGAATCTCCTTTTTGAAGAATAAGGTCATTTTCCAAATTTTCTACAAAGTGGCTTATTTTGGGGGTTAAGGACATCAGAGAGTGAAGAGAGTGGGTGATGTGTTTTCCCTTTAAAAGGGATGTGACGTTTACTTCAGGAAGGAAAGTGGTTAAGGGGTGAAAATGTTTCAATTCAGATGGTGATGTGCTCCACATTGAGGTCCAACGTTTTGGGAAGCAATCAGAATACTGTTTAATTATTATTATTATTATTATTATTATTATTATTATTATTATTATTATTATTATTATTATTATTATTTACCTTACATTTTGAATGTATTATTATCATTATGTAGCTACCTGCATAGTAGAAAGCACTTTACTCTTATACCATAACTCTGATTTATTATCTGATTTTAACCTGTAAACCCTAATCCTTAAAAAAAGGCCCAGTAGCCTAAATCCTAACTTTTTACTTCTAACTATTTACTTCCCTATCTCCTAAATACTAACCCAAAAACTTATACCCATAATCCTAACTCCTAAACCTTAAGCCCTAAATCCTAACACCTAAACTTTTACTTCTAAACCATACCAATAACTCCTAAACCTCAAGCCTAGACCATAACACCTAAACCCTAGCTCCTAAACAACCTAAACTGTAACTCCTAAAACTTAAGTTCTAAACCCTAAATCTTACACTTTGAGTCGTAAAACATAACCCAAACCCTAATTTCTAAGTACCTTAAGGCCAGAACCATAACTCCTAATCTCTAAGACCTAACCCCTAAAAAATATACTGTAACCCTTATGCCTTAATTCTAAACCTTAAATCTTAAACCTTAAGCCCTACGTAAACGTTGAGTCTAAAACTTAACCCCAAACCCTAATTTCTAAACCTTATGCCCTAAACCATAACTCTTAAAGCATGTTTTTTAAGTTCTAAACTCTGAATATTAAACCTTACTTTTCAGGACCGTAACCAAAAACAAACTTTTAGTCTGTAAGTAACTACAACTGTATTATATATTGCAAGAGGCAAGCAGTTTCTTTGGCCCAATGTGCTGTTCTGTTCTTCGACCTTTCCTGCTCCACTGTGAAGAATCGAGGTTTTGTACATTTGTCTAAAGCGACGCTGGAATCGGCGTTGCGTCAGGCCGTGGTGAAGGGGAGGAATCCGGGATTTGCTGGGAAAATAAAAAAAAACACATTTGGAATTTCACTCATCTGGCGCTCCTAGTCGCCAGAAACCATGCGTCTTATTGTTCGATGGCATTGTTACGGAAAAAGCGGCACGCCAAAATTATGCATTTATCTTTCTTAGTACCTTCTAGCAACTTCCACAATGTCTGAGGGTTAACTTTCAATATTGGAATGTACGATTAGGAAATCAATTTTAAATACTGTAAAATAAATAAATAAAAACGAAAAGAACAAGAGGAACAACTTTAAGTTGTAAAACAAATTGATATCATAATGAAATAATGAAATATATATTATACATACATTGTGTATATAATAATAATAATAATGATGATGATGATGATGATGATGATGATTGATGATAATAATAATAATAATAATAATAATAATAATAATAATAATAATAATAATGATGCTGAAAAGAGCCTGCTATCACAGCTATTCAAGTATTTACCCATCGTAAACTTTTCCACATTTTATTGAGTTACGACTAGAAATAAAACGGACAAAATACTCTGTAAAAGCATCAGTCAGCTTGAGGCTATACAATTTTGCCCAACTTTGAACCCCATGAACTTTAGAGCCGTGTAAAACCGTGTAAAGGATATGGCACGGAAGTGACTCCGTCTATCATAAGTCAGAGGCAACGTAAAAAGTCATTCATCAGAAGACAACTGAGAGACCGAGCATTTTCCTGAAATTAGCTGAAGATATCCAGAGTTTATCTGGAAGAAGCTGTTTGCAGGACATGTTATCTGGAGTAATAACAACAAAGTGCAACATATGTTGCACAATGTGTTGATCCCTGTGGTGAAACATGGTGGTGGTTGCATCAATAGATAGATTGTGCAAATTGAGATCTTACAGGTACGGTCGGTTACGAAAATGTATTTTTAATATCTTTATTTGAACCTTATTTTTTATATCGGATCTACAGAGCCAAGTTCATAAAGCTCGATTTTGGAAAAACGTATTTGTAATATTAATATCGCTCCACTTTAGTATCACTTCTTTCGATTTAGTTTCTTATAAAAAAAAAAAAAAAAAGATTGTAACAGTCCACAGAAGTTAAAATGGCTTCATTAAAAGATTGTAGTGGTGCATGACTGTTGAAAGGTTTAAGGTTTGTTGACTCGTTCCGATCCGTCTTTCCTCTTTACGTCTCCGGATTATGTGATCATTCTGACTGAGGCCCTGAAAGACACCAGACAACTGGCCTGCCCTGCCCTCTTCCCAGTCACGGACCAAGCCGCTGATTTATTCTGATTATCAAAACACACAAAGATTTTATTTCAATCCAGACCACATTCAGAAACATAAACCTTCAAACTAAATTATTTGTCTCCTGTCTCCTTTCCACCTTTTCTCCCAACACACACACACACACACACACACACACACACACACACACACACACACACCCACACACACACACACACACACACACACACACACACACACACACACACACACTCCTTCGTCTTCTCAAAAGACTTTGGGTTTCTCTTTCTCCCTTCAGCATGGCCCCTCTCTTGCTCTCTGCATGGAGCTGTCAGGAAGCTGCCGGGTTCTGGCTCTGCAGCTGCATTCCGCACATGCTTGTGCCAGTGTCATATCGCATTCGTCCTGAAGTGCCTCTTGACCCATCCGTCACTGCCCGTCTCACGAGAAGAAGAACTGCAGATACGCTTTGAAAACAAACACAACTCGGGGGGTCGATTTGGTACAGCCGCTGTATGGCTTGCAGTGTTTTCGTTGCCTGCGTTAACTCCACAGAAGGAGAAAAGAAGTAATAAAAGTGTCACTTCGATCATCACGGATTCGGACGTGACTCCGTGGAGCTCAGACGTTGTGTAAACTTCCAAACACTTTATTTTTTTTTTGCTGCACAATTAACAGTTAACACGAACCAGGCAGTTCCCGAGCTCCCGGGCGCGCGGGTGCAAAGAAACCAAACAAACGAGAAGTAACAGTAGATATGTTCCATAAATTCTCCCGTGAGCCCCTGTGGTCTTCAGGCCAAGGCCACACGGATGGTAGAATCATAGCAGGCCGTGTGTTTACGCAAGGCCGAAGAGCAGTCGGCCTGGACTACATCAAAAACAGAGGGACTTTTTATTTTTTTTTCTGCCAAGACTATGTGGCTTCTGTCAGAGATCCATCTCCCATGTAAATCCTCCTTCCCCAAAAATGTACAGAGAGGGAAGTGTGAACTGACAGTGTACTGATTTAGCAGAAATAGGACCTCACAGTTGCAAATCCGGGGGGAGATTTACGAGCCAGCTCGCATAAAGAATTAGCATTTAGATTTTTTCGTATGACTTCATTTACATGAAATTGAACGAGATGATATTTGATGAAAAGAGAACCACTGCTTTCTTTTGATTTATAGTTCAGCAAATTGGAGAATCAGCTAGCTGGAGTTACAATAAAAGAAATCCATTGGATTTTTTTATGCTAATGCTAATTCTTATTGAAAACAAGAGGCTCTCACATGTCCATTTAAAGCACAGTAAAATAGCTTGCTAGGAAGCTGGAGTCAGAGAGCAGGGTCAGCCATGATATAGCACTCATGTTGGCCCTTGCTCAATGGCCCAACAGCAGCAGCTTAGCAGTACTACAGCTTGAATCTCCAATCACTCAACCCCCCCCAAGTGGGCAGAAAGCTATACATGAAGTCAGTAAGTAAACCTAAGTGGTGGCTTAGCGGTTAAAGTGTGAGCCCTATATTCAGAAGGTTGTGCGTTTAAATCCCAGCACCATTCCATTGCCACATATTGGCTCATTACCAACTCCTTACTGCTCACTTGTATAAATCAGATAATTGTAAGTTGCCCTGGATAACGGCGTCTGCCAAATGCTGAAAATGTAGTAGTAAGATTATTTAACTAGCTAAACTATCTAGCTAGGGTCTACTTAAATACCTGGTGGAGATTGAATGAGATGAGTGGTGCTCGTTGCTATGCAGGTACAGTATAGTACAGTACATAACTCTAATACAAAATTGTAAAGATTATCAAACCTGTTTTACACAAAGACAAAACATTATCATTACAATGGTCATGACAATAGTGAGAGGTAATAACATTTACACATCATCCGATTTACACAGAACGATGTCTTTCGGCACACTGACTTATGAAGGTCGGTGCTCTTATGATTAAATTCAGGGCAAAAATACAAACAATGCATCCTGCTATGTTACCAAACTTCACAAAAAACATCGACACTGGAGACTCCTTTCAGCATCAGAGACACAGTGAGAATCGAGAAGATACACATGATCCAGTATTATGATTATGTACGTTATGTGTCTCTCGCTTTGGCCCTCTGGAACCACCTTCACATATGGAGCCTTCGTTTCAGCAAATGCTTCACAGGGAGTGTGTCTGATCTTCCTGTGTCTTATAGAACATGAGTTATTTGGTTTTCTTGGAAACGAGGAAACTATGCATGAATCGAAGGCATTCGATCATCCAAATGAGTCGGCGTGGGCCATGATGTGGTCTGAGGTGAAGCTGCCGTTCCATTGTTTTCTATTTAATTAATGTCAAGTCTGTAAAATATACAAAAGTCCGTGAGATGTGGTGGAGAGAGAGAACCCCTAACGGCTTTGGGATCTTAGGAAAAGAGATCTTGGCTCAGGCATTCCTGAGGTGTCGGTATGCGTGCGGGAAGCTTTCTTTAAATACAGACTGCTTTCTGGGAAAGCGCCTATATCGTTCATTCGTTCAAAACCTTGTTTTTTCTTTCTCTCTTCCTTTCATTTTCTCTAGACCTCCCCTTCTGCAACCCATTTTTAACCGCTCCCCAGTTTCATACAACCCAGGCACGTCACGCCATATTGATATGTATCTTGGCATGCCTTAAAAAAAATAAAAAAAACGCTGATACTTGTCTGCTACCAACTAAGAGTGGAAAGTTGCTCAAATGGAGATGTTTTTACTGCTGGATTCTTTCATAAAACAAAAAAAAACAAAAAAAAAAAAAAACAACAAAGAAGTCCGTCCACCTCTGTGGTAGTGCTGGGAAGTTTTTTGTCAGAGTATCATTATTTCTCCGTATGCACATCGGGAGATGTTGTGCGGTCAGCTCCTGTTTACAACACATCCCGATACAGTAAAATAACACGAAGAAAAAAAACAAGAAATAAATATGTGGTGTCTCTGTGTACATGCATGTGATTAGTTGAGTCAACTGCATGTGTGGTGAGCTCACAACAACACAATTAACAATGTTTTGATGTTTTTGTTTCAATTCCTCAGGCTTGGTTTTGTGACATTGTTGCTCACATTCTTTAGTTCTTTTTTTTCTCTCTCTTGTTCTCTTACTCTTGCTTGTTCTCACTATTTTGCAGGAGAGGTACTGAGTGTGGTGGATGACCTGTTCTCTGGATTGGGCTCTTCATGTGTGGTTCCTGGAAGGAAAAGTGGAGAACATGCTCATTCTCTAATCTACTCCCTCATCTTTAAGTGCCTGGAACCTGATAGCCTCTATAAGTAAGTCCATGAGATGTAATCATACATAATATATCATTTCTATATTGTAATAAAAAACAAAAAAACAGTGGTGTCCATGAAACATATTTCATCTTCATATTCACACATTCTCAGTAATCATTTCACTTTTTATCATGGTGGATCTGGAGATCCTTGTGACAATGGGTAAGAGCTAGGAATGAACCCTTAACACAGGAACACACCAAAGAACTTATCTCTAAGAAAAGCTGACTGTGATGTCACCTCACACTGCCTGCATCGTGGTGAAAAAGTTGCACTAATACAACACAGGACAGACTCCAACTGACGGCCAATGTTCTTGCATATTCTGCGCTTGTGAGAGAGAACAGAACTTTTCCATACCAGCAGGTGGCAGTAGTCTGTATTCAGCATTCAATCAAGAAACCAGAAGAGATAGAACTGTGAATATATAAAGTTTTTTTTATAATTTTTTTACTCGTGTGCTCATTAGCTAAGCTGAATAGCTAATCCGAGTTCTCTTTCTCGCTGACGAGCTCCGCCGCCGATTCGACATGCAGAATTGGGCGAAAAACCCTGTCGCCGGTTCAACACTGTTCCTTCCTTGGAGCACTTTTTTTAGATACTGACCACTGCAGACCAGGAACAGCCCACAAGAGCTGCAGTTTTGAAGACGCTCTGACCCAGTCGTCTAGACGTCACAGTTTGTCAAACTTGCGCAAATTTTTTTGGACCAACTGCCTACCATTTTTTGGGTCTATTAAACCATAATTGAATATTGTCTTTGACAGTTGATATCCTTTGAGGCACCTTGATAAACTTGTTAATACTCCTAGAGGCCATTTGGCATTAGCAATCCCCGAAAACCAAGCAGGATGCCAAATGGACAGTGCAGAACCCAAGTTTGGAATAGAATCGGAGATGCTAGAATTGTAAGATAACAAGAATACCAACTGTTCCTGCATGGGATCAATTGAAAGTTTCCAAACAGTAGCATGAGGCTTAAGCTTTAGATTGTCCAATCCCCGTTTGAATGATAAGTTCTGGCAAGATGGTCGAGACCTTGCATGAAGTTTGTGTAACCGCTACATATTTAGACACTGTTCCACGACCGGTCTGAAGTGACGGCTCCCAGGCCTCGTGTACGGTACCCGAGAAGACATGAAACGACAACAGTACTAAAGAGTGAAAACAGAATTCTGAAAGAGAAAAGAAAAGGCCGGGTTTGTTATGTCTGCGTCTCTCTGTCCTAAGCAAGTGTGACTCGGCAAAATATTTGCTCTGGTGCGTGTGAAGGCCACATCCTGTTTGGAGTGTTTTTTCGCTCATGGCAGCCATGTTATTTGTTTGGAGCAGAGCTTTTCTTCCTTTCCCTCCGTAAGCATGGCGAAGTGCAGCTGGCTTTTATTAACACAAACATACTGTGGTCTCAGCAGCGCCGGCTTTCGCGATCGGGAATAACACGGTCACGGTGAATTAGGCAGATCAGAGCAAAGATGGGTGTTGGTCCAGGAAGCTGGAGACACTGACGGGGCCTGTTGGCTTTGACCACTGTGTGAAAATGCAGGCATCTCGTGTTGCAAACGCGACTTTTAAAGCATTGACGGTTTTTGCAGTAACGCGTGATCTGCAGCTACGTTTGATGGCTTCGGAACGGTCTTGATCATGTGAGATTCTGCTACATGGTCAGTAGACGAAGGCATTTGCAGTTAATTCAAACATAATGATCTTATTATCATTTTTAGCTCATTTTAGAGCAAAGATGATAACAGAATGTATTCATTTAGCTCTGAAATGAGAGGCCAAATATGACAAATGTTGAAGATATTTTAGAAATCACGCAATTCTTCCTTTTGACATTTACATTTATGTCCAGAGCGAAGTACAAAAGTGCTTTGAGTCTCTAGCAATAAAAAGATCTACACTGGTACGCTAGATTACAAACTTAAGATAAATCAGTCTACAACTCTTTTGAGGGTTTTTATTTTTCCAAAGCGAACTTGGAAAATGTTAGCTTAAGTGTTTCAGGAAGAGGTAGGTCTTCACCCGTCACTTGAAGATAGCCAGGAACTCCGCTGTTCGGACCTCTAGGTGAAGTTCATTCCACCACCTCGGTGCCAGAACAGAGAAGATCCTTGAAGTATACTTACCTCTTACCATGAGAGAAGGTGGTACCAATCGAGCAGTACTGGAGGATCTCAGACAGTGTGGTGCAGTGTGAGGTGTGGTCAGGTCTCTGAGGAAAGATGGTGCTGGTCCATTTTTGGCCTTGTAGGCAAACATCAGTGTTTTGAATCTGATAGGTGCAGCTAACAAAAACCAGTGGAGGAGCAGCAGTGGGGTGGTGTGGGAGAACTTGGACAGATTAAACACAAGTCATGCAGCTGCGTTTTGGATCATTTGCAGTGGACGAATAGTTTTCAGGGGAAGACCTGCCAGCATAGAGTTGCAGTAGTCGAGTCTCGAAATGACAAGAGACTGAACAAGCACCTGGGCAGCCTGTGTGGACAGAAAAAGTCAAATCCTTCAGATGTTGTAGAGAAGAACAACAAGAACGAGTTACATGTGAGGAGAAGCACAGTTGATTGTCCATAGCACTCAATAAAATAAAAAAAAACACCAAGAGATATTGTATCATCATTGTTGCGTCAAGTAATAAATGCTATGCTAGTATTCTGGTGGTTTGTAGCCAACACTAGATATAGGTGGGTGTTTTTTTAACAGCACAATATTTTTTTTTCTGAATTTGTCTCCCAAATGCTCTATTTTAAAGGAAAGAACTGATTACTACAAGATTAGTTAGCAAACAGCTTGTTAGCAAACAGATAGATTGCTAATAAACATGACAAAATAACTTAATGTAGATATAAAATCATATCAGGATTGTTATATTACAAAGCAACCTAATATATCTACATGAAAATAGCGGGACAACTGTCTAGCAAACATGCAGCTTAATATTAATTGTTTAAAAACTTCAAGAAATTAAACACAGCTACAAGGCTAGTTTTTACTAGCTAGCATCAGCCTGCTAGTTCTAAAAGAACTTGATATAACTACATAAGACCCCAGCATGTTTTTTTTTCCATGCTAGTTAGCATCTGGCTGGTCAGCTAGAATCCAGATTTGAGAAGGTTATGTGAAATATGATGAGTAACAGTTATGTGTAAACGTCTAGTTAGCTTGTTTTAGCATTAGAAACTGTAAAGCACTGTATTGCACTCAGTGCTATAATATGACTTGTATACAATTTTCCTTTCTACAGCCAACTTGTCGGAATTTTCTGGCAAAGCTCAGGACTCTGCTGAGAAGCCAGTGAGTGGGTTGTGTTGATTTATTTTGCATCATTCTTTTTCTCCCCATCGATTATCGTAGGTCGTTCGCTCTGGTCCACTCTTTTATGTGAGAAACTAGACAGCTCATAATTTAGCCTTTGTAAGCTATAAAAGCAACCTCTAGATTACAGGATGTACTATTCAATGGTTTGACCCTGTAGCATGTCACTTTCAGATGTCCAGTTAACCCCCCCAACACACACCCAAACCTCTTGCACTGGTTCTTTTATTTTTCAGAAAACAAAATTTTAGTCAAATACAGAGAAAGAATAGAAAAACAAATGAACAGTCGAGAACAAACTGTACTCATTTCCCCAGCATTTTCATCTACTGTGCGGTTTTGTGTTTTATTTCCACCCCAGTGCTCTTCAGGGCCTTTAAAATTTTTTTATCACCTTTGCTTTTCTTTAGTACCAGTGTCTCACTGCTGGACATGTTGTTCTTAGAGCATAACTGGTGAAAGAAAGACTATGAACCATGTGTAGAACCAATCTTGGGAAAATGGAGACTTTTTGGTTGTTTTGATGATTACCCACAGAGGTCCTACTTCATTTTAATGTTATTTTTAAGTGCGATTCAGGCGAATATCCACCACGTCTCAGTTGCATTCAACTCTGCAGCACCATACATTTTTTAACTTGTATTTTTTATTAATGTTTGAATTGTACATACAGTAATACCTCTCTACATGTTGTTTATTCATTCCGAAACTCCTGACGAGTGCTGAAAACTTTCGAGTAACGAACAAGAAGGTGTTAGCATTTTTACCATTTTAGGGCCCATGATTTAGGCTTAAAATACGCAAAATGGACAAAAGATTACGCTATATACTACAACGATCATCAACATTCAGGACAAAATGTTCACTTACCTGACAAAAAAATCCATTATGTTATACCTGATTGGTGTATATGCCACAGAATGGCACGGTTTGTGAGCTAACACGAGGAGGCATCTGTTTTACCGCGAGAGCCAGTTTTCGAGTTTCCCGAGCGTGCGATGAGGACCAAAACATTTTTCAGCTGTCAGAACTTGACAAATACTGAATTTCGAGCGCTAGTGAAAATAGATAGAAAGGGAAGATTTCATCGATTAGAATCCATTTTCAACATGCGATATAAAAATATTCATCAATTTCCTCAGCATTTTATAGAATTGAACATCAAATAGAGGAAATACAAAGAGTTTTCATATCAAGTGACAAATGCTACGCAAGTGTTCTGGCGGTTTATCACATCAGATAGGAAACAGTTCGGTTATGTACCAGAGGATATATCAGTAGAAGAAAGTGGCAGATGTAGAGGACAGAGTGGTATGGAGACAGATGATCCGCAGTGGCGACCCCTAATGGGAGCAAGGAGAAGAAAGAAGATTATGTTTGGTGTTGTTTGAAGCTGTTTTTAAAGTTTGTCCTGATTTCCAATTACTAGCCAAAAGCAGAAGAAGACTGAGGCTAGGTGTTTACATACCTTATCAATCTCCTGCTGGATTTTTCTCTCAAGTGTTTAGTCTAAACAAAGAAACAAGGCCTACAAGATCAGCTTGCTAGCTACAAGACAGATGTAGGATCCTGGATTTCGAAAATTTCTTTTCCCCTGTATAACAATTCTTGATATTGCGTTTTATATACAAAAGTATTGGAATACCTGACTTTTCCAGTCATATGTGCTTCTTCGCTAAACTGTTCGAAGCACACAATTGCACACCATGTCTTTGGATGTGGAGCATAACATTTTCCCTTTACTTGAAGTAGGAGACCCAAAACCTCTTCCAGCATGACTATTGTGCATGAAGATACGCTTTACATAGTTTGGAGTGGACGATCTCCTGATATAGAGCTCCAATCTTCAGTAGCCACCTCACCTACATCAGTACCTGACTTTACTTAACACCCTTGTGGTTGAATGAATGAGCAAAAATCTTCACAAAATCAAGTGGAACATCTTCCCAGAAGAGTGGAGGTTATTATAAGAGAAAATGGGGATTAAATGTGGAATTGAGTTTCCAAAAGAAGCTGTCCAAGAAGATTTTAGTGTATATTTAGTGTTTTTAAGTAAATAATGTTGTTTTCTGGACACACTGTTTTCAAATCCAGTGCGAAAAGTAATCTGACAAACTGTATTAGTTTTCCTTAAAATGGCTTTTATGTACATGTTTCTTTATGCAACACCTCATAACTCACGGGCCACGGCACGGGTCATGCACGGTTTATCTTGTTTTGCAACTCCAGGAGATTTGATTTATCTCATCTCTTCGTGGAAGATCTATTTATGGCTGCTAAGCTGTATCAAAAGTTCACCGCTGAACACGAGGCAGCATTCGCTCCGCTGGGAACGGACGAATCATCATTTTAACTGGCATACTTTCGTTTTTTTGGACGATAACGTGGCAGATTTTCTGCTCTCGATTTCACAAGATTTTCATTGAAAAAAAAAAAACGCTGGGGTTTTTTTTTTTTTGGTTTGATTTTTTTCTTGAGCAAGGACAGAAAATGTATCTGTTCGAATGAGAGACCCGTAGCAAAGCTATCTCGCCCTGATTAGAAAACGCGGCACGGCGGGGGCTACGAGTACTCGACGACGTAACGCTTTACGCAAATGGAGATCTTATCGAAGGACAGTTTGAGAAGGTTGGGGGTACCGGCTTGTCACCGATAGCACTGCTACAGACTGGTACTGTGCATCTTTGCATATCTCTGGGCATTTCGCGTCGGGGAGCGTTCCAAGTTTCGCTACGACATTCTTGGCCTTTTGGAGTTGTGCAATTGCAGAAATCTAAAAAAAGAAATGAAAAAAAAGAAAGAAAAACAAGCCGTAGGAACTCATGCAGTTTATTATGTGGTACTATGATATTTATTGGGGGTAATCGTCAATGATTCTTATTTCTTTATTTGTTTTCCAGTAATGCTTGAAGCTACATTATATGGAAAAAGTTTGTGGACACTTAACTATGTGTTTTTTTGAACATCTCATTCCGTAGTCAGTCTACATTTGCTCTAATAATAACTTCTGCTCTTCTGGGAAGATGTTCCACTAGGTTTTCTTGGAGATGTGGTGCTCATTCAGACATGTATGATATGTGATCCAACACATCAATTAATCCTATCATACTACTCAAAAAACAGACCATCATACAATCCAAATAAAGCTTGTACGAGTTGAAATTACAACATGTATCCTACTCCTGGAAAGTTCCTGCTGTTCAGAATCAATTTACACACATGATTCGGTGGATTCCCTCAACCCTATATTCAGATTATTGACAGATTATCTCCTGGAGATCCACAGGCTGAGCCATCATGCACACCTCCCGCAGATGAGCACTGCGTGGCTCAAAGGTTTGTGGACACCTTAACATCTCATTCCATATTTAGTCTGAATCAGAATTTTTACATTGAATCTTTTCCACTAGAATTTGGAGAGTGTTTTTGAAGATTCATGGAGATTCATTGAGCCACAAGGGTGTTAGTAATGTCATGTACTGATGAGAAGGTGAGGAGGTCTGGGGTGCAGTCAGCATTCACATTCATAATAAAGGTGTTCAAAAAGGTTGGATATATTTAGAAGGAGATCTTCCACTCCATCCCATGTAGAGCAGATCTTCATGGAGCTGGCTTTGGGCACGGGGGCATTGTCATGTTGGAACAGGTCTGCATCCAGAGACATTCTACACAATTTTTTCAAGAACCACATAAAGGTGAACATATCCAGGTGTTTTGTTGATATAGTGTATATTATCAGGACGTCAGCCGGTTCCCATCATCCATCACATGATCTCTGCTCCTGAATCACGCTGTCTGTAAATTACATTTACAGCATTCCTCTGATGCTCTTATCCAGAGCACAAAGCCATCTCCATGAAAATATGCTTTCCATGAGTTGGAGTGGAAAATCTCACCTCAGCTACATCAGTACTCGACTTCACTAACACACATGCTTGGGGCTGAATGAGCACAAATCTCCACAAAATGTAGTGGAACATCTTCCCAGAAGAGTGGAGGGAATTATAATAGAAATGGGGACTCAATGTGTAATTCACTTAAAGTTCATGCTCGGGCATCCATAAACTTTACTCCATATAGTTTATATGTTGTTAAAATGAGGTCAAATTTCCATTTGATGATCCCCTTGTGTGACTTTGGCTTTCTGATATAATTGGATGAGTATGAAAGTAAAAAAAAAAAACGTAGTGTAAAAATGCTGTTGCTCTGATGTTTGCAACATATCAGATACATGTTCAGATACATGATACAACATGTTGTTGTTACTTTGTACATATTCCATTAACAGATCCGAATATTATCACTGAAAAGATCCTAAATGGTGAAGAACTGTGCTTTGCTCAGATGTGGAAACAATTGAAAGGAAAAAAAAAAAAAAAGCAGGGAAAGTCATTTGGACTCAAGTGTAATATCTAATGCCCCTTTAGAACATACTGGACCCGTTCAAATCCAGTTGTATTATTGACAACATCTTGGTGGAATTCTTCCTGACTCCATAAAACTTGATTCGAGACTTATTAACATACCAGTGAGGTACATGGTGTGCTTTCTGGCCTTTAGAAGTGTTCCTGCACAGTTCCTCCACCACCATCCATACTGTAAAGTCCTTTATTCACTATCCATCTGGGAAAATAAACGTTTTATTAGATTGGGGTCAAGTGATGGAGCAGCTTATAAAGGTCTTGATCGAATGTTATGAAGAGGAATTCCAGGGAAGTCGAGCTCCTTGTTTACATTTCCAACACCGCAATGTCTGCGGACACTGATGCAGCTGCAAGGTGCGGGTTCATGTGAATGCGATTGGTCTAAAAGGTTAATGTTTCCATAGTAACAGCTTACATTGGGCACGGGTACTTGTATTCTGTATGGGTAAAAGTATGACATTTCCAGACATACGTGGTTTTTCCTCAATCTGGGGGAGGCACAAACAATGTTTCTGTAGCAAATTAATAAACAAAATGTGATAAATAGATAGATAGATAGATAGATAGATAGATAGATAGATAGATAGATAGATAGATAGATAGATAGATAGATAGATAGATAGATAGACAGACAGACAGACAGACAGACAGACAGACAGGAGCAGGACCATGTTTCCCCCTGTGTAGCATCATGTCTTCAGTCCATATACAGTACATCTTGGTTTTAGTTTTGGGAGAGGAATATTGTCTCATATGCGTTACAAGATTCTAGATGCTCAACCTTTCTGGGTGTCCTTTGTTGCGTTTTTTGTTTCATTTTTTAAGATGTGATCAAATTTAAAATGACCTTATTTTTTGCTTAAAATTGTCCTTTTTCCTAGTTTTAACATTCAATATTTTTTCTATCTTCTATTGTGAATAAAATGTGGGTTTATGAGATTTGCAAATCATTGCATTTTGTTTACGCAATTTCCCAACTTTCTTGGATTTGGGCTTCTAGTTTGTCTGCGATCTCTGAATATGTGTGCATTATATTATTTATTATTTGGTCAAACAGCCACAGAGTGGACATCTTTTCTTCAGAAAAGCCGTCCAAGGAAATTTCCGTTTTACTCACAGGTCAAGCTTGGATGTAGACCAGAAATATTGTGCAATTTTTTTTTTTTTAATAATTGATCACATTTGGTTTTATGAGATTTTGATGACTTCATATTGTGTGATTAAACAAACATAGAAAATGAAAAACAGGAAGTGATTTTCTGTTATTGTTTGTTCAGAAACAATTCAAAAGCCAATTTCTTCGCGTTTTCTGTATCGAATCATAAATGGAGTGAAGGTGTTGTCATTCACTCTATTTTTACTTGCGAAAAAAAATAAAAAAAATGCAATGTACACAAATCGCTACAAAATCCAGTTTAAAAAATGTAGGCGATTTTAATTCGGGAAGTTAGAAATAAAAAGAAATCGGTCTGAACTTGATTTTAGGCATCCAGTCGTAATTAACAGGGGAATCACATTTTGATGGCCAGCACAAGAAATAGCTGTCAAAAGTTGTTTATTTTTTATAACAATATGGTTACGCAACACAATTAGTTGTTTGCATTGCATTCGGTTCTTAACCTGTCTGTGTGTGAAGGCATTTGGCTGGTTGATAAGAAGGAATCTAATGCCTCAAAAGCCATAAACCATTTCATCCGTGCCAACTAGATACTTTTACACAGTCAGAGCGTCTCCACGGAACATCCTCCATACTAAATCAAACACAAACACGCACAGAAAAACACACTTTTCCCACATTGGGCTGGTCAGGGGAAATGTGGGGTTTAGGCAAGATGAATGGAGGACTGTGCTAAAGAAGTGTGTGAATGTCTGGAAGAAGACGAGTGTGTTTCGCCAGCGTACTCCCTTGTGCTTTGACATTCTCGGCGGCGAGGCGCATGCGGAGCAGGCTTTGTTCTCCGAGGTGATCGCTATCACTGGCAATTGTTTGCAGGGTAGCACCATTTCAGAGTCGATCTTTACCACACACAGAGACTCACAGCTCACAGTAAAATGGAAGATAGACAGACAGACGGAGAGAGATATAGACACTGAATAAAATATCAGACGTTCTTCAGATAAAGCCAGAATTTGATTGTGATAAAACCAACACAATAGGAAACAAAAGGAATGAAGTGGAAGATCACGCTCAGAAACCAAAAGAAATCTTTTTGAAACGCCGACCAGTACAGTACAGAAGATTGTGCAAATATAAATATCAAAAATAAATACTGCACATGTAAACATTTGGTTGGATGTAACATTTGGTTTAACAGAAGTGTTCAAACAACAGCGGTTGTTTAAGAGGTTCATGCTTGTCTTCAAGAAACTAGTCCAACCTGCCAGAAGAAATGTGTTCCTTTTTTTTTTCCTCAAACTGATGGTGCTCCATTCCTATACTCGAGAATAAAGTTCTAATCCTGTGCTGAAATATGACTCCAGTAATCCAGTATCTTCTCTAGTTACATTTCTAGTTGGGACAAAGTACAAAAATTCTCACTTTAGGACCTAAGTGACTCTTCTAACCATATGTTATTCTCATATTGGGGCAATTTTATAGGATGTGTTTAAAAATGTTAACATCAAATTTAAATTTTAATCCATTTTTATTTGTGTAGCACTTTTCACCATGGACATTGTCTCGAAGCAGCTTCACACAGATAATGCAGTAATGAAGAATGAATACGTTTGTTCCTAATGAGCGAGTCAGTGGAGACTGTGGCAAGGAGAATCTCCCTGAGCCGGCAAGAAACCTTGAGAGGAACCAGACTCAACCTCATCCTCATCTGGGTTCATTAATTTTGCCCTTCACCTAAACTAGTAGACCCCAAACCTATTCCAATGCCCCTGTGCACAAACTCAGCTCCATGAAGATATGCTTTTCATTGGTTGGAGTGGAAGATCTTTTGCTCTAGTGCTCCAACCCTGTTAAACATGATGAATGAGAACACTGACTACACCCCAGGCTTCCTCACCCTCACCTACATCAGTACCTGAGGAGCACAAAGGTCCACAAGAACACTTCAAATTTTAGTAGAACATCTTCCCCGAAGCGTGGAGGTTGTAATAACAGGAAATGAGGAATAAATGTGAAGTAGATGTTTTAAAAGTACATTCCAATCTGGTTATCTGATACAGAAGCCATTCTGATTCATGATTTGAAAATGGAAGCAGACATTTTTGTGTTTTATATAGTATTTATTGCTTCTCCAACAGTATATCTTTCGAGTGAATGGTGGAATTCTTCACAAGTCAACGTTATTCAGGCATCCTGGCGAAATTCTCGAAAACTCAAAAAAAAACGAAACATTTCGAAAGTATGTTAAAGCTTCCACAAGCCCTTTTTATAGCTATTGAAACACATCCCATCTTTGCCAACACCTCAGACAACTGAAAACAGTGTGGAGCAAACTCCCCCTTTCCCTTCTCAAACCGTAAACTAAACTTTACAAATTGTCTGACAGAAGGAAAAACACACACAAGCCACTCTCTGTCTTCACTGGGTGACTCAAAAACCACGTAATTCAAACAAAGTGCTCGTTGTGACGGCCGCATTGTTATGATGGGCAGAATCCGAGGAGATGGCTTTTTGGTGAGGTTTGGGAGAAGAATGCCACACGTCTCCGTCGATGAATAGCGAGATCAGGCAAACTATGCAAGCCATGCAAAAGTAGGCCGCGTTACAAACAAAACACTCAGTTGGTGGTACTGGAAGATGGTTCCTCCAGACAAAGGACAAAAGCCGAAGCCTGGCATGTTAAGAAATATCTCATGGCGATGGAGGAACCGGTCCATGCAATGCAATAACTCATCAGGATAGAGAAATGTCATTCTGGTGGCGAGTGAGTGCGGTTTGTCGAATGTTTACGTTTCAATGATAAATATTTTTCAGCTTTTACCCCCCAAAAAATCTAGAAGCCACTGTTTTGTAAGAGCAAAGATGAGAAAAACAAAAAAAGGAAGCATCTTTATTAAAGTAAAGTAAAAATATTAAAGTAAAAATCAAATAGAAATATTTCAGTAGTGTACAAATATGTAAAAAAAAAAAAAAAGCTACTTAAGTACAGTAACAAATGGCATTTACTTTGTTACTGTCCACCGCTGCAACATGCACACACATATTTACACACTCGACAGACAATTTTGCATGGACGTGTTTTGGGGACATGGAAGGAACCTGGAGAAAGAACCGAAAGAAAACCTGCACAGACCCAAGCCCAAGCTCAGGATCCAACAATGGAGCTCAAACACGTGTCAGTGTGGCACTAAAACAGCAGTTATCGCTGAGGTTATTGTACAGTAAATAGCCCTTTACCTGGGCTTCAAATATCTTTACTTAAAATCCAGGTTTGTCAACTGACTATTGGTGAGACAAAAAAAATGGCACTCCGATTGTAGAATCACTCGTTAATTCCTTCGTTTTTTGCTTGCATGTGCAATTATAACTGCTGACGATGCAAAAATCGAGACATAGACATGGGCAGAAGTTAAACCCAACCTTCATTACGGTGCAGAATTTCCCCATTCAACACTCTTTTTCCCGTTAACCTTTTCCATAGAGGCATGTGAAGCTTTTGATATCTCGTACCGGCATAAACCCGCCTCAGCAGATTTGCTGTTAAGATTCGTCCACCCTGCCAGCCTCGGCAGCACGGAGTTGTCCACGTCCAGCAGCTGAGCATCATTTCTCTGCACTGGGTGGTCCGAGAACACGCAGGCCTTGAGCTTTAATGTGTTTTGTATTTGCTGAACGGAACTCTGTCATTAGAGGAAGTGGGAGTCCCATTTAAGCAGCTATTAGCCATAATGGCTGGCCTTTCTTTTTTTTTTTTTTTTTTTTTTCGTTCAAGCTCCCTTTGCCAGGACAATTTCCAAATGTAACAGAATCCTCTGGAATTCTGCAGGCCCCACACACGCCTGTTGTCAGTTATGGCTGTTTTTTCAAACACGAGTTCCTAGTTTGTTCGACCTAAGAAGGTCAGTGACGTGTTTTTTCACCTCGTAGCGCAGGACAGAAGGCCAGACAGGTTGCTGAAAGAACCGCATGCTTTCATGCTATCAAGATTAAATGTCCTCGGGTTCAGAGGTGAGCAGGTTCCAGGTCAAAATGGCCATGTTTGTTTTTATGTACAATAGTCTAATGGGTTTCTAATGACTTCTTTGAAAGCGGTAATTCTATTACATTCTGCATTGTTTCTTCTCCAATCATCACATTTCCTCTTTCTCTTGTTCGTCTCAGGTTCACTCTGTATGCCTTGGACAGTCGAGGCAGCCGGTCTGAGGCGAGCTACGTGACAGTGCGCACTTCCTGTCCGATCGTGGATGACAGCAGAGCAGAAGGTACGCCTCCACTTTTTCTTTCCAGCCCCCCCTCCCCTCACCCCGCTCCATTTCAATCCATCTGAGGAGATTGTATCTTCACACCTGTTACTGGCATGAATGAACTACATCGCTGACCAGATGGTGAGATGGCAGGTCAAGGTGCCAAGGTGTGAGAGCTTCATTTCCTTTAGGATGACATCATCAGTGATCAAACTCACGAAAGTCGAAATAAAACTCCAGAACTGCTGCACATTCAAGAAAAAAAGAAAAGAAAAGATTAGTCAGATTTTTTTTCTTTTTCTAAAGTTGTAGGGTCTAAACTTAATTTAAAGATTTTCCTAATGGACAAAATTAAGGATCCATTTGGGCTTCTTTCTACCAAACTTCCTTTTGGGATTTTTCCTACAGCAGACCTCTTTAGGATTCTTCAGATCAAAGTTTTTTTTACCAAAGATTCTTCCAAAGATTTGAATAAAGATCCTAAAGCATAAGGGGGGCCTAAGAATTCTCTATTTTAGGATTCTTCCTAGCAAAGATCTCACATCCTACCCCATGTTCGAATTTTTTCATTCCAATGACCTTCATACTAAAGAATTCTTCAGGATTCTTCATACATATTAAAATTCATTTCCTTGTGACCAGAAATCCCAGTAAAGCTTTATTTAGGATCTTTGTAAGGTTTTTTCTACCAAAGATCTGTTTAGTATTATTTTCCATTAAGATCCTTTTATAATTCTTTTTGGATTCCTGCTTTTGACGTTACATTTGTGATAAGATCCTTTTGGGAGCGACCCTTTTTTAATATTAGAGTAGATTGATAAAGCAAGTACCTTCTCAAACAAATCAATACAACCATCAATACTAGCATCAGTGTCACTGTCTGGACCCTCCCATTTCATGTTTTCTGATTAATTAAAATAATTGATTCTTTTTCTGTCAATACTACTTAAAACAATCATCCTTTTTGCTTACTCGATTCCAAATCAACACCCGAGAAATTTTCCAATCTGCTTTTTTCCCCGTCTTGCAGAGATTGCAGACCGGGTTTACAACCTGTACAATGGCTACACGAGTGGCAAAGAACAGCAGACAGCCTACAACACGCTGATGGAGATTCCTCCACCCACACTGTACCGTGTACAACACCATTACAACTCGCACTACGAGAAGTTCGGGGACTTTGTGTGGCGGAGCGAGGACGAGCTAGGACCCAGGTGAGAGTCGCTCTATTAAGCAAAGATACTGTAACTCTCAAAAGCTCTTCTCCATCTCTTTCTCTCTCTCTCTCTTCCTCTAAACTCTCTCCAGTTCGTCACACACATACAGTACGTACACATAAACACTGTGGTCAGCAGTAATTTTGGCATACTAAATGTTGGTTTAGGCTTCCAGTGCAAATCCAGGCCTATAAAAGCGATTACGAGCAGGCTTGTTCCACTGAAGTGCCATCTCATAAGAACATAAATCTCATAAAAGAATCCATCTCCATGCTGCAGCAAATTTTCATATTCGTTTATTCAAGTCTGTCCGATGTTTTTGTTTCCTTTTGATTTCCTTTTATTATTAATATATTTGTTTTTTTTGTACGTCAAAAGCGGTGACTGGACACCGAAGCAAAGTCGACAAATTACAGTTATTATTTCAGCCTCTCAGTGAGGGGGCGCCAAATGTTTTGGGGTCTAATGAATGTGAGTAAAAAAGTGGCTTTTGGCAAACAGTTAGTGGTGCTGAGGCCTGTGGCCATGTTCGTGTACACATGTGGAAATGTTGCTCTTAAAAACGGGCCTCTTCACTTCCCTGTCAGGGTCTCCGGCACCTAGTAAATCCAGGTGTGTGTGTGTGTGTGTGTGTGTGTGTGTGTGTGTGTGTGTGGGTGGTGGTGGAGGTGTGTGTGTGGGGGGGTTAAATTGTAAATAAAAACAGAATGCAATGACTTGCAAATCTTATAAATCCATATTTTATTCACAATTAAACAAAAAAAACATATGATGAAATGTTTAACCGGAGAGTATGTACCATTTTAAGGAAAAAAATAAAGTCATTTTGAATTTGACGGCTGCAACACGTCTCAAAATGTTGCAACAGGGCCATGTTAAAGACTGTGTAGCATCACGTCTTCTGTCCGCATACATCCTGGAACTGAGGAGACCAGTTGCTGAAGTTTTTGGAGTGGAATATTATCCCATATGTGTCTGATACATATGGGATAATATGTGTCTGATACAGGATTGTAGCTGTTTAACAGTTCTGGGTGTCCTTTGTTTCATGATGCACCAAATGTTTTCAAATGGTGAAAGGTCTAGACTGCAGGCAGGCCAATTCAGCACCCGGACTTTTCTACTATAAAGTCATTCTAATTTAATAGATGCAGTATGCAGTTAGCATTGTCTAAGATGTTTTCTGAAAAGAAGCATTTGTCGCTCAAAAACCTGTAGATACCATTCAGATGGAGGCTTTCCAAATGTGCAAATGTGCAAACTGGCAATTCCACAGGCACTAATGCAGTCCTATACCGTCAGAGATGTGACATTTCGAACTGATCACTGATAACAAGCAAGATGGTCCCTCTCCTCTTTAGTCCGGAGGACATGGTGTCTATTGTTTCCGAAAAAAAAAAACATTTTCATTTGTCTGACCACATAACACGCCCATCTTTACCTCTGAGAGACTCTGCTTCTCTAGGATACACTGTTTATACCCAATCATCTTACTGTCCTGTTGTCAGTCGACTTCATTAGTTACAAAATGTTTAATTTCAATAACATTTACTTAATAAATTTTTTTACAGTAATCAAACCTTACTTTTTCCCTAAAATGTACATATCCTCAATTTAAACATTTGATTTATGAGATATGCGAAATATTGCATTTTATTTTTATTTACATTTTACAGTGTCCCAATTCTACTCTCTCAGAACAAAGGGTTAAAGCTTCTTGTTCTTGCTTCCTTGAAAGTTTTTTGTAGTCTCATAATTGAGACTCAGAGGTTAATCTTAATTGTAAGAACTTAGTGTTCTTTGGTTTACTGCTTTGAAAACACCTGAAAATTTTATTGTGGAAGGTATAATGATGTTAACTTCTAAAAATCTTCTTTAACTTTGACAGTGTACCCCATTTGACTGTAAATAGATGCCTGATACAACCCTGATAGTTAGAACTAAATATTTTATTTTCTGTCATGTGTCCTACACCCCTATCCAGAGCAATTTACAATTATCTCATTTATACACCCGAGTAGTTGAGGGTTACAGCCCTTGCTTAAGGCCCCAACAGTGGCAGCTTGGTGGTGCTGCAAACTCACAACCTTCCAAGCTGAAGTCCAATGCTTTGAGCTACCACATTTCTTTTAAAGAGGTTCCCAAGGACCTGAAGAATTTGATCCCAGAAATGCTTGAATAATTATTTTTCTTTCACCTCAAAGTGTGTACAGATGGGCTGATTGTTAGCTGTTTGTTAGTGGGTGAATGATGGCAAAAGGAAAGAAACAAAAGGACAATTCAAGGCCTGAAACTCGAACGTCACTTTTTAGCTTGTGTCCAACCCACTGCCTGGAATTTGGGATCCATAATTCATGCCATGCAGAAAATTGATATAATGATTTGGTAAACATTTTTGTGTGTATTTGTATGTGTGTGTGTGTGTGTGTGTGTGTGTGTGTGTGTGTGTGTGTGTGTGTGTGTGGTAAAAGCCCTACAGCGGGCATTAGACTGAGAGGAGAGACTTGGGATCATTTATGGCTCTGTATTGGCAGTCATTTTTGGGAGTGTTGAAATTCATGGTGCCTTTTAACATGGTGAACAATGTTGCCAAGTAAAATGTGATCACTCAGACATTTGTTTTTAAAAAGATGAGTTGGATATACTTCCATTTGGATGTTCTGGGTTTTCTTCAGAGATAAGTGCAGGATCAGGGTTAAGTTCGAATATCCGACGAGAGCTCGATATGAAAACGATTATTGTTAAGTAATGCATTAAATCACAAGTTCTCTCACACCAGTCTCACAGCTAGTGATGTACACAGAATGAAGTCTTTTGGCATACTGAATTATGAAGGTTGGTGCTCCCTGTGACTGTGCATGCAGCCTTGTGCTTCCATCTGTTGGCGTGTTACAAAACTAGTCTTGACCCTTTTTGATACCACCTTGTAATTTTGTCAGTTGTTCTTTAATGTCATTTGTACCTAGATTGGGCAGTGTGATTTTCACCAAATTGTTGTTATATGTTAAGGAGGCTAATATAAATTTAGGCCAATACGAATTTCTTTTTGTCCTGGCGTAATCCAGAGCGGAGATCTGAGCACTTCAGTGTAGCAGTGAACAGAATGAGACAGAACGTAAGTTACAGCAGCTATAAGCCTAACACAGGTTTAACTCTGCCTATAAACATACATGCAAGCTTAATTAAGGTCTAACAGCTTGGTGCTGCTGGGATTTAAACTCATAACCTTTTGGCTAAAAGTCCAGCATCTTAATCTGTATTTACAAAACTAAGTTCACCCCATGTTAGTTTTGGCTCCCTAATAAAGGGACTGAATTTTAAGAAATTTGCTGAACATCAATTTTTTGAGCCAAAAAATTACAACCCTTTACTTTTTTTTTTTTGCAGAAAATTGAACATTCTCAGATTTTCACCAAATTGACATTACATGTTAAGGAAGCCAATATGAGCACATGGGGTGCACTTACTTTTGCTTCACCGTCAAATCTGAACCTTAATTCATGGCCCAGGTGTGGCAGCTGGTATTTGAACTCAAAACCTTCTGAGTAAAAGTCCAACATCTCAACCACTGAGCTACTGTACCACTTCCAAGCTAACCTTCAATCTAATCCTAGTTTTACACAAAATCTAACCTAAGTTACAAAACTAAGTGCACCCCTGTGTTAGTCGTGGTCTCCCCCACACAGGGTGTGAATTTTAAAAAATTTGCAGAACATCATTTTTCCAGCCAAAAGGACGTATGTTACAGCAGCTACTGTACAAACAGTTGTTCCATCACCAGCCTTTAGATTTAATCGTAACTCTTCAGATTAGTTGAACCCTAACTATAACCATATTGCAATCTTAACTCTAAGTTTATTCCTAAATTTAACCTCGATTTTATCTCTGATAAAAAAATATTTATGTAACACCAAATTTAACTTTAGTTTAAACCTAAATGTAACCCCAAATTTAAAAACTAAGTGCACCCCTGTGTTAGTCTTGGCCTCCCAAACACCAGTTGTGAATTTGGAAAAAATCGCAGAATATTGAGTTTTCCACCAAAAAAAAACAAAAAAGGCTAACCCCTTACTGTTTGTGTGCAAAAAATGGACGTTTTCAGATTTTCACCAAATTCACATTGTATGTTTATCAGGCCAAGATTAATGTTAGGGGGCACTTAGTTTTGTCTGATTACACTCCAGAGCTGAGATCTAATCATTGATGTTGAACATTGATTTTTCCACCCAGTGTTTGTGAGGAGGTTTGGGTTCAGACACTGAAGCACATGAACATGAACGGTTGAGACGATGCCGTAATGGAGTCATGTAGATAAAAACACTGGCTGTGTTTGCTATGGTGGCTTTGGGAGAGATTCTTGTAGATGAATGTAGATGTGCACACCAAGCACTTGACTTGTTCTAACTCCAACCTACTGACATAAAAAAGAGCAGGGTTCCTCTCATGGTGGCCTTCTGTGATCCATAATCAGCTCTTTTGTTTTTGATGTCATTGAAAGAAAAAATGTTCCTCACATCATGGTGGAAATATTTAGGACTGATCTTGTTTAATGATATTATTGATTTTGGATATAAAGTTTTAATATTTAAGTAAACCATTCATTTGGATGCATGATGCAAATGGTACCTCTGAAAATAAATAAGATATAGAATTAGATTTGCCTTTGCAAAATTTGATCTCCCTGAGCTTCTGGAGCAATAAGTGCTGAGTAAGGGATTTTGACTGGACCAAATAAAAAGTTTATACCAGCACTAATCCAGACTTTATCCACTGTATTTTCACTTAAAAACAATTTTCCACAACTGAAAGAAAGAACGAGAAAAAAAAGATGTTATTGAATTTCATCCTGGTCAGAAAAAAAAAAACTCTGGATAAATAGCTCGAATTGTTCTGTAGTTAAATCACAAACCATGGCGGAAAGTCATAGATTTTCTTCCTAAACATTTAGTCATTTATATCTGCCAAGCATTGTTTTGCTGAGTTTATCAACTTACATAATATTTTCAATGTCCTAAACCAGAATTTTGTTATGAAACTACCAGCTGAAGCTGATGCTTTTGTTTTTTTCCTGCTACAGCCGTTCTTCGAGAGTGTTGTTGGATCTCTCGTTTTCCATAAATTGTGAGATGAATGTTTCCTTTTACTAAATGTAATCATTTTTTTTCAATGGAATACACCTCACATCTTTCTAGATTCTTTCTAGATTTCTTTCAAATTATATAACACTTAAAAGCAGCTCAATTTTGATTTTGCATTAATTACCAAAAGGTTGTGGGGTCAAATCTGCCACAAACGCTTTTCAGATCAAGGACACTACCTTTATCATTGTTTCTTCAGGAATATTAGTGTCATATTCAGCATGTCTTCCCAAAACCACACGGGTGCAGGTGTGTTGTAATATAAATCATTGGAAAGTATCATTACTACATGAAAACCAAACCTGACCAGAAAATCCCCTGGTCCAAATAACAGAAGTGCTGTTCAGAAATCTGAGATTTGACTTGGAATTTGCATTGCAGAAACTTGAGACTAGGCCCAGATTTTGCTGCTCCAACTCTTGAGTCGGAACACAAACAACATGAATCTGGACAAGACCTTAGATTCAATTCTGAATCAAGCTGAGAGACTTGGTATTTTCAGATACTTGGAGTTGGAGCTCAATCTCTGGAAACTTGACTTGATTGTGAGACTCATTGGCTTCATCCTTGACCCAACCTTGAAGAACAGTACAGTACCAGTACAAGTACAGTATTTGATCCGAGACTAGAGTCAGACTTCCTGCTCAATTTAGAACTCGTAGCTTTAGACTTGACTTGGACATGCAAAATGTAGACTTACAAAATCTAGACAACACGTACATGTATTCTTATTCATCATTATGATTACATTCATTCAGTCACCAACATTTGCTTTTCTTTTTCTTTTGTACTGTAGGAAAGCTCACCTTATCCTAAGACGAGTGGATCGGATCAGCCTCCTCTGCCGCTCTCTTCTCCGGAGTGGTTACATCCAGAGCCGGACCGAGTCCATGCCGTATGTCATGTGCAGGAGTGAGGACATGCGATTGGCTAGCAGCACTTGGCACAGCTCTCTCCATGAGACACGGCTAACCTGTGTGGAGAAGATCCTGTCTGTCCAGCGCAATATATACGGGAAGTCCAAACTCCGGTGAAAGAGCCTGTTCACCTTTAAAACTCCTTCCTTCTTTGCTCTGCTCTGATAAGTTTTTTAAACTTATACGAAAATGCAAGACTGTTCAAACTTTTCACCAAACGAAGGGACTTCTTTTGTCCCACTTTGACTTGTCTTTCAGCATGGAGGAGGGGGACTCCTTTACTTTTTACTTTTTTTTTTTTTTTTTGTAAGGACCAGTCTGAAGAAGGCCTGAATGTATGGTACACACTTTATGGTGCTGCAACTTTCACACACCAGAAGGACGACGAAGCCGAGCGCCTTTCACATGCGTCTGTAACATATTTTGGAAGCAAGCGGAATGGAGAATGCGAAGGCTTGAATCATCTTGAATGCAATGCAACGTTTTGAAAAAAAAATATTATCTATATTAAGGGGTCTTTGGTGTCTATATTATCCATTTATCCATCGTTTTCCTCTTTCAACCGGGAGCAACCTTATGGCTTTATTTCCTTTTTTTCACAGGCAGACTATTTTGATGCAAGGAACTCCCCCTTACCGCTAACTTAATGATTAGTTCAGGGCTGTGACACATCATTACAGTTTTTCTCGGTTGCTTTCTTCAGATCAGAAAAGAAATCCTCGAAACTGATTGTTCAACCTGTAATCGTGAAGTTTCACGTCGTAAAAGCAATTTGAACAAATTGAGAATGTTTTGGTCCATTAATTATGTATAATCGTTTGATGTTTCCTACATTAGTTTGTCATGTTGATCCAAATAAATGATTCTGGTTCTCGCCTGAATACCCCCCAAAACATCTCAACATCACCTCGTTGTACGAGTCATTGAATGCAAAAGCATCATAATGTATGAAGCTACATTTCTATTTATTTTATTTCTCATAAATACAAGTCAAGAAGCTTTTAATGTCATTTCTACCATATATCAGATGCAGGCCAGTGAAAATGAGATGACGTTCCTCCAGAACCCTGGTGCTACATTTAACAACATAAAGCTTCATCAAGTGCATCAAGATGCAACCAAGTGCAGACAAAAAACAGTGCAGACTGACAACACAAGACGATATGTATACGCTTGTTCCTTATCAATGTACGTTTGTCCCTAACGAGAAATGCGCCGAAGCAGCTGAGAAAAACTGTAAAATGATCTCTTTTTTGAGATTTTGACAGTAAGAATTTGACCAAAAAAATGCAGTTGTGTCTCATACCGAAGAAGTCGTAGTGTATTATAACAATCGTAGAGCTGATCATATGGGCTGAGTGACAGTAGTTGAAAACATATACATAAATTGCCACACGTGCCGGAAATTTGAACCGTAAGCTGAGAAGCTAGCCTCGGCAACTTGTTTTGAGTTTGTTTGTTTTTTTTATCCATTTCACGTAATATCAATTGTGATAGTAAATTATACTCTTGTACATAGAAATTGTAAATACAGTATGTACCAAGTCAATATGATTGTCTTTTTTTGGGAGGGGGGGAAAGTTCTAATAAATATGTGTACTGAAACTCTATCTGACGCTTTATTGATTTTTTTTTTGTAGGTTTTTGAGCACCCACATAACCACAATGATTATTTAGCTTCGCTTTAAGTGGCTCTGCAGCAGATCATTCACCGTCAATCCGGGAAGACAGATTGGATGGCTGCAAAGCAATTTTTCACAAGGAAAATGAAAAATTGTGCGCTCACTACAAACAACGTTTTAACCCACAACCTGCTGCATTATATACGCAATTATATACTGTGTAATATTATGGCCTGATGGTAATTTTTTAAAAGGACTGTACATATAACCTTAAGATGGGCTGACAGGCTTTTTTTTTTGGGTGGGCGGGGTGGTGTGTGTGTGTGTTTGTGTGTGTGTGTGTGGCGATTAAAATAAAATCCGACGTCTAAAATATGTTCTGTTTTCTGTTATGCTTTTGTGGCATTTTCAGCTGTCAGATTCACTTCACCAAACTGGACCATGATTTCGGATTTATTGTGCAACCTTTCAGCATTAGAAACGAGAGAATTGAGCGATTTAACCACTTGTAAAAGAAGTGGACAGACCTGAAGGCCTGGTGTAAGGGATTTTACTGTATGCACTTCTAAAGCGAAGCCCTTTCATCCCTGTCAACTCGAAACACTCCTCCCATGTCATAAAGTTGCTGGTGTCAGGCCTCAGGCTTTCCTCCTGCCGAGCGACTGACTGAAATACAATACTACTCTGGTAAATCATCTGTACTTAAAGCTTTGCTAAATGTACTGACCATTCGGGACATTAAATCTGCTCCTGAATCTAGCAGGGATGCACTTTTCCAGGTCGGACAAACTCCACAGGGCAATGGGATTTTTTTGTGTGTGTGGGTGTAGGAAAGGCATTTTAGTGAGATGTTGTTCCTGTTTTACAAAGAGACACTTTAGCTCAGTTCACACTTATGTAATTGATGCTTAAGCAGAAACTGACAGGATTCTGTTTATAGTTTTGCATCTGACAAAGAAACTTAAGTAGTTGTATAAATGCAGAAACCGCCATTTCTGTTTTTAAAATTGTATATTAATACTTAATAATTAATACATTAAAATTACAACATAACAAATATGGAATCAGGTAGTAAACAAAAAACATGTTAAATGACGCAGAATGTTTGAATAAGGTCATTACTTGGAATGGTTTTACAACAATCTTGAATGAGTTCTTATTGGAGTTGAGTACTTGTTGGTTGCTTTTCCTTCACTCTCCAGTTCAACTCATTCTAAACTATTCCAACTGGATTAAGATTGAGTTATTGGGGAGGGGCAGGTCATGTGATGCAGCACTTCTTCACTCTCCTTCTTTAACAAATATATCTTACATAACCTAGTGGTGATTCTGAGGTCATTGTTCAGTTGGGAACCAGATGGGATGGCATTTCGCTGCAAAATGTTTTGATAGCCAAGCTGGTTAATTGTGCCCTCAACTGTGACCACTAATCACTGACATTGTCATCAGGAAAGCTTTCCTACACCATCACTCCTCCTCTATGCTTATAGTGGGAATCACACATTCAGAAACTGATCTAATTTCCATTTCTTGTGTTTTTTGGCCCAAACAAGTCTCTTCTGATTGTTGTTCTTCTGAAGTATTTGCCACACTTTGACTATGAAAGTCTGACTCATGCAGAATTAATCTTGACAAATGAACTCTGAAAAGCATTTTTGTAAATTGCATTTTCCTGAGGCTGGTAATTCTAATAATCCTCTGCAGCAGAGGTAGCTCTTCTTCTATCACTTGAAGGTTTTGGTGAATGCACTTGGGGATACATTTCAATTTCTTAAAGATTTTCAGATTGACTAAACTTAATTTCTTAAAGTAATAATAGAATAAACCTCAATCCCCCTGAACACCTTTGGAATGAAGGTGAACGCTGACTGCACACCAGGTCTCATCACCTGACCTGACTTTACTAACACCCTTGTTGCTAAATGAGGACAAATCTCCCACAAGCACACTCCAAAATCTTGTGGAACATCTTCCCAGAAGAGTGGAGGTTATTATAATAACAAACAGAGACGCAGTAATCACTATTACTCTATTGGATGCGGTTAAAGATTCAACACTCAATAGCCAAGATTTTATAAAAATTTATATATTTTTTAAATTGGTAGTAACATTAACAATAGTAGCTGAAAAATCCAACACTGTTTTTTCCCTCAGTGTGGCTGTATGTCGTAGTGAGATTCAGTGTCTAAACAAACTTTCCTAAAATGCTAACTTACTGTATTTAGCAATACTTTCCGAAGCTTTGTTGATGAATGTGGGATTAGAATGTAAGTGGGATCGAGTTGCCCTGAACACAACTTGGACTGGTCAGAAGTGAATGTACACAATGTGAATGCCGGTCCATTATTACTGACACATACACATGATCTTATCTTCACTGGGTTTGTTCAAAAGATTTAAAGTTCTAAGCAGATGTCATTATTGTTTTATTCCTAGATGTAGTAACATAAAGATAAAAAGAAGATTCAAGTTGCAAGCAGGATTTTCAGTGGCCAAGAAGCCAAACTCGGCCAGACAGTTGCCTCATCAATCACAGAAAGCAAAGCCATTAATTTGGGCAAAAGGATTGAAGAGTAATTTATAGTTTCACTGATGATGTGATTATGTGTGTGTGTGTGTGTGTGTGTGTGTGTGTGTGTGTGTGTGTGTGTGTGTGTGTGTGTGTGTGTGTGTGTGTTGTGTGTGTGATAAAGAAAAAAAAAACTAAGAAGGAGATGAAGAAGCTGAAGCAGAGGACTAGGAAGAAGATGACAAAGAAGATGGAGAGGAAAACAAAAAAGATGAAGAAAAAGATGAAAAAGAAGAAGATGAAGATGGAGACAAAGAAGAAAGTAAAGGAAGGAGATGAAAGAGAAAATGGAGAGGTAGATGAAGAAGGCGCTTAAGAATTGGATGAAGAAGATGATGAAGAAGAAGACATGACAATCCCTGTTTTTTTGGAGACTAAGAACCCTTAATTTTAGAATACATGGACAGACGGAAGGAGGTGCAGATGGACGGACAGATGGACAGATAGATTTAAACAGCTTTAAACAAATTTAGTTGGAATACTGTTTATATGAACTGGCTGGGTTTTGAACTCACGACTTTTGGATCCAAAGTCCAATGCCTCAAACACTAAGCTCCCACGTCCTCAAGCACGTATTAGCACAATAGGCTCCAATTAGAGTTGTGCCTCTAATAAACATTCCAAGTTTTATGTAGAACCTTAAACCAGGTTTTCCTACGATCAACATTTGTAGAAATATCGCACTTCTCACCTGGCTTGTGTTCAGCCAGGTATTTCCACATCTCAGACGTTCACAAAGTGGAGAAAGACGCCTTCTTTCTTAGTTAACCAGTGTTTTATTATGCACATTACATGACAGAGAAATAAACCATTTCATTCTTTTCATCGATTGACCAAAAAAACAAAACAAAAACAAAACAGTACATCAGGAACTTTTCGGGCAATGATCCGGAGCACTTTCTACGCCTGATCTGGAGAAACAGGACAAGCTTGGGATAGTTTGGTTTGAAGAAGGTGAAGATGTGTGTTATGTGTGTTATCAGATACACTGTTAGAGGATTCATGGTGTACACGAGAGAGCAGAGCAGTGGGATTAGACACATATCAGAGTAATGAGCACAGGAACCCAATAACGTTAGAAATTTAGTTTTTTTTTTTTATTATTATTCAATGGTGTGTGTGTGTGTGTGTGTGTGTGTGTGTGTGTGTGTGTGTGTGTGTGTGTATGTGTGTGTCGTGAGCAGAGGCTCACAGTGAAGACACACGAGCTTTTTTGTAAAAACGTATACACCTCAATACGTCACTAGTTACACTGTACTCAGATACACCTGCCCAAAGTGAGGGAACTGTTCGAGTTGTCAGGACTTTCGCAAATATTTCATGCAAAACGTCTCTAATGGAGGTTTTTTTTTTTTTATCATCACTGAGCAGGTAAAATAAATAAATCCTTGAAAAAAAAAAAAAAGTTGATTTTGAAGACCGAGGAGTCGCATCAGGAACTGCAGAGAAACTGTGACTCATGCAGGAAAGAAGTCTGTCAGACTCCAGTGCGTAATTATGTGTGTGTAGTGTGTGTGTGTGTGTGTGTGTGTGTGTGTGTGTGTGTGTGTGTGTGTGTGTGTGTGTGTGTGTATACACGTTCTGACACCTGGACAAACATGGCAGCAGGCTAGAAGGAGCAGCGCTGCCATTCATCCCACCTGTGCTGCCCTCTCGGGCCTCTTACACCTGGTACAGCCAGTGTTTACTCGCTCTCACGCCGAGGTTTACAAGGATGCAGACCTTCGTTTTGGTTTTCGATAGAGCTCCCGAGATATTTTTTTATGCATTCGAGCGCTTTACGCTTAAAGCAGCGGCAAAGCTTCGACTTCCTCATTGCAGCCATCACGGTTTCACGGTTCCATGTTCTCATTCGGCGCATGCTTCTCATCCCAAACGGCGTGTTTGTTTTCTCCCTAACTGACTTCACTAGCCGATATTCTGAACAGAATCTGAGATCTGCTGTACTGCAATGCAGTAACTGACTTTTAAAGAAAATACAAATACAATAAATGAAACGCAGCAAATTGTATATAAGCGTAAGTGACACAAAGCAAACAATAATGTCATCAGTCTCTGAGTTTTCTGGATTTTTTTCCCCCCAAAATGCAAATACGTATGCAGGGATCGGAATCGGTTCACGAGAAAATCCTATTAAACTCCCAATTATTGAGCGCACTCAGGAATCCCTTTAGGTTGTTGCAGATTTATTCGTACTGAGTAAATGATACACTGTGAGTGTTTTTATCGCATCGTGAGCATCCAAACCAGCAATATATGAGAAAACAGAGCCCTCCAAAACGAACACGTCCTTTTTTTCATCTTTTATAACGTTTATAAGACGAATGTAAAAATAACTTACATGAACATTAAAAAATATAACTTAAAAAAAAAAAACACTCTCAATAAATAGTTCTACTATTTACACCGTAACATTTTGCCGAGAGACACAAATCACGAGGATACCGAGGAAAAAAATCAAAAATTAAAAAGCAGCAAACACTACAGGCATGAGGTACAGACAGAGATCCTGTGGTGTGTACAGCAGAGTCGAGCATCCTGTCGGAAAACGTCAACATATATGGCTTTAATAAAGACTGCGTCCTTTTTTTTTCAGGGGACAGAAGAAGAAGGAAGCAGAGTGTAAAGCAATAACAGTTTGGATTCTGGTCTTGGTTGTGGAAAAAAAAAAGGCAGGAAAGCAGAGGATGGAACGGTGGATGAGAACACGTGGAAGGACGAAAGCTTTGGCTCTCCCAGCTGTCAACCTGAAATCCTGTTCATGGAAAACTGGTGTTGTGTTACGGCTGATGAGTCTCGCTTTTGAAGCAATAAAAAAAAAAAAAAAAAGAAAAATGGTCCATACAGAATACAATAACATATCGCTGTAATAATAACATAAATCCTCTTTCAGGACAATAAAAAAAAAAAAAACTTTAATTTTTTTATATAATATTTCTTGTCCACTCTTGGAATTTTATATATATATATATATATATATATATATATAATTTTTTTTTCCCAATAAACTGGCTTCAATGAGATTTCTTTTTTTTTTGGGGTGTTTTTTTTCTATGTAGTTCCTTCATTACAAAAAAAAAAAAATATTCCTTCAATACTCCACAAAGTCTTTGTGCCAGCGGCTGATCAAAGATTCAAACAAACCAACGAACAAATAAAAATGACATATACAACACATACGATACAATGATTTCTCTGTACGATGCAAATCCTTCTCTGAACAATACGTACGGATATTAAAGCCTGTTTTTCGCAGTTCCAGACGAGGCACGTGAAATCTAACGTACAACAAGTTTCATCCTGTTCCACCGCTAAAATCAGGTGAAACACAATAACCACAAAGAGAGGAATATCACAATACCATATTTGATACCATTATTGTTGTTTTGTTTTTGTTTTTTTTTGTGTGTGTGTGTGTGTGTGTGTGTGTGTTATTAAATTCAACATTTTACAATAGCAGCGTTTTTTTTTACTCTAAAGGTTTGGAGTCTTTCCCTTTAATGGCTACTCAAAAGTGCAGTATCTGAGGTCATTAATACAAATACTGATTACCGATACATAGATTTTTTTTCTGTAATTTTCTCTTTTTTTAAGAAATATAAATGAAGTAAATGGAAGTTTTTTTTTCCCCCAACTAATAGAAGCGCTATGAAAAAAAACAAAAACAATCATTGTCTTAAATAAGCCTCTATGTAGTATTTACAATGACATTCACCTCGAATGACTTCCTTGGTTTTGCTATGCCTAAGGGATCTGTGCCGCTTTCATCCATGCCTTTCCTGAAGTTTTTTGTTTAGAGCCATACGGTGCTTTGGGAAGCTGGATTTCAGATGCAGGGCGAGGAAACCGGAAGCTGAATGAAAGGTTTGGACTGTAAAAATCAAACATTTTCTAATACTAATATGTAACTGTACTAAACGGAGTAGACAGGCATGCTAATTTGGCGTACTGCTATGTAGCAGCAGCTGGAAAAGTGTCCAGATGTGGACATAAGAAACCTTAAAAATGAGAATAATTTTGCTATACTGTGGTGCGAGTATGGATCAAGCATCCAGCTGCAAAAAACTAATCATTGGTTCACTAGTTTGGACCTAAGTATAGAGATCTAGGATTATCACAAGTTTAAATCATGCGTCGATCCTGTGATGCCACAGCCGGGAATCCAAAAAACACAAAACTTGGTGGGTGGAATGGAATGGAATGGTGCTACTTCCTCACACTCAGATCAATGCTAATAAGCATGAACAGGAGAGGGTGTGTAGCCTTTTTTTTTTTAATTTTTAATTTTGAGCCGTTCGACAACGTTATTCGACTTGTTTTTGAGTCCAACTGTGTACTATAAGAACTCTGTAATAAATATAATATAACTGGTGAAATGGTAATTCCTGGCTGTAGTGCATGGACCCCTGTTTGAAAATTGCTGGTGTAGGGAATTTGGCACATGTACGCAAATACACTGTGGACAAGATTTTGACAGAAAACTAAATCAACGTTAATTTGGCAAATTCAAAGATTTCAGACTTTCCGACGCTGGTGATACGTCTGAACGTGCTAACCCTACATTCAGAAGTTAAATCTGCATTCTTGATGTCATACATCTTTTGGATGAGTCTGGCATCTTGAGGTAACTGTTGAGGCAGTCAGAACTCAAGCTGTGTAAAAAAAAAAATGAAATTGGCCATGATGGCAATGTAGCAGCAGAAGTAGCAGCAAGATGGCGAGTTTACTTTCGTGTTGGTTTTGGGTCGAAAGGGTTGAAAATACATTGTTATCTTTAAAGACTTGCGATAGAATTTCAGCAATAGCTTTAGACATTGTTTCGGTTTAGGTTGCTGATTTTTTATTTTTCTCCCCCAAAAAAACTACCTGCAAACTTTTAGGTACCTTGAATCAAGACTTAATTCTCAAGGAAACGCACTTATTGCAGGATACATTCCTAGCCCTGGTGTACACCCTGTATTCTAGGACATCATTAGTCCCCTTTTGCAATCTAGAATCAATTAAAAAAATTAAATAAATAAAAAATCAGCAAAAAAAATCTAAGCCCTTGGGGTTTCAAGACTGCAAATTTCTTCTAAAAGTTTCCTCTGATTTTGTGTTCCATCATCAACTTCGAACAAACTTCAGCAAAATAGCCGTGAACACTGAAAGCTGGCACAGATAGGCATGCAAACCGGAATCGATCCTCTTTTTTCTAGTTTGATGAGAGAAAAAAAAAACATTCCTTCTTTACTACACATGGGTTTATTCTCATACCCATACCTGTCTTCTTTTGCTTTATCCTTTTTTTCTTCTTCCCAATGAGTTGGAAATGGGTAGACCTTCCAAGACGTGACAGATGATAGCAGGGAGACACGTTGACATGGAAGAGTGAGACAGGACAGGAGAGGTACACTTGTGAAGCAGCATATCTGGAAGAATATCTTGCTTGAACCCAGTCTATAGCTGGGCTTTCCATGGCTGCACTCTTTTCTCTCAGCCCAGAGAGTACACGTGCTCGTCTTTCCTGTTTTCTGGTGCTTTCGGGTCCCGGCAGGCGCAATCGGTCTGCGGATCGCACGATGATGGAAAGAAGATCACCTAGAGGGGGCGAAAGATCAGAACATTTCAGCAAGCTGTGGATTAATGAAATGTACAATGTGCAAAATCCACCCATGTCCTATCAATCAATGGTAATGATCTGACACTGACCATGGATGAATGGAAGCCTGGGCAAATTACTGTACCATAACACAACTTATCCACGGTATCACTATTTCCACTACCAAGCAAGCCAAGATCTACCTGAGTACCTATCCCAGCCAAACTGGGCATACGGGTGCTAAAAATTTCATTTCTCCATAGAGAACACCTCAATTCTTTGATGCAAACCATTCATATCATCATTAGGACATTTGGATATGTAATTAAAACAAAGCAGCTGTGGTTTCAGTGAAAATTTTGCTTTGATTCGAGGATTTTTTTATTATTGTGGCAGGTGCTTTTATCCAGAAAGGGTTACAGTTATCTCATTTATACAACTGAGCCAATGAGGGTGAAGGGTCTTAAACAAGTGCATGGGTTTCAAGTACATGTACGGCATTTGGAAGACACCCTTATCCAGAGCAACTTACATTTATATCATTTATAAAACTGAGCAGCGATGGGGTTGAAGGCCTTTTGTTTAGGGGCGCAAGAGTGGCAGTTGGTATGGCTAGGATTTGAACTCACAACCTTCAGATCCAACATCCAAAGCCTTAAATACTGAGCTACTGCTGAAACATAACCCTAACCCTTCTTTGATCGAAACTCATGACTTTTTTTGGTTAAGACGCCCAGCATCTTAATAGTTCTAAGTGATTCGATTAGGTGGTAAATAATTTTAAGTACCCCTACTCGATAGGGAACCAAGAAAAGTGTTCAACAAACTGGCTATAATTAGGTTTTGACCAAGTTTTGATTCTTTACTATCTATCTACCTAACTTTAGAACTTTAGCACACTAAAACTTGTGAACTAATTTGCAGCTTAATTTGCTCAACATTTATCCGTTATCTATCGGATCTCTGATCTATGGACTGCGGTGGGTACCACACGATGAGCGTCTGAATGCCATTCGGCCATACCCGGTGGCACTTGACGCCATGCTTTAATGTTGGCAGTGCGTCACTGACACCAGCTGCTGTGCCGTCCCAGAGGGAAATGCCTTGGCTTTTTTTTGACCTCATCACTTAAAACAAGGACCACATGTGCAACCCAAGACTTATACATTCATAACCCAGTTGTGGCTGCTGGCCTGTGAGTACATAAACAGCCTGTGGAGAGGATTCATCTTATTTCCACCTTTGAAGCAAAGGAACATCCTATTGTAAAGTTCTTTGCAGAAGTGTGTTCTTGCGCAGGGTATCCAAAATGTCAGAATCAATATGAACATCCGATTCCACATTTAGTCCCCATTTGCTGATATAATAACCTCATAGATGTTCCACTAGATAGTAAACGGAGATTGTCTAGATTTGTGCTCATTCAGCCTCAAGGGTGTATGTAAAATGTAGGTACTGATGTTGGACGAATAGACCTGGGGTGCAGCCAGCGTTCCAATTCATCCCAAAGGTGTTCAATAGGGACAAGGTTGGAGTTCTATAGCAGGCCTCTTAAGATCTTCCCTTCCAACCCATATAAACCATTTTCATTGAACTCACATTGTGTACAGTTGAATTGTAATTTTAGAACAGGTCTTCTATTTTAGGCAAAGTAATGCTACCGGATCCAAAAGATATCCTAATCAATTTTGTAGTAAAATTTTGAAGAAGAACCAAATACGGCTTTTGTTGATACAGTGTAGTTATATCACCTCTAGATAATTGCAAGAAAAGCCAAAGCCTAATAGATATACAGTATCTATGCAGAAAACAAACAGTGCTTGAGAAATACGAGTTCAATTCAGTGAGTCAAAGCTGAGTAAAAGGGTGCTAGCGTGCTTCAACAAGAGCAGCTTTCAAAAACAGGCGAGATATGGACAGGGGTTCAGAAAGGGAGAGTTAGTCCATGAGGAATGGTGTTGTCACTACCCAAGAGAGGAGAACCATGTTCGGGAGGAGGTGGCTTCCCAGAAGTAACTTGCGAAAGCTTTACGAGCAAAAGCTGCACACATATCAAAGCCAGCTGCCAATCATCCGAGTGGCATTTCCTCCGCTTAAGTATCTTCTCGTTCTTTTACATAACCCCATGCTGTTTATTTTCAATCAAAAGAACTCACTTCTTCAGGTTTTTTTTGCATTATTGTTGTTAATAGAAAGGTTAATAATAATAATAATAAAAAAAGATAAATCTTGATGGATTTCAAAAAAACCTTAAGCAATTCCATATTGTTTTTCCCCCAGGACTTGGTTAGCTCCCTCAAACCCTGCCTTCTTCATGTCTCCTTTACACTGTGATTGTGGGTGGCAAATTTGACATGGTTTCTCTGACCTTGACCTCAGGGTGGAATGCCAGCTGCCACATCTGGCCCTGAGCAGGAACATGCAAAGGGGTCCTGGGAATGCCTTATGGAATTCCATATTTTTTAAACTTTCAAACAAATTAACATCAAGTGCAAGTCTCCTTTATGTAGAAAGCATAAGACCTCTTTACAAGAGAACTGAGATTCATTGCATTCCATTCGAAACTTAAGGAGACTTTTGGGGAGCATTTGTTCAATCTTGTGATAAATGTTGTACTTTTTGATTAACTTTATTGTGGCCAAATTTAAGTTGTACCCTCACAATGATATATATATATACTTTATATAAATATCAAAGTTTAGGAGCGAGGAGTTGCTTCTACCAGTACAGATGTACCCAATTTGCTTGTCTTGTAGCAGTCATCTAACAGTCATATATGTGTTTATAGTTTCCCAGAAGTCATCCATAGTTAAAATGAATAAGGTCATGTCTAGCTAGGTTTCAGGTTCATTTGCCAAGGTTCCTTTTAAAGTGCTACCCAAGGGCAAGTGCAGAATGTTCCAAAGATACATATCAAAGTTTTACATAAAAATGGAAACAGCCTCCCAGCTCCAAGGTCTCCGGTTTGACCCTGAGCTCAGGTTACTGTCTGTATGTTCTCCTTGTATCTCAGTGGGTTTCTTTCAGTTTGATCCAAGGTCTATTCCCATGTCCTACCTATAGTAGGATCACTTCTGGATCTAGAGCTAATTTACGATGAATGAATAAACAAGCAAGAAAAACAGCAAGAATACATTTAAAATCTTGCAAAAAAATATGCATTTGTCAGTACGTTTCACTTTTTGCATTGACTGTATGTAAAAAAACGCAAAGAAACTGCACACTGGTGTATCCCATGTTGGTGTTGTTATTTTCTCACAGATTTAACCATTATTTCAGGATCAGGATGTTCTGTAATGTTGCATAACATCTTCAGAACAAAAAAATAAAGAAGAATTGCCTCAAGCTCAGCTCTCACACCAGATTTGCCAGGGCGCAAAAATGTACAAACAAAGTTCGGGTGCATGAAAAGCAGCTCATGCGGTACCTCCCACTTCCATAAAGGAATTCCTTCTACGGGGATATTAAAGGGGTGGAAGGCAAATAGAAGAAAAAGGGAAGGGGTAAAGGGGTTGGACTGGGGCAGCCCTGTTCTTTGCTACAACCAGCAACATTCATTCATCCATCCGTCCATCCGTCCATCCGTTCAGTCGGCGAGCGTCCCGCCAACAGCTTGCAGTCATTAGTGCTGGATCCTGCGGTGACCTTACGTGCCGCCAGCCTCGCACATTCAAAGTCCCGGAGAGAACTAATGCACATCCAGTCACCCATAATTCCTTAATACTCAAATCTCCAGCCAAAGATGGAAGGAAAAAGGGGGAGGAGGAGGGGTAGAGGAGTGTGCCAGAAAGAGATAAGGAAGGAAAACAAACATGCAGGCAGCGGGAAGTGCTTTTGCTTCCCTCGCTCTGGGGTTATCGCGCTAGAAGGGACCGAAGCTGCAAAGGGGTTCACCCTGAAGAGGAGGGAGCGAGGGTACTTCGATTTTATCACACAAGTTGTTGGCAGAGGCCTGCTTATCGTGTGCTGTGTCACAACCGCTGGATCTTGGCGGATCTGAGAACTGCCCGGCTTAGTCACTCTGAGCACAGCAAGACTATCGACATGAGCGCGTATATTTGCTTTGTTTATTTGCTATGTTTCACCGTGCATGACCAAATTTGACGAATGATTCCAGAAATACTCCTGCTTTCAGATTCAGTGTTACAAAGCAGTGTGTATACGCTCAAACCCGTCGCTAAGATTAAGACAAATCTTCTGAAAGCAAAAAACAACAACATAAAAATCGTTTTTGAGATAAATGTAGTCTCCAAATTATGATGGAGATGCGATCCAGCAACCCCGTCGTAACTTGAAATATCGCAAGTCCAGACATGGCCTAGCCAACCCAGGAGTCTTAAAGAATATTGATCAGTAGGGAGTAGTATACTGTAGTTTATTAATAATTGAACAGTAAATAATTTAGCAAAACAGAGCAATTTACACTACTGTATTGTATAGAATTTACAGTATGTATGTACGTGGTAGCGGGCGTGTAGAAGAGCACCGGATCGAGGGTGGAGCCTGATGAAACGAGTGGTAAGAAGCACATCTGTAGGTGATGAAACTAATCAAGAGAATCAGGAGAAATACAAGAGCTGAAACTGGGCTTTGAAACACCAAAAACATGACGAGCTCTAACACCAAAACCACTGCGACCGCTGGTGGCAGTAAGGCATTTCACACGCCGGTGGATAAGTACATCCTGGCAGCGTCCCAACATTTCGTACCATGGTACCACATATATACGCCACTACGTTTGTTGGCTGCAAGAAACGTAAAATATTTGTACCATTTTGTCGCTTTGTTAAATACGTTAAATTAAAAAAAATTGAAGAATTAACAGTAACTTAGTGACTCAAGGGCTACCTGTATTCTCAAGTTCAGTTTTATATAACAGTTTTTTTTTTTGTCCTATTTGTTCAAATCTTCATGATCATCCAAGGAAATGCTTTTGAGAACCATACATGCCCTTCCATACAAGCAATGGTCTTGCTGGAAGCTAGCTGCTCGTAAGTTTTTGTATCTATCATTCCTGGACACTACTCCCAATATCCAAATATTGTTGACAGCAAATTATTCTTTGGGCTCTTGAATGAAGATAAAGTTATACACTTTTTTGAAAGAGCTTTGCCATTCCAGTAATGGAATACATCACTTCCCTGGACTGACCAAGCACTTTGATCTCCTTGTTTGGATATCCCACTAAGATACTGTCCGGCTTATTTAGATTTGTTGGGGGTATGCATATCTTGAATGGTTCTGACAGTCAAAGACCAGTCTATCACTCGGACTTCCTGTTTGCAAAGGAAATATGTTAACATAAAGAATTAAATCGTGGTCAAAAATCCATTTAATGATGACTTTTTGTCACGGGACATGATATTCTTTTCAGTAAAAAGTCCCTCCTAGACGTGACGGCAATAAAAAATGCCAGCCAAGCCTAGCCGCAACCATCATGCACTCAATTAATTATTTATGAGTACCATAATAGACCTTCATAGTCACACAGACAACAGTCTTCATGACATTTGTTTCTTTTAAGTTAATGGTTATAATCAAAGACATATGGAAACGGTTCCCGATGAGCATCAGGGTCACAAAGACAACATTTGTCAGCAGCATTCAATACTTATTTGTTCTGCTGGTCGTGATGCAAACATCTGCTTCCCAGTCGAATGGAGACCAAGGTAGCCTGCCCACTGCTGTTTCGAATAAACTACACTTCGCAAGGCATAACAAATAGTCATATAGTATCTCAGCCGCCTATATAAACAAAACACTATCGAGGCGAGGTTAAGTGCAATTCAAAGTCAGACCGGTCCTTATCTTTGCGCTAATGCGTGCCCGTCGCCGCTCTGAAGGGAAACGTGTTTATAGGCTTTCCTGGCTAATGTATGATATGATAATATGATGAATAAACTGACGATGCAGACGAAATAAAAACCAGTTGGACTTTGACTTTGCAGTAGCCAAGAACAGTAATTGCTTCAATTAAGGCAATCCCTCATGCTTCTTTCCTTCATCTGCTCATGCTGACGTTCCTCTCTGGCAATCCATCAATCGAACTATGATTTGTTCTTTTTCGGAGCAGCTTTCTGTATCCTTTTTTCCAAATCCTTCATTCTGTTTTTTGCAATCTACCTGAAATATTTGCTTAAAGCACTGCCAGATAAAGATGCCTGACGTCTGAACTGTGTTTGGATCGGGAAGGTAGGTGATCCGCTTATCATTGTGGCATAGGAGAGAGATTTCCTGAGGATTAGATGGCAAGATGGCAGTTCTGAGGTCTAAGGATCATGTTTTTCTAATGCCAGAAAACAGTGTTAGGGCCTGTTTTCCACAATAACAGGTAAACTCCTTGCTAGGCACTGGACTTTGAGGAAGGTAAAACATATTTTGCCTGTTAGGGCCATGTAAGGTATAGAAATAAGCCACAAAAGCAAAGATATAAGCTGCACAAGCTTGTCATGGGTTGACAATATTCTGGCAATTGTCGGTTTTTAAACTGATCTGACCCAGCAAAATAAGTTTTTGCTTGCAATACAAAAAGATATGCATCTATTTAAACTCTGACACTATGCTCATCTTGGACTAAGAACTCTGTGATGCACTTGAGAGAAAAGTGTACCAGAAGCTTGGCTAATAGTCGCAGAGCAATTGAACCTTCCGTCAACATTGGTGAGCTCGTCTGGCACTCATTCAACTCTTGCTGAGATCTCTGTCTGCTCAATGACGTCGGCAGGACATAGCGAACCCTCTAAAACGCGTCCTCTAATAGAGTCAGGCTTAATGAATCATCGCTGCCTGTGTCCTCACAGTTGCACCATTGCCAAAAGTTCAAACCGCTCCTGAGGTAAGAAAAATGGCAAGAAACCAGTAGATGGATGAGACTGAAGACGGAAAGGTTACTGCCTAAAGAAGCGAGTGTCTCAGCGTTGACCGTAAAACCTCTGCAGTGTTTACAGAGCTGCTAATGAGAGGACATGCTCGAGGAAGGCCATGTACCCCTCAACGTCAAGGGGGGCTCGCAGAGGGGAGGAAAGTGAGATAAGAGGAAAAGGAGGACTAACACCTCAGCAACACCTCGCAGATAAATCTTCCACACCCTTAAACGCACAGATGGAAATGCTAGGTCATCAGACGAGATCGGTTTAAATTGCCTCGAGCAAAAACAGGAGTACTTTGAAGTTACCCCTTTCAATGGGTTGCCCATTTATGGGTCATTTGGCTCTAAAACCAAATCTGGTCATGATCTTAGAAATCGGAAAAAATCGATGTCAGAACCCGAAGAGCTTGAGGTCTCCATCTGGAACTGGGATGCAGCTTCAGGAGAATGTCCACACTCCCTGCAGGTTTTAAAGGCCATCAGACACAGCAGGGTTCGCAGAAAAGACTTCCTTGTGCATCGGTCTGCTCTGGAAAAGCCTGCCATCCTGCTGGAGGGCTTGGGTAATTGCCCAACAAACAGCAGCTTTCTGGAGTAGGCACAAGCTACAATGGCCAAAATGACAACATCATGGAAAAGCGATGGTCTGTGGGTTCATCATGCATTTAAGAGCATATTTATTTGCTCTATTCCTCTCCAACGATGGCTCTTTTCTTTTTTCTTGAGGCATTTGTCTGAAGTTGACCAGAATTGTTCGAAGAACGAACACACCTGACTGGATTACGTCGTATTATTAGACAGTTGGATTACCGCTAAGGGTTTGCAACCCTTACGAGAACTAAACACATCTGCGTTGGTGCTTTTAAAGGTTTTCAGTGAATCATATACTGGCATATTGGCAGCATACGTGCTACGTATTGGCAGCGCCTAGAATAATAATGGATCACTACTTTAGCGAGGGAAACTCTTCCAATGTAAACTTTGTATAATCGCCGAAGTCAATTCGAATCATATTCCTGTCACTGTAAACAGATGAGGCTGTCTGCTATGCAGGATTAAAGTCTAGTTATAGTAGTCGCTGTTCTTTTTCCACTCACAACAGGTTTTAATGTGTGTCCACACCTACTGGCCCTTTGAGCAGGGAAACCGAAAGACACTTTAACCCTCGCTTGGTTTAGAATTCGGATTGACAGTCAATAAATCATGTATGCCTATGTGTGCTGCACACATATATGATTTCATAATATCACATTACACAAGTAAGGAATAAAACATGACGCCAAGAAGTTGGTATGGGGAAAACTGATTATTTTTCAATAATAGCACATCAAAAAGTGGTTTCCAATGCAACATTTTTTTTTTTTTTACTTATGAGTGACAATTTATAATTATTTATTTTATTTAATGTTATAGAACCTCCATGAAATTCCTTATTTTAAACCATTACAATTTTTTAACTACGATTATGATTGGTGTAGGAATTTCAGAAAAAAAAAATAAAAAAGGAGGCGGAGCTGGAGGTGGCCGAGTTTGAAGATGCTGTGATTTCATTGCGAGGGACGAGTACAGTGGACAGGGTTAGAAATGACTTTATAAGTGGGACTGAGCAGGTAGGACATTTTGGCGATGAGGTAAGAGAGACGTGATTCAGCCCGAAGATCCTTGAACTTACTGAACCAGGGGATGGGTCCACTGAGCAACTCATGAACAGTGAGGATGGATTTGGATCATAATTAAAATCAACAGTCTTCTACAATGGCTCAGGATTATAGGTTGCATTTAATCGTGCATCACTGAACATTTTAACACCACTGACTCACTCATTAGAAACAAACATATACAGTCCAACCTCGATACTCATGGGGGTTACATTCTATGACCCCTTCACGAGTAACAGATATGGCGAGGTTTTGACTCTCACATACATGTACATCCTTTTATTAGTGCTTTATCTGTGTGAAGCTGCTTTGAGACAATGTGCATTATTAAAAGTGCTATACAACGAAAATTGAATTGAATTGAATTGAATTGAATTGAATTGAATTGAATTGAATTGAATTGAATTGAATTGAATTCAGATTGTTTGGTAATGTTGCTGTGCCAACCACTAACAGGAGCAGCCAAAAGAAGAAGAAAAAGCAGAAGATGATGATGATTGGTGTAGGTCATGTTTGAGTTTTTGAAATAAGTGTCCCCTTTAACTTTCAGCAACACTGAAGTCTTCACTAATAGCCAAGAGTCCTTTTTAATCATTGTTTCACCATACTCAGTAAATAATAACAATGGTTTACCTTTTTAGTCTTGACAGTGGACTGGCAGCAGTCTCCTCCATCATAGTTGCAGTATGCTCTGTTGTTCATGGCATCGCAGTAATTGTCACCCTGGAATGGCTGCAGAAGAGGGAAAAGCGAACAAGATCAAAAATGGCTAAGAATAGCTAAAAACAATATCAAGAAATTATCAGATTATTAGCCTGAAGCAAAATGACATCATGTTTAATCTGGATTACAGTACTATTATAAAACCATTATGCAAACGCCACTGAAACCAGCGGTAACTATTCATCTGAAAAGCATTAACACCAGCTGTGGAAGTCTCGTTTTACGTCCACGCTACGTCAGAAACATGCAAATGCAAAATGTGTTCTGGGAAACGGGCCAAACTACAGCCCCATCTGAGAACTGAACGTAATCGGGTCTCTGCTTAGAACACTTCCGAAAACGAACTTGTTCAGTTTACACTTAATGAAATTCTCCAGTACCGATGCAATGTTGACTAGAAGACTGCCGAAAAGGTGTTGATTCGTTCGCTTTAACAGACGCTCCTGCACATTCCAGGTTTATAACTCAAGCAGTCGTTCTAATGTCATTTCTTTAATCGTTTTCAATACTGAAACTCATTCGTAGGAACTTGTACTTATTTAAATTTGGGGGGCGGTTTTGATGTTTCATTCAACATTTATGGAAGGAGTCTCCAGTGTCAGATGCAAAAATCTGCAAAGGGGCGGGGAAATTTCCAGTTAATTCCTGAAACTTCCCAAAAACTTTCTATGGAAACATAATCTGGGGAATGTTTTGAAATATTTCAAGTTGGAAACTTACCAGGAATTAATGGCAATTTTGGGGAATTGATTAGAAATTTGTATTAATTGTTTAAAAACTGTATCATACAAACATAAATATAAACATTTTGTTTAGTCATAAACTGACATGCATGCAAACTTATGCAGACTAAAAAAATTACATTACTGACTTTGATTTAATTGTTAGTATAATTTTGTTGCACAACATATTACACACAACAATGTTTTAAACATAAATTCAAGAAATGATGTGTGATGTTATGGGGGGATGCACAGTGCATGTAGGGGGGGTGACCTTAGTGATCCTGCAGTAAGTGTACTTTGTGCATGTGACTGATGAATGTGCAGGTAGAAATTCAAGTGAAATTTTATTAATTCTGGTTGTTTTAACTAAAAATTATCCTGCAAGAATTTCCCTGTTATAAGCTCACCTGCAATTTTGTAAGTTCTCAGTTTATTTTTATTCATTTTCTTTAATTCCCATTGAAAGTTTCCAGTCTTAAAAATTCCCAGAATTTAGAATTTGTAATTCTCCTATAGTTACTGGAAGCTACTGTATAGCTATTGTAGCTATAAAAGAGGTGGGAGGAGCCCTACCAATCACAGCAACTCTAGCCAATCACATGTCTTTGTGAGCCTATGTAGGCAGAAGAGGAAAGATAGACTCAGTATACTATTCATGTCTGAGCTGATTGTCCTTCCAAACCTTCTTGAAAAACGAGATTCCTGAAGAACTTACCTCACAGCCTTTGATGCAGTGGAGGACCTCAGGATGGGGATACCATTTCAGGCCCATGGTGCATGTTATATGCTGTTGGTATAAGAGAAGAGAAAGAATTTATTGAAATAGGACAGGTTTTTTTGTTGTTGTTTGTTTGTCACATACCAACCAGAACAGCAATCTGAGTGAAAAGGGAGGTCACCCGATAGCAAAACGGTCGGAAAGATGAGAAACGACTTTAATGTCTTCGCACTTTGAGAACTCCAAACTTGGAAGGCGTCCAAATCCAACACCTTGGGAAAGTCGATCAACTTCGAGAACAGAGATGATTTCAAATAAAAGATTGTTTCCTGCTCTGTCACCCCGGAGCCATCGGAGGCCATTGAAGCGGCTGTCACAGCGATGCTTTCAATAGCGGGAGGTGTAGCAACAGGTTTGCTAGGGCCATGACATTGGTGGGAAACGTCAAAAACGGTTTCCGAAAGCAGTGCGCTAATTACGAGCCGTTACAAGTTGCAAAACAGTGGATTCTTTGTCAGTGAGCCAGTTATAGCAAGTTTTTTTTTAATGCCACTGTTTAGTTTAGTATCAGTTTCACTTAATGAACAATGAAATTAATTGTACGTGTTTTTTTTTTTAATGGGAATGCTGGTTATTTTGGTCAGGAATGCCTAATTTTGTGTGTGTGTGTGTGTGTGTGTGTGTGTGTGTGTGTGTGTGTGTGTGTGTGTGTGTGTGTGTGTGTGTGTGTGTGCCACCCCCAGACCACTTAAGCACCATTGATCCAGGCTCTTCTTTCCCCAGTCCTCCAGCTCCCCCAGCCCCGTAGACACACACACACACACACACACACACACACACACACACACACACACACACACTCACTCACTCACTCACACACACACACAAGATCAATTTCACCAATCAATCAGCACCGTGTCATTTCATTTCTTCAGTAGAAAGCAGTCAAGAAATAAAAAAAGGAAAACAGAAAAACAATAATAATAAGACAACACCAGAAAGAAAAATATGAACCGCATGATTTACTGCAGGCTTGAGGGGGATTAAGATAAGAGCTACACCCAGATATCACGTAGGGGGTTTCTTACTATTGGCTAGCTTATGTTATATTCTTATACAGTTACATATACCTCAAACACCATGCACGCACACACACACACACACACACACACACACACACACACACACACACACACACACACACACACACACACACACACACACACAAATACAAAGCCTCCTCACTTTTCTCTCTCGCTTACTCGCCCCTGCAAACTAAGGTATTTTACATTTCCTAGCAGTCAGCAAATCAATGGAAAAGAAAAAAAGGTGGGGAACAAATGATCAGAGGACGGATGAGTAGAGAAAACATTTCAGTGTTTGAAGACTGCTGGGAGTGATGGGAAATCGATAACACGCACACACACACACACACACACACACACACACACACACACACACACACACACACACACACTCAGACAAGGAGCGATTCGGGTCACTGTGTGTCAGAATAAATTGACGTTTATCGCCTCTCATCAATAACTTTTTTTAAATAAACAATAGCATAATATTTATGTATTTTATAGTATCATGTTTCTACTCTTGATCTGATGTAAAAAAAAATATAATAATAAGTGGACTATTCGGTTGTAGTAATCCAGTCAATTCACATTTATACTCAGTAGGGTTTAGAGAAGGAGATCTTCCACTCCATCCCATGCGAAGCAGATCTTCATGGAGCTGGTTTTGTGCATCATCATGCTGGAACAGATTCAGGTCTCCTAGTTCAAGTGCAGGGAAAATTTCATGCTCCAACATCCAAAGACGTCCGATGCAATTGTGCGCCTCCAACTTCAGGCTGATAATTTGGAGAAGAAACTCATATGGCTGTAATATTTTTGTTCGTATAATGTGCATAGGCTGAAGCTAAAATTGACAATAGAGCACATAATGCCTGATCCGATCCGCATTCCTTGTTCATTTTATTATCAGATTAGATCTGTATGGTTCAGCATGCACAGGCAGTAGTTATTGATGCTCTCTAGACTCGGATATGCATGACATCATCATCTTTACACATCTCCACAAGCCTAAATCCAATCAGCCGGAGCTCTCAGGCTTCTGTTTAATCCCCCGCTGGATCCCTGCTATCAAATTTAGCTCTTTCCCCTTTTAATAAAAAGTTAGGGCAATTAATTAGAGGTTAATATTAGCCCTTCTTTCCTAGAAGGGCCAGCATGAACCATCACCCCCCTCCACCCCCCACCCCTCCAGCTCTCTCTCTCTCTCTCTCTCTCTCTCTCTCTCTCTCTCTTGCTCACTCTCTCTCATACTTTTACCTGTATTTAACCAAAGTGTGCTTTGATTTTTGGTGATATAAAGAAGGATATGTATGGACCTTGGAAGGATTGAGGGAAAGCTGAACAGAGCAAAATACAGACTCAATAATAATCTGTTCCACAGCACTCAGGACCTCAGTCTGGACCAAAGGTTCACCTTCCTACATGACAACGACCCTAATCTCACAGCCAAAGCAACTTATCTTAAAGAACAGCACTGTGAATGTCCTTGAGTGTCCCAGCCAGAGCCCTGACCCCTTCAGCCCTGTTTAACATCTCTGGAGAGACCTGGAAGTGGCTGTCCACCGACACTCCCCATCCAACCTCAACTGGTTTGAGACGATTTGCCCTGAAGAATGAAGAATCCAGGGGTGCATACCTAAAACAACTTTTATGGAATTTTGTCTGAAGTAATATTTTCTTAATTGTTGAATAATGGCATCTTATACACTGAAGCAGGGCTGTATTTTAGGATTGTACCAGTAGGGTTACATCAAAAAGTCATGAAGCTTCCAGAAATCGTTGATTTAAAAAATCAACTTTACTCTAACACGTGTAACTAGCTAACATTTAAGAACAACTAAATGAACCAGGTTAATAAGCCTAGATGTCTACAAAAGCAACAGATTGGCTGGTTCTCATGGTTTTCTAAAGAAAGTCGGCTGCCCCTGAGCGTGTCCTTGCACGGAGTTACGAGGAACAGGTGTTGTGGAATTCAGACGCTATCGATTGACACTGGTGCGGCGAGGTTGGCGAGCTAGCAGAGAGAAACGCAGCGGCGATCGATCGCACCTCGGATCAACGCCCCGGCCCGCTTCAGCGACATCGATTTCGGGCTCCTCTTCCCCCCTAGCGTCCCAGCTCCACCGCCCACCCCAGCGCGAACCGGATCGATTTCAACCAATCAATCATCGCCGTGTCATTTCATTTCTCCAGCAGCTGACTCAACATTCCCATCACAAAGAAATATGAGTAACGCCAACAGTAATGCGGAGCACAATAACAACAATCGCAGAAATAATTATACATGGAAAGGGAAAGAAATCACTCTGCTTTAGCCGGACCTCCATGACTGGATATTATATCTGTAGCGGTGGTGGTGGTGGTGGTGGGGGGGATCGGAGGGTGTTTGGTGGGGCACAAAAAAAACCTTCAGAACAGCATTTAATGAATTCCGGTGATTAAATCAGTCCTAAACGCCTGGTGACTTTTGTCGGCTATCCAACGGCGTGACCTGGTACACTGCCTCCGTTAAAGTCGCGATCCGCGTTTCAGTCGGAAGACATCTGAAGGCCCTGTGTGTTTATACAGACAGGTGTTAACTTACGCCTACAGCCTGTTCCAACAACAAGTGCTAAATCATTAGAATACTTCTGACAGGTTAATACATATCAAGCTGTTCTATTAGTGCCCATAATAGGGCCATTTTTGAAATTATAGTGATTACCGACCGTCTTTTTAACTTTTACGACTTGGCCTCTGCCTCGTCGCACTTGAAATGAGCTCAGAGATTACTGTAATCAGACCGTTTTTCAAATGCGAGGTAATTGGGAATGCTGGAGCAGGCCTGACTGGGAATCTAATGAGCAACAATTGAATGAGGGCAAGGTTAGACAAGAATGACAACACACACACACACACACACACACACACACACACACACACACACACACACACACACCTCGTGACAACGTATTATTTCTTCTTTATTACCTCATTACTGCGTCTAACGATTCCTATAAATCTTGTAAATATTATGCATTATAACCTGCATATGCAGTATAATATATATATATATATTTAGCTTAGGAAGCTGTTATAAATGTTCGTAAGTGGACATGGAACATGCAGGACACTTTATAAGGTATATTTGTATGTCATAAATCATGCTAATCAGTATCTGTTCATGAGAATATTTCAGACTCATTTTCGAAACCACAAGGCCTTTCATCTATCTATCTATCTATCTATCTATCTATCTATCTATCTATCTATCTATCTATCTATCTATCTATCTATCTATCTATCTATTTGCAATAATTTGTGGTTGTTGACCACTGGCTTACAAAAAAAAGACGAAATTATATATCATCTTTTATTATTAATATTCGTAGTAGTAAATTATTAAAATGTACTTAAATATTAAGTTTTCTTTATTTTTTATTATATTTTTATTTTTATTTTATTTGCAGCTTGCAACCACTTCAGGGTCCAGACAGGAAGTCTGTATACAGATAGATGGCTAGACAGAAATTATTTCCTATAAATAAAAAGGTGTTAGGATATAGGGGGAAACAAGAGATTGCGACACCAGACTTTTCCAGCCATATGTGGTTCTTCCACAAACTTGGAGACACACAATTGTGTAGGACTCTTTGAATCGGTATCATTGAATGTGGTGACATGACATTTCCCCTTTGTGTGAACTAGGAGATCCAAACCCATGCTTCAGCATGGCAATGCGACCTTCCTAAAAATCTGCTATACATGGGTTGAAGTGGAAGATCTCCTGCTATAGAGGTCTGAATGTGAACACTCACTGGCCTCCTCACATCACCTACATCAGTACCTGACTTTACTAACACCCTTGTGTGTGAGTGTGTGTGTGTGTGTGTGTGTGTGTGTGTGTGTGTGTGTGTGTGTGTGTGTGTGTGTGTGTGTGTGTGTGTGTGTGAGCATGTGTCCTGTGCGACAGAAGAAAACACACCGTGACTTTGGGTGGGTTCATCCAGTGGTGCTCCAGAACACTGCTAGCTGTCATGTTGTCAGGCAGGATGACCACATCACTGTTCATGTCCCTGCATGAAAGCTCACACTCTGCTCCTATATGTGTGTGTGAAAGAGAGAGAAAGGAGGAAATAGAGAGATAATGCAAAAAATGAAGCACAAGTTTAAAAAGAACAAGCTTATTTTCTGTGAATAGGGTGAATTCCAAATATGTTGGCACCCTGAATTGTGAAAATGAATACCAGGCTACGCATAAATGAGCGTAAAGAATTTCTTTTACACTCCACTTGTTAAAAAAATATATTTTTAAAAGCTGAAACTCCTCTATCCAGGAGTGTCAGCTTAGCTTCCTATAAAGTGGCTGATACTTGTTACAAAACCTCAGACCTCAGGCCGCTCTGTGATCTTTAATATTAATCTATTAAAATGCTTTCTTTTTCTGGTAGAGTCAACACATACAATCACACATACACACATACAATAATTCAGCATGACTGTGATGAAAGTGCCCACCTATGGCGTGTCCTTTCTTGCAGCTGAGCCGGATGCCTGGGTGAAGGTTCCGCGGTAAAGCACACTGACCCTTTAGCTGTGGACAAATCTGGAACGACCCGGTCCAGTTTCCATCCTTCCTGCAGCGGATCATGTTGGAGAGTGGACCCTGCTGTGGATATGTGACAAGGCGGCGTTAACATCTTGAGACAGCAGTTGAATCGGACGTATCTGCAAACCTAAAGGACAAATGACTCGAACTACTCAGACAGTTTTAATACCAGGCAATTAAAAGGAGGCTTAACTGAATCATAGTGGCGGAATGTTTTTTTGTGCGTGTGACCTGTACACGAAAACATTCAGGATTACATCTGGCGGAACGCTTGATTTTGTTTTTGCCATGCTGCGAATTCCACCATGAGGTCATTGGACATCAAAGGGGTGTTGCAGAGATGTTGCTGGCAAGGTCAGTCATCCAGCAGCCTGTGTTCGCCTTGTGTGTGTGTGTGTGTGTGTGTGTGTGTGTGTGTGTGTGTGTGTGTGTGTGTGTGTGTGGGTGCGTGTGTGCACGAAGAGGACATTTACTCAACCACTTTCCTGTTCTACTTTCTGAAACCACTCACTCGTTCATTTAAATTAAACCAGATGGAAAATCGCATGGACAGACACAAGAGGAAGGGAGGCAAAAGATAACTCTGTTGCACCCGTTCATCCCGGAGCACATCTGCATGCCGGATCCTGATTGGTTAGGAGGTGTTGAATATTAATAAATGTGCTCTATATAGGGATCTATCTATCTATCTATCTATCTATCTATCTATCTATCTATCTATCTATCTATCTATCTATCTATCTATCTATCTATCTATCTATCTATCTATCTATCTAATTTATTGTATAGTTTATTCTCCACATATGTGTAATTGTATATATTGTGGAATTTATTTTGCAAAAGACTCTCTGTAGTGTCAGGGATTAATAAAGTTTCTGTCGGATTTTCCAACAGAGAAAACTTCAAAACTGAGTTTTTGATTTTTTATTATTATATTCAGTGGTGGACGGTAAAGAAGTAAATGAAATTCGTTACTAAGTAGATTTTTCACGTATCTGCGCTTTACTGAAGTATTTCAATTTGATTTTACTTCAACTTTACAGGCAGCGAGTCACCAATCAGGATTGAGCGCACGCTCTGTTTTAACCTTGACTTGATTCCCGCTTGGTGTATCTACTGATCACCAACATACAGTTCAGCATCAGTTCAACATCAAGCAGAACATTTAGAGAGGAATAAAATAATGAAGAAACTCCAGACTCGAATTCTAAACTTATTTGCTTGATTTTTTCTGAAGTAGTTGAAAATACTTTTTTAGGGCTCATCATAATTTTAATAGAAATTAATCAGTGTTTAAGTCATAAATATCAATCTATTAATAGATCAGTGTGCTAAGAGTCACATTTGAGTCTTTTCAGGTAAACTGAATTAATTTAGTAAATAGTCTTGTGAAAAAAAATTATAATAGGAACATTATAGCCATAATAAATTACAGTACTTTGGATACTTAAGTACATTTAAAGGCAAACACTTTTGTCGCTTTACTCAAGAGGGTGAAAGTTTAAAGGGAGCATTTTTACGTTCACTGGAGTCATGGTTTGTGTACTTCGTCCACAACTGATTATATTGACTTCAGGAGTCAGTGTTTTGTGGATGTCTGGTATAAGAAAATAAAACAGAGGCAATGCTATTGTGGGAAAACATGCATAATTGTGGTGGTGAAACTCTTTATCTGTATGCACATGACCAGTCCATTAATGACTTTGTTGCCTCGAATAGGTAAAGGATGCAAATGGCATAATGTATCTGATTTGCCTGGAACTCGGTATCCAGCATCAAATGACGAACTTTGTCAGAAAGAGTGCGAACTTGCACAATGCGAGAGACGGAAAGGAAATAATGGACCTGCTTGCAGGGAGCAGATGCCTTCGTCGTGCTGTTGACAGAGTGGCACTGGAGCCAGCACATGCTGTCAAAAAGGAAGCCGTCAGTGCAGTGGTACATGCCGTGGAAGACCGGTGGAGGTGGAGGACACATCACTGGCTCACATGATCCTTCCAGCCATCGGCCATCTTCAGTGCACTGCATCTTAAATGCACGCCTTTGAAGAAAACAAAGAGAAGGGGTGGTTAAACTATTGGGACACGACCTGAGGACTTATGAGTCATTACTATGAAGCACTTCCTAAACAAGGATTTTAATTAGACTAAAACAGTTTGACAGTACCACATACCTCTTGGGCTTGTTGGTGGCATGGTAGCCAGGCTTGCACTTGTACTTGCAAAGTGAGCCCACTTTGAGACCTGTCTCATTGCAACGTTTGGTCTGCAGGACAGCATTGGGGATGACCGGAGGAGCAGGACAACGCAGCTCACACAACGCCTCCGGGAAGGACCACAGGCCATCCTCCATGCATGTCAGGGTGTTATTAGTTCCTATTGCAAGATTAAATCCAAATAGTTGAGTCACAGTTCATATGTTGCTAACGATTCATTGAAAAGATTTTTCAGAACAGACTTGAATCAATCTCCTTCTAATATTACTACTTGCAAATGAAAGGCCTGCTTGCATTATTTACTCGAACCAGGTTTGTTTCCATAAACAAGTAAGCAGTAACTCTGGTAGACATTTCTCACCCACAAGCTGAGCAGGTTCTCTGCACTGGAAGGTGCATTTCTTGCCATAGGTGGTGCCCTCAGGAAAGTAGAAGTTGGCAGGGTGGACATGGTACTTGTCAGGGAGGCCACAGTCGACAGGTTCACAGGACACCTGCTTGTTCCACTTGCCATCAGTACAGGTAATGGTTACTGTAGATCCTGACTAAAGGGGGTAAACAGGGCAAGCAAAACTAGGAATTATGACACACCAAAGGGAACAATACACACGATTGCGTGCTACCATTAGGAACCATCACACGGGTAACAAGTTTTTTCATTTTTTCCAGATTTTAGTTCCCTTTTTTCGAGTACTTTCCATGTTGTTATGAGGAAGATTTGTTGATTGACTATAAAACCACTGCTATCCAGTTATAGCAATTAGGTGAAGTATCATCTTACACTTTACAGAAGAATCTGTAGCCTTGGTGAATCAGCCGAGACGGCATTTTGCCAAATAATTCCTCTCCTAAGGTACATTTGCAGGTCTGCATGAGGTCTGCAGAGAGATTCATGGCAAAGTGGGATGTTCCAATGTTGCCCCCTGCCCTCTCCAAGTGGTCACTTAGTATTGTTGACATCAGAGTGGCAGGATGCTGCTGCCCCAAGGTGAACCCATGCCTGTTAGAACGTCTGGCTTTGTCTTTTTTTGTTGTACAATCAGAGTTTGTTCTGCCAGAATTCCTATTTGCACTTCTACCACCTACCTACCTTCATCTGTACTCATGATTAACCTTCTTGCTGCTGTACATGACCTCATCTGGATACCGGAACGATCTGTACTTCCAAACTAGTGGAAGTACATCCCACTGAGGTGTTATCTTATCATGCTGCATAAAATATAATTTGGATATGTCAAAGATTAAGAACGTCCCTATCATACTATCTGTTCTCTTTAATTACATTCAGTACTGCTTCCCTTTTTTGATGTTACTGTACACTGTAATTATGCTACCATTCAGAAAAACATCCCTTTTTCAATCTGGCTCTTCTCAACTTTTCCTTCTCATCTAATCCCAGGCATTTTTTCTTCCTTGTCATTGTTATCCCGGGTTCCTTATTAGGGCTCAAAATCTACATCTGGATTTCTGTAACAATGTCTATAGAAGTTGGCAGACTGAGCATGGTACATGTCAGGGAGGCTACAGACCATGGGCTTTGCGGTTGGTAGTCCATATTTGACCCTGGCTAGGCATTTTTTTCTTCCCGGTTGATCTGATCTCTAGAACAGAGCCTGTGTACAGAATAAGACACGTAATAGTCTTTTGCAATCGTGCTTAGCTGTCCAGTGATGTTGAATGAGGAGCAGTTTAAAAAGATGCAGTGGCTCATTTCACATGTGTGGAAGAAGCTCATGTTGTGGGTGGGAATTGGCTATGACTGAACTGAATGGAAATTGGGTAAAAAATAGACAGAACTAAATATTGTTCTAAATGTACCTTAAATTAATACTTTATACGTTTTTAATACTCTAATCAACATGGCCATGAACAGATTTTAATGCTTTATGCAAATGTATGTTTATTATCAGTAAAACCAAACTCTACATAGAGCATGAAGACTAGATATGTTTCAAAGGTCATAGAACTTGTTCATGTCTATTCTTCATGAAAAAAAAAAAAAAAAAAAAAAATTATATATATATATATATATATATATATATATATATATATATATATATATATATATATATATATTATATATATATATATATATAAGTACCAGGTTCCCAATTACAGCCTTAATATATACTTACTGTATTGAACCCACAAATTATTTCTTCGCATATTCCAGCGATGTTAAGAAGCTTGGTTCAGAGCACAAGATCAGCCATGTTGCAGTGCCCCTGTAGCACAGAAGGTTAAGGGACTTGTTCAAGGGCCCCAGGAGTGTCACTCCCCAGGACTTTAACCCCCGACCACCCGATTCTCAACCCAGAGTCCTAACCACCAATCTACCACCGATCTACCACCGAGCTACCACCTCCCCGTAAAGGGTTACATAAAGAGTTCTAAAGGTTTAATCTTTCTAATGCAACCCTGGATTTTTTTTTTTTTACAGGAATTCCCTCTGTTGTACATCTACACATAAAACATTTAAAAGTCCCCCTGCGAAAAACCTTTAAGTTTCTTAATAAGGCCTCCTTTCTTTTTTTTTTTTATAACTATTTATGATTATTCATCTTCTAAAATAATGAAAAGAGTTCCTGATCTGTTTGCCACAGACACCATAAACTGACATAAGGACTAAAGGCACAATGTTTTGAAACGTTCCCCATTAACTGCATGTCATAGTTTGAAACTGATTTACGTTACAGATGGATCAGATAACTATTGAAATATCGTGAAAGTCGGTGCAAAGCGGGTCGCTGGTGGAACTTCAAAGAGGGAAAAAGTTTCATTTCTGGAATAGTACATCTTTTTTAGTGGGAGATATCTGGTACATCTGGCTATTATGCCAGCAAACAATCCCCCTTCAAAAAGCCAGACACGACGGACTGTTTTGATCTAAACAGGTCAGCGTGTGCTTTAGATATCATTGTGAAAGAATGTTGGCTTCTGTTGCTCCACTGAAACACTGATATTCAAAAAATGCCCCAAACATCTGGTTACAAAGTGGAAATCATCTCTGGAGGCTTGCAGTCTTAAACCTGGGCTTTTCCATATTTATCCCTCTTCCTCCTGCTTCACCTCGTTGTTATAACCACAGTTTATCTTACATCTTACAGACTTTATATATGTATTTTATATATATAGACTGTATGGACAAAAGTGACATGTTGGGTTCATCTCCAAACTGTTAGCGCAATGTTGGAAGCACACAATTGTACAAGATTTGATTCGAATGGGGTAAAAAGATTTTCCCTTTGCCTGTTCCAGCATGTCGATTCCGCTGTGCACAAAGCTAGATACATGAAAACAACATCTTCAAGGTGAATTGGAATTCTGACTGAACCTCACCTTACCTACATCAGTACCTGACTTCAATATCACCCTTCTACTGATCTCCAGAAGCACACTCCAAAAACTAATCTTCACAGAAGAATGAAGGAATACAAATCTTATAACCAGGTGTCTACAACCTATAACTATTTATATTATAAATACACTCGTTAGGTTTTGTGCATTTTAGTATGAACAATGCAAGATGTACGTGTGTGTGTTTAAAAAAGACTTCTAGTCTCAAGCTTCTAGTCCTTGATGTTCTCCTGACTTTAAACCCTTGTTAACAGTATTAGCTTCCATGGCTGCATCTAACAATCGGGCATACGTAACTTGGCAAAATCCAAAATAGCTTTTATTGTGTCTAGTAATATGAAAACAGAACTACTTACAGTGTTAAACCTGGACATGTGGTTTGAAGTTCTACTTAAATTTGATGAGATTGGATGGGTTGCCAAACGTCAACACTATTAATCTTCTAGACTTACAATGTGGATGACTGAAAGTCTTTACAGACCCATTTTATAAAGCATTACTAGCTTGTTTGATGTTTTCATCCATTTTCCATTATAGCCCTCACTGATTTATGTAAAAAAAAAGAAATAAGAAAAACAAAATGTACACACTGAATATTCTGGATACCACTGACATTCGGTAATTTCTGATAAAGGTGTAACATTTAATATTCGTGTCTCTTTGCCAGAAAATGACTATTTACAGCACAGAAATCCCCCGAACAAAGCCACAGACTGCTAACGTTTATGTGCAGCAGACTTTGAATTATGTCGAGCATAACATTAGCTCATAAATACCAAACTCAAATCTCATAGCAGTCACCAAATAAAAGCTGGGGGCGAACACGTTTGCAGTCCGAGAGCAATATAAGCAAATTTGAATAACCTCAGTGAGGTAATATCGTCCAAGAAATATATCAAAGGAGACGCGTAATCAGAAAAACACACATTAATCATGGTTTTCATAGTTCTCTACAGCTGTGTATTTTTTTTTGTATCAACAAAGGATTTTTTCTCCCTCTCCTGGTAACTGATAACAGGTTTCGGAATCCTTACGGCTGCGCCATAAGTGAACGTTTTGACAGGAATGGATCTAAAATGTTGCATCGAGAGCGAGTGTCTTGAATTAAACACGCATGTTTTCGCAGAGGTTTCGGCCCAATTCGGTGATGGAAAGTCTGTTCGAATGCTAAAAAGTTAGAAAGAGCTTTATATCTATGAGCTTCATACATAAATAAATGTTTTTTTTTCCCAAATAAATATAATTTTTATTATTATTATATGATATTTGCCAAGCCAAGCATTATCTTTCTACATAGCAGCTAGCTAGTGTTATCTAGCTTCAATAGATTCTGATTTTGTAATGCTAACAATTAAGCTCATAACTTTTATAAGCTTGTTACTTATATACGCTTTATGGACGAATCAAAATCTTTATATCCTCCTAGTTTAAGTTAAGGGAAGTTTTAATGCTCCTGTATCCAAAAACGATACAATTGTGTGCCTCCAATGTTGTGGTACAAGTTTGGGAATAAACCACATATGGATTGTGCATAGTTATTTGCCTTTAAAAAAAAAAAAATAATAATAATAATAATAATAATAATTTATATATATATATATATATATGTTACAAGTAGAGTTGATTTATTTTTATATATTCTTTGTATATATTAGTCATATTTGAAAGCCGCTGTCATTTTGTTAGTTTGGATATCGTCTTAAATTAACATTTTGCTATACAATCCTTTTTATTGTTGACTATTTTTGACTGAATTTGCTGTTTAATTTTGCCATTGCGTTTTTGTTGTGTTAATGTGTTTTGCATTGATGGGACAGAACTTACGGAAAAAGACTAACATTTAGCTACACACACACACACACACACACACACACACACACACACACACACACACACACACACACACACACACACACATTAATGCAAGCAGAATGTGAAAGCTTTACATATGAGCGCAGTAATAGAGGAGTAATCTCTCCAGAATATTCGATTCTATACAGTGTATTTATGTGTGCTGTGGGAGGAACATCAGGAATCATGTAACATCTCTTTCCTATATCTATCATGCGCATCTATTTGATTTGCCATCTCTCAGCTGCGAGCGACCGTCTGCTAGTGCGAGATTTGGTTACTTCTGGTTTCCTGTGGGTTTACTGGCTACAAACCACTGTCAGGGACATTTAGTGCACGTAACGGATGAGTCTTTCATGCCAAACCCCAAACGCCACTTTTTTTCTGGTAAAAAGAAACAGGCGCAGGTAAACGTGTGTGTGCACGCACCCATGAACGCATACCGGGACGCACGCACATACAAACAAACCCATAACAAATGCACATAAAACACCAGCGTCCTGGTGGTTAATGTCCAGCCAGAGGCAGAGCGAAGGGGAAAAAACACACACAGACACTCGCATTAAAAAGACAGTGTTTGTGCGAAAGGAGTTTCCTCCTCTTTTTTTTCTTCTCGTTTTAATTTTATTTACAGTTGAGGTTTCTGCTCCTCTCTGCTGGGTAGTGTGTCTAATTCAAGCCAGGCATCTCCACAGCACATCTGCTTGAGCAGAGCCCAAACAAAATACCAAATTCATCACAAGCTGTACACCAGGTTTCCTTTAGCTCCTTTATCTCACCGATGCACCTTCTACACGGTCAAAAACTCTCTGACTGGGAATCACCAGAAGGTTGTGGGCTCAGATCCCAAGAATTATAGAATATTATGGCTTAAATAGGAATGTAGAAATGTTTCCACTTAATTAATCTGATGAACAAAATGATGGTGATCATGATTATTATTATTCACTTTGACATTGTGCAAAGTGTTAAAACTTGAAGGCCTGAAGACTGTCAGAGCTTTTGCTCTAAGATATAACTTTGAACTTCCTTAGAAGCAGCAGAAAAAAATCAAGGGTCAAGGGTTTTTTGTTTTCACCATCACCATCACCATCACCAAGTCTCCTCGAGAGAAAAACCCAAGAAAAAAATGTATGCCTGTCTTGAAAAGTCCAAACAGTCTCAAACGTGTTAGAGGATGCATTAAGAGACTAAGAAACACAAAGACCTTGCAGAAGAATATACACCGTTCTCTGATGTATAACAGCGGAACCAATTGTATACAAATATTGAGACCTGATTTTTTCAGCCATATGCCATTCAGCCAAACTGTTACCACAAACTTGGAGGCACACAGTTTTGTAGGGTGCCTTCAGATGCATTGGATTTTCATTTCACTCATTGTAGGAGACCCAAATCTGTTCCAAAGCCAGCTCCATGAAGATATGCTTTACATGTGTTGGAGTGGAAGATCTCCTGCTATGGAGCACCTTTGGGATGAATGTGAATGTACACCAGGCTTCCTCACCTCAGCTAATCTCACAAAAATCTAGTGGAACATTTTCCCAGAAGAGTGGAGGTTATTATAACAGGAAATGAGCACTGGAATAAGACATTCAAAAAGTGCATACGAATCCAATGGTCAATGGTTTTGTTTGGCAAACACCTTGTTGGTATTAGAGGAGGAGCTCAGAGGTTGAGGCATTGGACTCTGGTTTGGATGCTCAGACACCAGCACCACCAAGCTGCTGCTTCTGGGCCCTTGGGCAAGGTCCTTAATCCTGAACTGCTCAGTTGGAAAAGAGCATCTGCCAAATGCGATGAATGTAAATATCTGGGGTGCACAAACTTTTGCACTGGATTCTCCTGGTTGGCTGTGGCTGATTCGGAGAAAGATGCAGAGAATAATTGATCATTTGCCGGGTTTATTAGGCCGAGGCCTGCCATGTGACGGCAGATCTAATCTCCCCACCACAGTGCACTCGCACTTTTTTATGTCCAGGGGAAAGCAGTATTAGCGTGTTTCCCACACCGGTTATCCATCAAACATCTGAGAAAAGGGTTTACAAGGAGAAAACAAAAACAACGGTGTACCCACGCTCTCTCTTTCACCCACACACACATGCACACACACACACACACATATTCGCATGACACAAAAAACAAGTGGAGAGAACAGAACAGATGGTTTTGCAGATACAATGATCTAAAAGAGTTCCTGGAAACCCGCTTGACACAAGTGGAGCAAGTCTGCAATTCCCTTCTGAAGCTAGATGATGAGATGGAGCTTGACATCGGTCTCGTCTTTCACCCTTTTTTCCGTGCTGATGCTGCATTCTCACATGCACACATACACACACATGCATGTGACCTGGTGTGTCCTGTTTGTCCTCAGGATCACAGGGCTTTGGTTTATAGTCCTGCACAGGTATGCAATGAAGTGTACGTTTTTTTTATGTTGTCCAACGTTGCAGGAACACGATTGAACAGTTTTTAATCAACTTTTTGGATGCATCTGTAATCTAAATTGTACTTATGAAATAATAGAGAAGATGAATACTGCGCTTGCATGTATGTGTGCACGATTGTGATGGTGTTATGGAACAAACCGTATTTCATGTCCCACTAGGGTCATCTGGGTTTTCGCTTTACGATTTGCATGTAAAGAAGTAGCAGCTTTGTGGAAGTTTTCAAACAAAGATGTGTATTCACAGCTACCTAGTGATAATTACAGTAGGTTAGTGGTAACATTTCTGAATAAGGGTCTACAGAACTACAATCCCACACACTCCTACAGGAAATGTGACCAACCTCAAATGCTCCCACATACAACAATTAACTAATGTTAGTATTCCCCCACATCATTTTGATTAATCCCAATATAACTCCTGCAAGATATCTGTCCAATCCCAAATGCTCCCTTGAGAACTTTAACCAATACCTTTTGCTCCTGTTTGCGCTTCCCATATAATATATTATCAATCCCACCTGCTTCTGCAAAAGATTTTTGACCCGTCTTGGCCATTTCACAAAAAAGTTTGACCAAATCCACCTGCTCCTACAGAAAGGATGTGAGTAATCCCATCTATTCCAGGAGGAAGTTTTAACAATCTGTTTCTCCAGACCCAATTGACCCAACATGGCCTTTTCCACGGACAGTTTCCTCAATTTTACCCACTCCAACTTAAAATTTGATAAATACCAGACATTCCTGCAGAGACGTTTTGTCAATCCTATCTGCTTTGCCAAAGCCACCAAAGTTCAGTTGACCAACCTCATTTTATTCTGCAAAACATTTTACCAATCCCATCTGCTCCCTCTGCAGTCAAATCTGACCAATCCGACCTATTCTCACATCACATTTGACCAATCCTGGCCTCTTCCACAGACAGTTTGTGCAATCCCCTTCAAGCCTCCTACATATTTTTTAATATATATATATATATATCAGCTTTGATTTTCACTTTTACTGCATTCTAATTAAATTCCCAACCCTAAAAGCTATCTATCTATCTATCTATCTATCTATCTATCTATCTATCTATCTATCTATCTATCTCTCTCTCTCTCTCTCTCTCTCTCTCTCTCCAATTCCAAAAATGTTGGCACACGGTGTAAAATGTAAATGTAAACAGAATGTTATGATATATATTTATAGTACATATATATATATATATATATACACACACACTACTCTGTATATTGTGTTTTACCTATATAACATATATTCATCTGTATACAACATTTATAGTACATATTCATCTTTAAATTACTGTTTATAGTCTTTATTTTATTTAACTATGTAAATTCATGTTAAATCTATATATCCTGCACTTGCTGTTATTGCACTCTGGTTAGACCCAAACTGCATTTCGTTGCATTGTACTTGTACATGTGTAATGACAATAAAGTTGAATCTAATCTAATCTAATCTAATCTAATCTAATCTAATGATTTGCAAATCTCATAAACCCATGTTTTAGTCACAATACAACATAGAAAATATATCTAATGTTAAAAGTGAGGATATGTTGCATTTTAAAGAGAAAATAAAGGCATTTTTAAATGTGATGGCTGCAAAACGTCACAAAAAAAGTTGGGAACAAGGCAACAAAAGAAAAAGTTAATATTGTTAAAATTAAACAGCTGGAAAAACATTTTGCAACTAATGAGGTTAATGTACTGAGGTAAAGTGGAAAACTGTTCTGTGGTCAGGCGAATAAAATTTTAATTTCTTTTTGGAAACCTTGGACATCACATCCTCTGTACTAAAGAGGAGTGGGATCATCTGGTTGTTAATAACACCGGAGGGCATTAGTGTGTTTGGAATGGGCAGTTTGCACATTTGGAAAGGATCCATCAATGCTGAATGGTGTATACATGTTTTAGGGAAACAAATGCTTCCATCTAGAAAAAGGAAGGCCTTGAATATTTGAAGACAATGCTATCTGCTAACTGCATCTATTACAATTGCATGACTTTGCAGCAAAAGATTTGCGGTGCTGAACTGGACTGCAAGCAATCTAGACTTCACCATTTAAAAACATTTAATGCACCATGAAACAAAAAAAAACAACAAAGGACACCCAGCACTATTGAGCAGCTAGAATCCTATATCAGACATATCAAACAGTCCCCTCTGTTCCTAGAAGTATATATGAACAGAAGATGTGATCCCGCACGGTGGTAAACATGGCCCTGTCCCAAATTTTTTTGAGACACGATGCAGCCATCAATTTCGAAATGACGTTTTTTTTTTCCTAAAATGGTAAATACTCTCAGTTTAAACAATGAATATGATTTTCTTGTTTTATTGTGAATACAATATGAATTTATGAGATTTGCAAAAAAAAATCTCTGCATTTTATGCAGTCAGTGTTCCGACTTTTTCTTAGAATTGGGGTTATACCGATTTATTTATTTATTTATTTATTTATTTATTTATTTATTTATTTATGCCTGCTTGGTTGTTTTAATACAAATAAATATGAGGTCTAATGAAAAAAAAAAGATCTCTCAGTTTCAGACTAATTATCAGAAGACTTGTAGAATTCTAACAGTTATGCCATTAAGAATGAGGAAGGCTGCTGAAATACTACCACTAATAAGAGATGCAGTTACAGTGACACGTTCAGAAAGAAAAATGCTCACCTTTTTTTCAACTTGGGCAAAAAAACCTCTGCAACCAAACTTTGTCTAAACGTCTAAAACGTGTTGTTGCTGCAGTTGAAATTTTAAATATGCATGTGTGGGTTTAGGTTTTGCTTAGTCTGTGTGTGGAGCTTATAGGAGCATGGCTGGAGGGGGGCCGAGTGTTTAAGACCACTGCTAACCACTTCCACATGCGGCTCCTCTGTGCACGTCAAAAAAAGTTGTTGAGGTGCTGCTCTATAACGTTAATGGCTGCCGAGAATGCGGGGGCTCTTGGCAAAGGGGTTCGGCTGGAATGCACACGCTCATCCATCCGCTCGCTCTCTCTCTCTCTCTCTCTCTCTCTCTCTCTCTCTCTCTCTCTCTCTCTCTCTCTCTCTATTTCTTTGGGCCAGACGGCGGGGACGAAACAGAGACGCAGACTGTACAGTAGCCCTGGCTTTTTCTTACACACTGGAGAGATGATGTTCTCTCTCTCTCTCTCTCTCTCTCTCTCTCTCTCTCTCTCTCTCTCTCTCTCTCTCTCTCTCTCTCACTCTTTCCCTTTCTGTTCACAGCCGTGTGCATACCTGGCTCTTGATGAGGTCATCGTCCCGGTGGATCTGCAGCACGTAGCCACTGTTGCATGTGACAGTGCATCGGGCGCCGTTGAAAAAGCCGCCGCTACATCGCAGCTCTGCATTGCGGACCTTCGGCTCCTGGCAGTCGATGGCCTCGCAGGAGTAATGAACGCAACTGGAGGGGAGATAGGAAAAAGGAGAAAGAGAGAGGGGAAGAAAAGGAGAGATAAGAGAAGGAAAAAATAGATACAGAGAGAAAGAGAGAGAAAGAGATACAGAGAGTGAGAGGCTGTTGCACACAAACTGCACTACGTCATCCTCCAGACGGCCCCGAGGACTAACAGTGGAATACTACATGTCACATTCAACTCCAGCGAGACACACACACACACACACACACACACACACCGCGGTCAACCTGACATTAATCTTCATTACTTTGGCAACAAAGCCGCAGGGAGGGAGCTGCAGTATAAATAGAATGTGCTTGGCCCACTCTTTCCACTCCGGAGCTAAACAAATGAGACCTCACGAAACACCGCTATGGAAGCGGAAGCTGAGCACAGCCGCGTAGCCAGGGACCCATCTCCCAGCCAGGGGTTTTAGGATGCAAACTTAACATGCACTGGTCAAGGGATCAACAAGAACTTTGAAACAAAACTCGGACGTGTTCCATATTCATCACACACACACACACACACACACACACACACACAGACGAGCAAGCAAACCGCATTCCCATTCACTTCTTTCCCCACACAGACAAATAAAGGACGTCTGAATCATTAACACATGCTTCAGCACTGATTGGATCAACATGTGGGAAAGTGAAATGGATTAAAAACGAGGGACAAACAAACAGCACATACAGTTCTCTTTGGTTTGCTCATGAAATTTAAGCCAATCATTGGTTATGTCAAGTCAACTCGTTTTTCTTTGAGACATGACGGATGCATGTGATGAGTGGACGTTCCTGTAAGGCAAATAATACAAAGCGATTGGTGCTGCAGAAGATTTCGAAATTCGAATGTGGAAAGAAAAAGGATTAAAAAATAGTTTCACATACCAATATAGTTTTATATCCTCATATCTATAATATCAGCTGTATATATACTGTGTGTAACAAATTACAAATTTTTTTCGAGAAGAGTCCACGGAAGCCAAATCTGGCGAGTACGGTGGGTGCAGAGGTGAGGTGATTATGTTTCTGCCGAGAAACTGAAAGCTCGGTGACAGGGTGCACATGAGGTCTGAATAGCACTAGGTGCACAACTCCCGATGTCTCTTGGCACACTGACTTATAAAGGTCGGTGCTCCATGTGACCATGTGTGCAGCCTTGGCTGCTGTCTGTTACTAAACTAGTCTCGAAGATTTTTTGAAATCACCGCCAACATTTTTTAAATTACAGCTTTATTACTTGTTGTTAAAAATGAATTGAAAAATTATATTTGATGTTAGAGAACGTTTTTACCAGACATACAGTATAACACTGTCTATAAAGCAGCAATAATTATTCTCTTAATAGACATTGTTATTTCCTTTGTCTTGACGTCTCAGTTGCAGTTTGTCACTGGTACCTTTATTATACATAGTGTCCAGAAGATTTGTAGTACAATCTTCTAAGACTGGGACAAAGCATTAACACTGGTGACTATTTTCATAAAAGTGAATTATCTCCTCAAAAAACAACATCTATTCATTATTTTTTTTTTTTTTATCTTTTTATTTCAAGGCTCAATCATCAAGCAACCAATAGGAATGCAGCATTCAACAGCACTGTGGTATAAATGGATTGAATAAAGCTACTAAAGTAGCAATTTATTGACATGTGAACAAAAAAGACTCAGTTTCCCATAGGAATTGTAAACTTAAAACAGAAAGAGTTCAAACTAACCTGCCGTTTACCGACGATCTTTTTTTTTTTTTTTCCGTTTTCAAAAACTTGGCTTGAGCTTATCCAAACTACAGGTTTCGCCTCTCCGTTGCGACAGCGGTGAAATACGGCATTACTAAATCTTACAACGGGACCCCTGCCAAGATCTCCGTCAGATTTGAATGAAAACAACGCTTTTACAGTCACCCACATCATGATGCATATCGCAGTAAATGTGTGCAGCATGAACAGGAATGGAGGTCGAACAGGAACCGAACAAACCGACGTGTGCATGCAGGTGTGTCAGTCAAAGTTCTTCCAGCTGTTTTGGCAGTAATTGATGATTTTGGATATCAAAGTGGAACGACGGAACTCTGTCTGACAGCTGATCTGATCTCCCAACCGCAGCGCAGACGAGATTTGATTACGTATGCGATTGGCCGGTACGAAATATGATCCATTGGGGAAAGAAAAAAAACAAACAAAAAAACAAAACAAATGGTGGACCATTCTTATGGGGATTCGAAGAATTTCCTCCAGCTATAATACTGGTCAAGGATTGCGATGCGTCTTCCAGGAGGAGGTGGAAGTGGGATCGCACTGATTCAGTAACCGATGAACTGGCCACTGACAGTGTGTTCGAAACCTACCAGTGTTTATGCGGCTAACGACATCTTGAGTGTTTAAACTTGCAACATCTTGAGCAATTTAAACTCATTATGTCTACTTACTCTCATACAGAAAAGCTTCTCTGAAGCCCGGCACCCAAGCAAAGAGCAGCGGAGGAAAGAACAAAACACATTCCTTCACTGCATCCAAATATGCAAGGGAGCGCCAGGGCTTTTGTTTGAAAGGCGTTGAGTGCCGAAAAATTGGGATCGAGCACACAAAAGCGAGCCATAATAATGACCCCCGTTGTTAACAGCATTGGGAACAGGGGACTTGGTGTTTTGTAGAGGTAGAAGGATTACGGGAAATGCAGCGCCGTTGGCAGCGAGTTTTCAGCTGCATCCAAGTACGATGCAAAAAAAATACAGAGGCCAAAAAAACGCAGGGTCATAGATTCTATTTGTGTTTCTGTGTTTGTGTGTGTGTGTGTGTGGGTGTGCATTATAATTATGCCAATGAACCCACTCTACAAAGCAAACCGAAAAGGGACTGACACAAATCACCACTGTCGATATTAGAAGTGACCCTTTCCAGCATTTGCAAATTACTTTTGGCCTAAAATTTATGAGGCGGTTAAGCACTCGCCCCGTTTAAGCTGAGCAAGATGGAACGAGATGTCTCCTTTAACTGAACGCGAAAAAAAAAAAAAAACGGCCTAGCAAAATAAAACACCGCATCATCCAATAAAGCAATGAAATTACATTCATGTGCAATCGGGATTTAGCCTTCACAGCTCTCTGGCTATTCGTTATAAATATCCTGCCTTTCTCTTTTACAAGAGATGGCAAAAGTATACACATCCGTCACTCAAGCAGAAGTGCAGATCCTCATGTTTTAAAAGACTCTGGTAAAAGTTGAAGTAAAGAAGTTTGGGGTTTTGACTTGTACTTCAGTAAAAAGTCACCATTACTGCTACCTGTTTTAGTGTCACGCTGGTAACTGATCCTCACGTCATATTAATATATGAATACAAAACAAATTTCAAATGTTGTTCTCTAATGAATGTATCCAGGCTGAAGATCCACCATGTAGAACACAAGCAGAGAAAAGATGATGATCAGCTGATCAGGAATGTCTCTGTTCTGAGTCATGTCTACATCACTGACTCCCTCTGTCTCATCCACGTTAACCCCAGACTTCTTACTGCCTTCTGCCTGCTCATTGTGAACTTCAGAAACTAGTCTACGTTTGTGAAAGACAGGAAATATACATCGCTCTGAAATGTACATCACTCTGGACAATATTTGTGTAAAAATTATAACTTGCAAATCCACATGCATAAAAAAAAAACATATGGAATTCCCCAACCACCCCACAGAAGAAAATCTCCTTAAAGTAGGCTTGCCCCTCCCCCCAACCATGACCTGACTCAATTATTCATGAAACTTATCTTAATATCAAGGATATAATGAACACACACCCATTTACCTCTCAGCATGTGTTTTTAGACGGTCAAAATATCTAAGATAATAAAATAAAAGCATTTCAGGGTTTTTTACAGACATTTTGGAGACCCTTAAACTCACCTTTGGCCCATGGGGTTATAGATCTCATTGCTCTGGCAGCTGCTGATGGTGATAGGGTCGAAGAACTGGAAGGAACGCAGACCCACACCAGAGATGGCCACCAACGGGCAGCGGAAGATCAGGAGGATAGCTTTTGTGTGGTAGAAAGCCATGCTGAGGTCATGACTCACAGGGATCACCAGAGGGTTGGTGCGGCAGCTCAGACGCCAGTTACCTGAAGGGATTAATTTGTTACCAAAAGAATCCATAAAAATACGACTGATATGATTCTTACATCTTGATTGTCGACGTTTTGGTAGCATTTACTTTTAGAAAGTTACCTCAAAGAGTAAAACTTTTTTTTTAATTTTCTGTAACTTTCCAACAGTGTTACTGTTTACATTTTTCTTTTTTGACAAATAACGTTCTTCCAAAGCGTTCACATTAATCTCATGAACAAGTAAAACTTAAGGGCCTTGCTCAAGGGCCCAGCAGTGGTAGCTTGATCGGATTTGAACTCATGACCTTCCAATCAGTCTTAACCACTAAGCGACCTCTTCCTCGATTCTTTACACACCTAAGCTGTGAAGCTTGTCCTTGGTGTCCACCAGCTGCACAGAGATGTTGCATTGTGTCTGATGTTGCACTGAGTCAAAAATTGTTGTCCCGTCTGCCGCCAAGTGGATGATGACCGCCGTGGCTACCATCGGGTGCGAGAAATAGGCCTGTGAACGGACACATTTCAGCGGTTGATTCATTTTTTCATCAATTTTTTATTTCATCAATTTTTCATCAATTTTTCATCAATTCATCAATGATTAGTGGCCCAGAGCTCTAACCAAAGAGCTACCACTTCTTGTACTAATCTTTGCTTATGAGAAGGTAAAGGTTATGAAAAGGTTTGTAAACTCACCTTTAGCCAGTACGGACGATACCAGGAAACCTGCTGGGCTTCACGACAAGGAAACCAGGCGTACTGGGAAATGCCATGAGACAAGTCATACACTTTAGACTGGCAGGTCTGAGGAGATAAAAACAATAAAAAAGGCAGCAGGTTAAAAACAATGCTCTCAAAATTCCAGAATTCCAGAAAAAAATCAGTGAAAAGTGATATAATGTCATCAATTCGACCAACGACACGATAAAGAAAGAAATCCAAGCATCTGGCCTGGATTTCAAATGATTCCTTGGACCAAATCTGTGGCACCTTCGAACCGACAATTCTTCAATTCTTTACTCACAGCTTTAGTTCCTACCTGCAGTTAGTTCCTATTTATTGTTTGACTCAATAACATAAAGTCAAGTACAACTCAAAAATCATTGGAGTCTCTTGTGTATGTGGCTAGACAATTTAGCTTGCATAGCTAACAGAGCGGCTACCTAGCCTAGCATGTGACATGCAAATCAAGCAACAAAAATCATGCTAATGTGTGTGTTTTATTGGATTTCTCTTCAACTACTTATCTACAGAAGCTGTATATAGCTATCTCTGGATAACAAGAAATGATAATAAAAGCAGTCAAAAGAGGAAAACCGTCACTTGGTAGTGTGAATGTGGGATGAATCTCCAAAACAAAAAAGCAAAAAACATGATTTATAGATCCACATGCCTTCTTTCCTTCTCTTATCTAACTCCTTTCTTTTTTTGATTGACATTAACTTTGGAACCACATCAACCAGATGCAAGCTCCTAAGCTATACCTGCTTCCAAGCTCTTCAAATGCCATATTTTTTTTGTTTTCCATCTCCTCCTGTGAACCGATTTTTGAAGTTGCATGCTAAAGCGCCAAGCAGGAATCCTGGTAGCTTGGAGGGCAGACGAGGCCAGCCACGTTAATACAAAGTAATATGAGACAGTCGTGCTGGGATCATAGCGCTGTTTTGCTGATTGGGGTTTAAAGTGAACAGGTGAGACGCGTCTGTGGTTTCGATAATGGGCTGAGCTGGTGTCTGAAGCTGCGTTCTGAGGAACGTGGACACAGGAAGTGAAAGGTAAAGGTGGGAACAGTTGTTGTAGAAAGTAGAAACACAATTATTTAAAAAAAGCATTAAAATGTTATATATATATATATATATAATATATATATATATATATATATATATATATATAATATATATATATATATATAATATATATATATTATATATATATATATATATATATATATATATATTCTATATTTGGGTCATTTGTTGATTTGTCTGCTGGGCTGCTCCAGTCTCAAGCCTGAGCATTTTTCAATTTTTGTGTACACATAGGAAAAAAAAAACAAAAAAACCAAAAAAAAAAACCAAGCACACTTTTCCATTGTTTTGACTTTTTCACTGAACCAATGAAATTGGATATTAGTCATCTGAGCTTAAAATTTATCAGAGTAATCTGAGCACAAACATCCCAGATAAAACCCGCTCATATCTGCTTAACAGATCTGTTGTGACTGATGTGAGATGCTCCATAAGACTTGAAGGTTGAGACAAGGTGGAAAGTCTTTTTTATTTCACCAGTGGGTCGGACATTCTACGTCAATGTGTTACTAGAAATGAGTCTGTAAACGCACAGTTAGTCCAACACCTTGGGTGTAGAAACTCCAGGTTCTCCAGGTCTTTACATGACCACCATCACCTCTCCAAATTGCTGTTATATAATGTCCGGCTCTCCTACTGTACAAGCACCTTGAAATGGAGTTGTCATTATTTTGATTTGGTTGTTAAAGAGAGTAAATAAATCCAGACCCCCACCCTGCAGGTCTGGGAGGAAGCCTGCCCAGAAGCAGGGAGAGGAAGTCTCCCCGTAGACAGCATTCCAGGCCTGTGACATCACGACTAAACCACAACACAGCAGCCAAAGCAAGGTCTAACACAAGCAACACACGGGGGAAAATAAACCAATAAAACAAATGATGTACAATAAATCATCATAAACCACAAGCTGTAGGAATACAATAGAAGGTAATCAAGTCAAATAAATACAAACAAAAAAGGGGTGGAAGAAATACTAAATGTTGCGAGCTTGTTAAAGCTTGTTCGCTTTCGGTGAGAAACAGCTACCGAGGGCTGTCAAGAACAATCAAGTTAGGTCGCTTGATTGGAACACGGAAGCACAAGGTCTATTTCAGCAGGCTTTGCCTCCCATCACGGATGCAGATCTTTTCAAATCCCACATCCTACAGCCATGTTTCTCAACATCGGATTGGTCAACAAACCTTGGAAGAGCTTCACTCTCGAGTATGGTGCGCTTCCACCGTGGACCACGTGGATCTCGGCACAATTGGATGTTTTGAATCTAATTATAAGCAAATATCCTCCAGCGTTCACTCCTGAAAACAAAGTTTTCGGCTTGAGGACGGCTTCCAAGAGGCAATTTAGACCAGCTGTGAAGTTTTCGGGAGGAGGGGTTGCCCATACCATATATCGTATATCATGCCTATGTCACCCATACTATACAGACCAGCTCAAGGAGGTTCTGCTTGTCTTTAGAGCCCAAACATTTTTGTGCTTCAAGCAGAAGAAACTCAAGACCAGGAGATCTGAGCTCTATTGGGATTTTTCTGAAACGTACGAATGTTAGAGCTGCTACTATAATGTGGAAAGGTTCCTTATATTCATCACATGTACTTTATAGCACAGTGAAATCCTTTCTTCTCATTTCCCAACGATGTTAGAAAGCTGAGGTCAGAGCACAGGGTCAGCCATGTTACAGCACCCCTGGAGCACTGAGAGTCAGGCTACGTCTACACTAATCAGAATACATTTTTGTTTATTTTTGTCAAAAAATGATTCCCAAAAGTTGTAAAAATGTGGATGAGTCGAGAAAATGTAGCTAATATTGAAGAGTGAATGCTGTGAAAAAACTCAACACTGAATAAAGGTTGCCAGGACTGTTCTCTGAATTTCTTCCATTCTCGAGCACCTCATCCCCAACAGAATCCTCAAATCAAGCCCAGTAAAGAGAGCCACTGCAGATATCCTCAGAAAAACTTTTTCAGAAAGTAAAAAAGAGCCAGCAAAAAAAGTGGCAAAAGGAAAACAAATGACTCAATTTTGAAATAAGAATTGGTTTAGATCTTCCAGAGAAGCACAAAAGTTGGGAGGTTGAGCTAGGTCAGTAACTGAGAGCGCACTGCTCGAGATCCTCAAGAGGAATCTTGTGCCTGATTTTCTGCTCTAAACTGCTAATTCAGGAACAGCTGCAAGAGCTGGCAGCAAAGCAGGCCATGGATTAAAGCGTAAAAAAAAAAGCACTTCGCTTTCTGTTTACAACCTAAACAAATCATGAGCAGGTACCAAGGGTATCGGGGTCGTCCACCTCGATTGCACCTTAACTCCATCTTTAAACCGTGCGGCTCGTGTTTACATTCCTCTGATCGATGGCATTTCAATTCAGGAAATAATAAACAATCTAATAATCCTTTTGAAACATGGCTACCTGCCTAATGCTCTTTGGAATACGCTCTCAGCCGAGGTTCTTCAAGGTTCTGCTCCCCCTGTGAAGTTTTTGTTCCCTTTCAAAAGCACCAATAGTTATCTCCGAGGGAGTGCGCATTCTTGGTTTGTCTATACAAATGTGTTTATTTTTTGAATGCGCTCAATAAACTGTCATTTTCTTTTTTCTCGGGACAAACAGGAAAGGTGCTTTCCAGCCAGCGCAACATCTGCGAGACATTTGCGGGGAGACCTGTGTGAGGTTTGCTTTATCGTCACGACATGAGAAACCCTACTCAGAGCCTTCCATGTGAGGTAATGCTCATTCGAAACCTCAGAGCCAAACATCCAGACACAAATCTCCTCACCGCCCTCATATCTCTCGGTTAACCGCTAACGACTCCAAAGACTCGCTGGAAACAACATTATGCAGAATGTGACCCAAAATTCTTGCAGGTGCAGCTTCTCTAGTATGGGTTTCTCTGAGCACATTTATCCACTAGACCAGCATTTTTCAACCGCTGATCCTGCAACACTGATACCCTATATGGATAAAAGTATCAGGACACCTGTCTCTTCCAGCCATATTTGGTTCTTTCCCAAAATGTTACCACAAACTTGAAGGCACACAATTGTATACGACGTCTCTGGATGGTGGTAGAATGAAATTTTCCCATTACTTCAACTAGGAGACCTAAACCTGTTCTAGCAAGACACAAAGGGAGCTCTATGAAGATCTCCTTTACATGGGTTGCAGTGGAAGATCTCAAGATCTAAAGGAAGGTGGTAGCTCAGTCGTTTAGGCATTGGACACTGGATCGGAAGGTTACGATTTCAAAGTTACAAGTTAGTCTCTCTGGATGTAAATGTAAATGCCATAAATGTAAATCTCCTGCTGTAGATCTTCAAACTTTTAAACACCTTTGGGATGAATGTAAACACTGACTGCACCCCAGACCTCCTCACATCCTCACCTACATCAGCACCTGACTTTACTAACACCCCTGTGGCTGAATGAATCTCCACAAATCTCTACAAACACACTTAAAAATTCAGTAGAACATCTTACCAGAAGAGTGGAAGTTATTATAACTGCAAATATGCACTAAATGTGGAATGGGATGTTTAAAACTGGGAATCCTTGTACTTCATTTTCATATAGTGCACCTGTAGCAATTTTTTTTTTTTTTTTTTTTTTTTATTAATTGTTACTTACAGTGGTCCTCATTACATGATGTTTATCAATCGCACATTTTTCATTTTTAGTTTCATCTTTCCATCTTTCCATTTTCACTCCACAATGCTAGTTGGTCCATAAATAATTCACCAATTTGATCTGCATACTTATTGGCAATTATAGAACTGAAATATTCATGGCCTTGTATTTTGTACTTATATTAAAAAAGAATTCTATACGAAGAAAAAGTGTTTGAAGTTTTTGTCATTTAAAAAATTTAAGTACTGTTTATATTTTTCTTTTTCATCTATAATAAATATTAAGAAAATCCCTAGATACTTAACTTATTCATTTTATTCATTTTACTGAACACAAAACCTTCTCAATTTACTTTAAAAGTAATAATAATAATAATAATAATAATAATAATAATAATAATAATATAATAATAATAATAATAATAATAATAATAATAATAATAATAATAATAATAATAATAATAATATAGAGTGCCTTAGTATCAGGGGATTCAAAACATCCCTATGGAACCAACAATCATTCTGGATTATTTCTCTGATTAGGAAAAAAAAAGCAGATTAAAAAAAAAAACAATTTGCAGATTTTGGAGCAATAACTCCAACAAGCTTTCGTTAACATTAATATGCAAAACTCTTAAACAATGTGTGTAAAGGCTGGCAGGTCTGAGTTGGTGAAAAGAAAACGGGACTGATGTCTGAAATGGGCTCGCTGTGCCATAACTCGTGGCTTCTCGTCATCGTACGTGCCAAAGCCACGGCTGCCTCACATGCCACTGTGGGTGCACAAGCAAAACGTGCGGTCTGCCGACGGCTTCCCGAGAGCATTCCGTATGCGAACCACCTCCACTTAGCATAAATGACATTCTCCCTTGGTCCTTCCAGAGATGCTGGCCATGCTCCCCCAAAACCTGACGTGTTAACAGCCATGCGTGTAAATGAAGGCTGCCTTTTAGAGTCTGGGCCCTTATAGGAAAACCAGATGCTCCTTTTAATGATAATTGAAACAAGAGAAGCTGCTGTGGTATGGCAAAGTCACCAATGTACTCTTCTCAGTTACTGAGTGTTCCTGCTTTAATGTAGATTTGTGTTTCCCATGCCTATAAAGACTAAGGAGATGAGAGGGTTATCTCCAGCTATGAGCTAGATGTGAGGACAAGCAGTATTGCTGATCATTGCTAAAAAATTCATAACAAACTATAAGCTCCATTAATAGGCTCTGAGAATATAAGGTTCAATTGATAGTCGATTGACAGATATACCAACTCAATAGGTGTCCAAGTCTTGATTGGTTGGAACAAACCCGCATAAACATGGGCTCTTTTGGACAAATAGTGCTATAAAATTGTATTATTTACGATGAGAAATTAGTTTGTATCATCAGCATTAAATTACTTGAAATAAGTCATAAATAACATTTAAACCCCAGGCTCATCATCGCCTCTTCAATCTGCTGATCTTCGTGCACTCGTTTAACTTTTCAAAAATGTCTTTATTACGTCATTTAAACCTTCTGTTCCCTGTCTTCTACTATACGAACAAGCACAACGATCTTCTCAATTTAAAGGTTGATCTGAAACACTGAAGTACTGCAGACATCATGTCTGGTTCCTCTCGAGGCTTCCTCAGGGAGTTTTTCCTCGCCACAGTCACAACCGGCTCAATCGTTGGGGACAAACCTCCAATTATTAAGAGACAAACCCATACGAGATGGTATCAAAATGTTTCAAGACTAGCTCTGTCTAGAAGAAAGTACTGTACTTATCTATGTTTACAAATGTCCAGCACCTTCTGCTATTCGTGCTGGCTGTCTAAAACCCCAACCTTTGAGCCGGATCTTCGGGAAGAGGGTGAAGTCTGCAGGAGGGGTATCTGGCGAGTAGTAGTGGGTGCGGAAGTGACATCATGCAATTTGTTCTCTGATGATCATCATGCACATCTTGCGAACGGCTTTGATATTTTCGGTGGTTGATTGAATCGAAGGTCTTCCTAAACTCTCGTCTTCTTCCAATGATGTTCCTCTGCTCTTGAAGTGGGTGTGCCACTCAAAACACCTCAAACGACTCGTTGCAGCATCGCCATATGTTAAAAGTATATCATGTCAAACAATGTCATGTCTGTGGCAGATTTGTCCAGTTTCACGCAGACGTTCATGTTTGCTCTTTACTCGCTGTCCATGATGTATTTGATGTCTGATTACAAACTGAGTGGATTTCAGATCGATTCTATGGCACATAGCTTTCTAAAAGACAAATATTGTGCCATGTATGACAGAGTGGTCCCTCAAAACTCATGGGGGTTACGTTTTAAGACCCCCGCAAGTTCAGAAAATCTGCGCTTTTCAGACGCACCGGACAGCCCCTATGAATTTATCTAGACATTATATCACTTTATAAACGTAATAGTGTACAGTACTCGAGCAAATACATCGTTTAAAATGTTATTCCTAACGTTCCTGAACATTCAGTCCCACTGCGGACTCCCGCAAATTTTAAGATAATCCGCAACTTGCTGTTAATCAGGTTCCAAATAAGAACCCGTGAGTTCCGAACCACGAATTATCGGGGGTTGACTGTATAATAAGGTGCATAGCATATACTTTTTCAGCACCTCTGTGGCACAACAAGCACTGCCTCAGAAACTCACTTTGCCGAACACAAGCACTTTCTCTGGAAGTGTCCAGACCATGTAAAATACCTTAGCCAGTCTCTATTAGCTCCAGCAAAGCGATCACACAGGCAGCCTTTGAAACACTTCAGCGAACTTCCGCACAAACACGAGACGCTCCAGAGCCACCAGAAACACAGAGGGCTGGCAAAACACACTACTATCCCACACACACACACAAACACACACACTCACTCACACGCCCTCGAGAGCAGAGCTGAAAACCATTATCGTAAAGTGACTTTGCAATGAAATGAGCTATTACTAATGCGACCTTTTAGGCAGTCGGCCGTACAAAAAGGCTCGCCGAGAACTCCGTGTCCGCGTAGCTGCATGGAGAGTGGAGCGTTTTAAGCCTGACGTTATTGTGCTGCATGGCCTCGTGGGAAAAATAAGTCTTGCGTCAGCTACCCAGTGTGGTGTAGGGGCTCTGGGGAGATAAACCTATTGAAACCCTAGCACTCTACTATGCTAACACATGCTTGTTGTTAACCTGAGCGCAGAAAGAGATGCTGTCAAAATCCCACCAGGGCAACCTCAGCTAAAAGCAGCATCCCTGTGGTACAGCTCCTTGAGCAGGATGTTCTGTTCAAGCGCTGAATACATATTGCTTAGGAAGGACTGTGTGTCCTATTGCAGCTAGGCCATGTTTTGGATGTGGGGCTACCTTAATTAACCTCGCACTATATGCACCGGCGGGCAGAAGAAGAGAGAGAACGAGGGCAATTAATCATTTTGATTATGATGTGTCACTGGTAATTTTAGTGTGTAATTAAATGAGCAGTGTGATGTAAAAATATTATTAACGCTACCTAATGCAATCTGAGCGGCTGCGCTTTGCCACGGCAGCCCCCGAAAAACCTGGAAATTAATTACAACCGAGAAGTCATGGATAATAAATATCATATAGCTTTCACAGGATATGGTTTGTAATTACTTTGTTATAATTAAAAAGGAAGATTTTTTTTTTTTTGTTAGAAGTCAGGGCTTCTTTCAATATAATAATAACCATTAATGTATAATCTAGTTTCCTTGATGTCTGTAATAAAGGCATATATATATATATATATATATAAATATATACAGTGGAACCCGGTTATCTCGCCCTTGGTTACCTCGACAACCCTATTAAGTCGACGTTTTTGAAGTGGAACCGGCAAATTCATTTTTTATCGGTTATGTCGACTTTTTTATGTCGCGGAACCCTAATATCTCGAGCACAAGGGGGAAAAAATTAGAAATTTTAACGTCAGTTATGTCGATCGGCACTGTGCAGCCGCAGAAGAACTCGCGAAAGTGGCGGAAAAATCAAACCTTACAGATACTACAGGTGTTTGTATTGTATACTGGTGAATCTCTGCTGTTAGTAAGTGCACATATGCATTTTTTGTTAAATGTTATGCGATGAACGGGAGCTCGGCGCTCCCGGCTTCAACTCCTTACCGAGCAGGGTAAGGAGCACGGCTCTCTCGGTAAAGAGCGAAGCGCGCGCTCAGTAAGGAGCACGGCTCTCTCGGTAAGGAGTTGAAGCCGGGAGCTTCAGAGAAAGCGGCCGAGAAAGCACCTGTTACGCCCCCTTCTGCCGTTCACGTTTGAGACTTTTCTGTCCCTCGTTTTTGGTTTCGGGTTCGGTTTTGGATCTTCCGGGGTTTTTTTCCGGCTTCGCGCCGTGCCGCCTGTCGCGGTATTTTTTAATTTCCCTATTTTTTCCATTCAGAAACTCTCTCTCTCTCTCTCTCTCTCTCTCTCTCTCTCTTTCTCTCTCTCTCTCTCTCTCTCTCTCTCTCTCTCTCTCTCTCTCTCTCCCTCTCTCGGCTTATCTCCCCCTCGGCATTGCGGACGTAAGTTTTTTCGGACACTTTGCTTTGTGTGTTTGTGCGGATTACTTCAGCCTGATGGTCATAAGTTTTCAGAAACTTAGTTACTGTTTATTTTTCTTTTTTTTCCACATGTGGACTAAATGTGAGACGGCACTGTGCAGCCGCTGTTTTTTTTTTTTTTTTTGAGCGATCTGTGTGTTTATAATGTTGGAGAATATAATAAAGGTTTGTATGGAGAATGGACGGTGGTTTGTATTGTATACTGGTGAATCTCTGCTGTTAGTAGGTGCACTTATGCCTTTTGTTGTTAACAAACGTATGTACATTTTTATAGCATGCCTTCATCTAACAAATCGCGGCAACGCTGTTGTGTAAAAAAACCTCCAAAAACACGTGCATGCACATTCTCATTTATTAACGCACATCATGTACATAAAGAAATTTCAAGCACGTTATTATACTGCCACCATTTTGATTTTTGTTTATCTCGATCATCGGTTACCTCGACGCTTTTTGGCGACCCCCTACGACATCGACATAACCGGGTTCCACTGTATATATATATATATATATATATATATATATATATATATATATATATATATATATATATATATATAGTATATTATTAGAGATGGCAAAAGTACACACATCCACACAAGAACAGATCCTCATGTTCCTCATCCCCATAAAAGTTAAAGTTCTAAGTCATGTTCTCATCACTGACTCCCTCTGTCTCATCCACGTTAACCCAAGACTTCTTGTTGCCTTCTGCCTGCTCATTGTGAGCTCCGTAAACTGGTCTACGTCTGTGGTGTGAGAGACAGGAAATGATACACCAGTGGATTGAAAAAGCAATGACAGGAAACAGGTTGATGGGCTGAAAACGGCGCAGTGAAAAGAAACAATATTGAGATTTCACAAAAACTGATTAAAACGAAAGTAATGAGTCTGATTTGAAAATGTAAGATGTAGAAAATACAAATATTTCTGATATGAAAGATTTAATGATTGAACGTAAAAAGTTGTCCAAAAAAGAATTAGTGAAGTAAAGAACTGGTACCAGAAAAATCTACTTAAGTACCTTAACGAAGTATTTGTGCTTCATTACTTCCCATCTCTCTCTCTCTCTCTCTCTCTCTCTCTCTCTCTCTCTCTCTCTCTCTCTACATATATATATATATATATGTGTGTGTGTGTGTGTGTGTGTATAATTTTTTTTTTTATCGACACTGATACAAATCAGCCAGAGTCATTTTAAAATCAGTCATGAGGTCTAATCTAATTACAGATCCTTCTTGATTTTTAAACAGATGTATTCGAAGAAAGATGGCCTTTGAGTTTGGTTTGTAACCCACTGGTCCTGCTTATGCAAAAAAAAAAAAAAAAGCTAATAGGTTTGGAAATAAGGTACATTTCATTCCCCAAAAATTCCACATTTGGTCAGATCTTGAACAGCATCAGAGTCGTCATGGGCTTTTTAAGTCAAATTTTTTTACGACCTAAACATACTTTCTTAGCAACTGGCCTTAACCAAGCCCTAGAGTCATACAAAAAAAAAAACAAGAGAGATTTACACCAATAACAGTCAACTGTTTGGCTGTCATTGTAGCGAATTATCATTATACTACAACACCGCGGAAACATTTCAAAAACATTCTAAAGTAGCGCAAAATCCTGTATCCATGTGGGTTTCCACATAGTTCTCTGGTTTCCAATAGGTGACCTCACTATTCTAAATTCAATTTACATGCAAATGACTTTGTAACTGTCTACCATTGACATCCATCCACAGTAAAGTCCTGGATCTTTTTCACTACCACAGGATCTACATGTTAGTAGACATGGTGTATCAGGCTTTTTTCCTACTCTCATATCCACAGAATAGAAACCTTTCCAAAGAGACATTACATCTCAGGTAAAGAAAAACTGGAGCAAAAAAGGGACCCCAAATTCATCATGATCCTGTACAACCAATGAAATTAGCCATAAATAAACAGGGCAGCAGACTGGATATCAGCCTTGGCACTGGACAATGCTGGATTTGGCCAAAGCTCCAGCAGTCCTGCTGTTCTGCATGGTGGCTGTCTGTATATTTTTATACCCAAGTACACGACTCGCTGACCGCATGGCCTGGGAAATGAACCAGGCTTCTCCAGCTCACAAGCAGCAACCATGCACAATTTTTTTTTCTGAATCCATCTGCATGAACATGCTACTGCATACTTGACCGCGCTCCAGCCCAGATGGGCACTGCCGAATGCTGATAGTGTGCAAAGTCAAAAATCATGTTAAATCGAAGATCGATTTCACTCCAAGGTGCAGGTCGAAACAACAAGCGTGTAAAAGGTAAAATGCTGGTGGGTCACTGGTGATGAGCCAGGCCAAGAACATTTCTGCCTGGCCCACACAGATAGAAAATACAGAGTGCAAAGACATTCTGTTCTTTCTTTGTATGAGATACACACACACGGTCAGATGGTGGGGTTTTTAAACTAGTGGTTGCGTTGGGTTTGGCGGGTGGGTGAGCGGTTGGGTGTTCTCACATATGGCTCTCACAATGATGAAAATCTGCTTGTTTGACCTAAAAGCCTGTGTGTTCTTCATGGTGGAAAGCTCCCGTGGCTGCAGGCCTGTTGGCATCTACGACAGAGACACAGTCCCTTCCCGCCTTACTCCATCTTTAACGGGCTCCTTTCAAGCATCCGGACTGATCCCTATCAACTAACTCCGTTCCCCGTGGGGGGAGCTAGCCCAACACGACCTTTGAAGCGGCAAAGTCTGCACAGAATCCTCTGATTGTAGGGAGGCAACAAGTGAAGGAAGACCACAATAACAACAAAATGATGACAAGCATGCATCTTGGCATAGAGGAGCTGGTGCAGGCACCTTGATCATCAACAGGCCCGGATAAACCAAGGCAAAGCAGAGATGTGTTTACTGTTTACAGCTACTTCCAAAGAGATCGACCTCACGCACTGCCTGCTTGATGACTTGATGGGATGAGATATGGCGAAGATATGCCATTCCAAAGCTAGATCACGTACAAGGCACTCAAGAATTAAATACGGGACTGCAAATGCGGTCCGAGGTATCCGTTTCTCATCAACCACAAGCGTCTGTGTTTGGTTTTGATTGACTGAGGAGGTTTTCATTGTGAAAAAATTTAATGTGATTAATTCTGAAGGACACAAGAAAAGAGAGAAATCCCAAGAGTACTTTGACCTGACATATGCGCTCAGGAAGAATGCGAACACAGATTGTCTGTGCTGAATACTCGGCGTGCTGTAAACCACAAACGACAGAAGACCTTGTGATAGTGAACGAAGAGAGAAACAGAAGCATGATTGGGTTTTATTTAGGAGTACTTTAAACGTCAAAATCATCCAACAAGGCTGACGTCTTCCATATGCACTGTATCATTTGTCTTCACATGGCCTCATCTGTCTCCTCTCTGTGACTTTGATCTCCTCGGGCTAAAACAACCCAGTCCGACCTTGGCTGTATCGGGGCCAGGTCATTGTGCACAAGGGCCGCTTGACACAGAGGTTGGTGTGTAATTTTGAAAGACAGGTTTAAGATCTTTTGGAGATCTTATCTTCGGCCTTACAAGCAAGAGAATGGATCTTCGTACAAAGTATGAGTTTTGCTAAAAGAATCTCCATCACAATGCCAATGTCAGTCTGCACACGGTGACATGATGACATGTTTGTTGAGATCACATTTAACAACAAGCAAATGGGGTTTAGTTTAAACGTTTTCATTACTGAGTTTGTATTAGGTGACAGCAAAAAGGCCCCATAACAATTTGAATACAAATTGGGCCACGGAAAAGTAGCCACTTCTGTCGCCAGACAAACAGTCAGCAGACAGAAAGCAAGGGGCTACTGCCTCCTCCAAAGAGCGTGACACCCGTATTGGAGGCAGGCTACTTTTCAGTGTGAACGTCTGCTTATTGTACAACTTACACACTTACAGAAATTTCCAAAACCATGGCCTTCACTTTACAACATCTGTGTCAAACGTATTTGTGATAAAACAAGTTGTACCTTGGTGATTGCAGGGTATCCGGATGCCACCTCAGCTGGGCAGTAAAGCCTTTCCTCATGGGACGTCTCCACCGTCGTGGCCCATTGATCCAGGAAACCGCTCGGGGTGTACAGACCACAGTCTCTTACACTCGTCTCCCGTTCAAAGTCCTCACAAACTCCATCCCCGTCATAGTTGTAGCATATGCTGGGTTCATCTGTGACAGACAGAACAACATGTAAAGTTGTGTGCTACATTTTAATGTGTTAAGAGTGATGGAAAAGTGTTACAAGTGGTGGAAAGTCTAGGTTGTGTCTCCATGTGTGTTGAAAACCTTTACAAAAAAATTTATTTTACAGCAAGAACTCATGGATGGTGAAGTTTCCTGTGAGGACAAATATTAAATGAACATTTTATATCAATGTCAATGACATTAGGCAATACATGCTAATACATTTACAATACATTTGCACTTACAATACATTTTCATTTGAAATGCATATTTTTTTATTTAGTTAATTTTTTTTAATGCAATCCAAAATGGATACATTAGAAAAATTGGAAACAAATTTTAGTTTCAGTGTGGATGAGAAACTTTTGGGAAACGATTAAAACAAAGGTGTAGTCATGGAGATTTTTTAGACAAAAAAGTATAGCCTTAACCAATGAGCTACCACCTCCCCCAACTGAGCTACCACCTTCCCCCCGACTAAGCTACCACCTCCTAGTTTTGCATAGGTTCTAATTAGGCAAACCACAGCAGCTGGATCTAAACCTGAATAAAAAAAAACTTTTTTCTCACATACCTTGTTGGACAACGTTTCAAATCTCACCCCAAGACGAGTCATATGTTTAGCTTGCGGTTTTTATAAATACTTAAAACTCACTAAAAATTACGGAATGTCTGAGCAAGTGCTAGGTTTTCATTCTCCTCACTTGAGCAGGAGGAAAATCCGTAACACGAGTCTGAACCCAGCAACACGGGAGAAAAAGGTGTCAAGGAATTGTTGGTGCCAAAGATTATCAGTAGATACTTTGAAAAATAAACAAAGCCTTTCTGGTGTCATCCCTGGTTTTTCCAGGAGAACAGGAGGAGGAGGAGAGTAAACATACGTGTCCCCGCTGCCAGGTCAGAGAAGATTGGTTTATGATGACAAAAAAATGAGATGCATTTTGCAAAACATAGGAGCATCCTTCTGTGGCAGCCAAGGCAGGATTCACGAGAGTAATAGGATATGATGTCAGATTAGAGGTCTATCGTCCTTTCTTTTTTTTTAGGAAACGAGATGTACAGACAGATTGAGCGAGAGAACAAGAAAGAGAAAAAAGTAGAGAGATGTCTTTTCCAGACACGAGTCTTTCCAGTCTCCTTAATTTTCCATCGCCTTCCTGCTTCCTTATCCATCCTTTGCTCAACTGTTGCATTTTTCCTCTCTTCCCCCTGTTCCAGTTTTTCTACCATTCCCATCCATATTCTCTCCATCCTCTCCCTCTCAATCAATCTTTCTTCACTGATTCCTCCCTCGGCTGCATCCTTCTCATCTCTCACTCCCTCCTTCTCCATCCCACTCTTTCTACCCCCTCAACCCCGCTTCCCAGAGTCAGGGGTTCCAGTAGGGGGACAAAGAAATGCTGTGCCAAGTTGGCCTCTACGCAAATTCCAATGCTCCCCTCAGCTTAGTTCTGGCGATTTTGAAATGTGGGGCTGCCGAAAGGGGCGCACACACACACACACACACACACACACACACGTCGCAGTTACTGCAGTTAGCAAGAAAACACACACGTGGTGTCAGAGGTGCAATGTGCTTTTCTCGCTACATGATTCACCTTCTTCTATACTTCTACCACCGCTAATCTTGTGTAAGTGTCGCTTCAGGTTACCTGGCTATTGGTATTAATTCCCACATTAATACCCTGTCAACAGGCTTAATTACAAAATCCACTGAAGTGTAGCAAGCATGATACTTCTGCTAGCTACAGCTAAGGCAATGCTAATGTTTACTGTACCAAGCAAACATTCAGGCTAGTTTTCAAAATATTTGACATTGTGGTTCATGCTGGACGTAGCTAAAGGTTTTACTTTGCTGTACTTTGCCTACGAATTCTCCAACTCTGATATATCAGCTACATTATATGAACAAAAATTTGACTATAAGATTGAGATATGCTTTACAAAAACTCCCATTCCACATGTAGTCCTTATTCACTTTTATAATAACCTTTACTCTTCTGGACTTTCATTCAGCTACAAGGGTGTCAGTAAAGTCAGGTACTGAGAAGGTGAGGAGGTCCCTTCAGTGCAGAAGCTCGATTGCAGGTTCTAGGTTCTAGAAGACAATTCTAATGTAAGCTAAGCTACCTCAATTCAGTTCTGTTATTTGTATAGCTCTTTTAACAACAAATACTGTCCCAAAGCAGCTTTACAGAGATAAACAGATTTTAAATATAAATTAGTCAATATAAGTTTATCCTTAACATGTATGCCAGAGGCTTCTACCAAGTTGAATGCTAATCTTTTTAGCTATCTAGTGTAGCTAATGCTGAAAAATAGCATATGGATTTAATCAACTTTTTAGCACACATCACTATAGGTTTTGATTATAAAATACAGTAGTTTAATGAAGGATAGCTAGCTTTGTCTGGTGTTACATTTATGTTGGTGAAAGTAATTAGTTAGTTGTTTATTCACAGTTCAAGCTAGGTCGGCTAATCCTGGAATAGTGTTGTTACAGTATTAATTAAAACCATTGTTTTAAGTTAAACTAAAGGCGAATCCCAGTGTGCAATTGATCTCGCTTGAAATCTCTGGGTCAAATCTAGATCATTTAGTTCATGCTGGTAAAATTGGTTTTACCCATTTGTTAGCAGACATAGATCGTTTAATTTCGGAAACTCAAGATCGCTACCTTAAACTCTGATAGCTAATGGAGTATAAAATCAATATGTTGCTATCTTGCCAGAGATATTTAAACTATATTATTTCTGGCTAACTGTTTGATGCTAAACCTGAATTAAAAGATTTACACTTTCGGTGTTGTCATGTGATCAACCTTTTAACTAGAGCATCAAATTTAACATCAAATATCGCAACTCAAGTTGCGAACTCAAGCAGGCAGACCCGGAGTTACTGTAGGAAAACACAGACAAAAAGACAGACGAGCAGATGATCTTCACTGTTTCCATGTGAATTCTACAAACAATTCAAGCCGCTACGCAGATGTGAGTTCCACTGAAAGTATGCAGACAGAGGAAAATAACAGGTACCGTGATAGCTGTATGAGAACGGATCAAGGGAACTGCACAAGATGTAAATAAATGGTGACATCTGGCTGGTGACAGAAGGTCAAGAGTTTTGTTCGCATTTACTTTTGCGGTAATGGGTATTGATACAAAAGACAAAACATTACGTAAAAATTTAAAACATCTGGAAAGAAAATGACGCAAAAAAAATAAGGTATGCGAACAATAAAGCACTTTATTAAGCAATAAAAGAACAGCCTCTATTGCCTATCTGAACAAGCCGTTTAGGGTGAAAAAAAAAGATTATGGCTGCCAAATCCACTATGCCAGGGGTTGTTAAACTGGCAGAGGGTTCTGAATGTGAAGTATTTCTGAGGATCACATGAAGTGAAATAGAAGCTGATCGATGGTTGAAAAAATGGGCCAAACCCAGTATTTAAAACGTATTTAATTAACATTTTAAATAAGACGGCTCTATTACATTCACAGGCTTTCACTTTTTTTATTTGTAGGTATTGTGATAGTTGTATGAGAACAGATCTCACAAGAACTGCACAAGATGTAAATAAAGTTGACATCTGGCTGGAAATAGAAGGTCAGGGCCGCTTTAGATATTTGCCAGTGTTTCGTAATCTGAATCCCGAGGCACTTCGAAATCTACTGACGCCTCTAATCACGGGCAACGTGACTCTTCACATGTGCCGCTTTGACGAAACATGTTAATTTCATGTTCACAAGCACGCCGCACACGACTTCCATATGTGCCGTGCTGCAGACTCGACGTGACGCGAGTTTCCTCGGGCTAAAATCAAAGACGAGAGGAAAAGCCTCCTTTTATGCATAAAGAAAAAGGAGCAGACAAGGTGCCAAAGCATCCGTTCTGAATTTGTTGGCCTGCTCTTTTGAATAAAATGTCTTCCAGACCTGATGGGGATGTCGCACTGATGGAGAATATGTGGAAGGAAGAAACCAAAGCGTATGCATGTAGGGATATGGACAAATCTAAAAGCACATGTGAGACGGGGATTATTGTTTGATTGTTTAACTTTACATGAGCTTACAGTCAGGGTCGTATATACGTTCGCATCAGAGAGTCATAAATCTACATTAGCTATACGCGGTATATTCAGGAGCTACTTGTAGTGCAATGGATCACAAAACTCACCGTTCTATTTACATTAAGGTTTTCGTGTTACGGATCGGATAATTGTTCGGATCAGCAAAAAAGGGGAGGAGACAAATATAACGTGGATAATTTTCAAGTTCTTTCAAGCTCCTCTGCTAGTCGTTGTTGTTGACCAATTAACACTTTCCGTTCACGTGAAAACATAAATGCTCTGTGTAGTTACGAAATTACTTAATAAGCAATATTGGCAGGAAAAAACTTACATTCTGCGATTGTTAATAAGTAAAAAAAATGAACAATTCATCCGTGGTTTACATTCGTGCCGAACCGTAAGTCGTGATCATACTTTTTTATTTGTTCAAATCTGTGTGATTTGATTGGTTGATGTAAATGTTTCACGCTAAGCTTCATGCTAGTTTTGTTGGCTGATTATCAAAGCAAGCTCATTTCAGAAAGTAAAAAATTACTTTTACTCGCGTTTCTGTAAGTAAGTAGTTTATTTTAAGTCGATTTAAAAATCTGTAATTTTACTTAAGTATGTTTTTTTTTAAGTATTGAATTTAACTACATTTTAAATCATATCCATTACAGAAAAAAAAAAACTATCTATATAAATAACACAAGGGGGAAAAAATCCCCCGGGGAAACTACTGCGCTGATTGATGGGCCGAGAACAAACGCACTAAACTAACAAGAAAGAAAGATGGAGACGGAGGCCATGTCCACACTAATACACTTTCATTTAAAAAAAAAAAACACATTCGTCCACTCTGAGACGTGTTTTTCAGTCAACGAAAAACATAGCTTTTTGAAAAAACGCTCTCCAAAGTGGATACATTTGAAAATGGCCTTTTTTTCGAAAAACGATGACGCAGTTTGCTCTGATATTTTAAAGAGGCGAAAAGTAAAAAAAATATTTTGACGACTGAACGATTTTATGGACAGCGTTTTTAGACAAAAATGCCGTTTTCTAATTTATCCTTATTAGTGTAGACGTAGACGGACAAGACAGATGCCAGTGATGCAGAGCCAGCTGTAAGCGAAATGGCATCGGAACGAAAGTTGTTCAGTGCGTGAGCTCGATGTCTGAATTCTGAATCTGCATATGCGATTTCTCTCATTATCACAAACGACATTACAAGGATTTTTTTTAGCTGAGATAATGCTTAACTCACATTAAACTCAGGCCAAGGACAATTTTTTTATTATTGCAATTTAATGTGTAAAGGTGCTCCTTTAATTAGAACCAGATTTATATCCCGTGCTCCTTTCTGAACGATCCCACTCCACCCCCACTGTTAAAAAAAGAATTACTCTAAGTACATTTTAAAGAGAGACTTTTTACTAGTACTTGAGTAGATTTTTAGACTGGTAAATGTATTTTTAAAATGAAGTACAATTTCACTGAAGTAACAGTAACTTTTACTTGAGGAGAATATTTTATTACTCTTTCCACCTCTGGCTAATTGAACTAGATATACACTCAATGATTTCTGCTACTTCCCATCAGACTTTATTTGTGTCTGTAATGTCTAGACACCCATTTAATAACAGGATTCTATGAAACGTAGTTTCTCAACAATAAATTGGAGTTGTAACTGGGGAACATTGGATCAAAACCATTATAAGGATATTTCTAGAATTGGCAACAATTGAAAAATTGTAAATTTCACGTACAGTTTTTTACTTGCTGTTGTAGCTCACGTCATGTACATGAATAGAAAGTGAATCTGATGATGGTTACATTCGAGCTATATGACAACACAACAAATTGGAATAAAACCGTCCAATCACGTACCTCAGTGGTTTTCAGATTCCTGAATAATGTGGTCTGCTTTTTATGTTCTCCAGCATTCAGTCAGGACTATTTCTTATTTCCAGAATTTTACAAGAAGAACCCACATCTGTGTGAAATTTTTGTGAATGTTGCATGAGGTCTGTTTGTTTAGTCTGGGTCCTCCTGACTGGAATTTACTCAGGTTATCTACGTATGTTATTTGTTGCATAGATGCTAGATGTACCGTCAGTGTCTGTTAGCCCATGTTTCCCAAATGGGGAAGTAACAATCACATTAAAGCACATTTAGTCATAGGAAGCACAAATAGGCAGATGTTGAATGCAACATTGCCACAGAGATTCTGCTTGCCTACTATTTAAAGTTATGCTAGCTAATTGTACTTGTACTACAACCCCTTGGACTTAAAGGTTGAGCTATCTTTTAAAAAAAAAATTTTAATCAGGATTTGTGGACTCACCTACACAGTTGAAGAACGTTTCTTTCCGACATTGACTCGAGCAGCCATCCCCATTTATGGTGTTTTTATCATCGCACTGCTCTCCTTGGGACCTTGGGGGCGAAAACGAGAATAGGACCGGAATACAAAGCAGCATGCATGTGATCATCATTAATCCCACATTTGGATGGACTTCTGCCTGATTGATAATGATGAAACGGAAGATGAGTCGCATAAACACACCTTTGGATGATCCCATCTCCGCAGTATGGAGCTCCGAGACGGTGGGAAAGAGGAGGAGATGGTTCACTATCTCCCCATCTGGAGATCGTCTGAACCTGGTATGTGTACATCACGCCATGCACCACGACCCTAAAAACACCCAAAAAATTTAAAATAACTTTAAGGACGTAGTAGCAAAAAGAGCACATTCATCCATTCTGTACCACTACTTGAGCTTCTTATGCCTCGTGCAGGCTTAATGAAGAATTTTCAACTTAAACTTTTATTTCTTGGCTGTGTTTCTGGTTGGCACAAGTGCCTTCTTAACCTCCTTAAAAATTCATGACCCCAAAATCCCATTACGGGCCCAAAGTAAACAAGTCTGTAATTCTCTAATCCTAGGTCAGCTTTGTTGTAAACCATCATAATTTAATTTCACATTCGTGAGCCATCACTCGAGGGTTCCAACCAGGCATTACAATTAGCGTGCATATGGATTTCGACTTCTGGCCTCTCGGAGCTCATCTGCATTCGGTTATGCTTGCTGATACGAAATGCAAGCTTTGGAGGGAGTGAATGGAATCGATCCAAGAGCTGCACTTAAAACAGATCTTGGGCTCTTTAGACTTAAATGACTGAAAGACTGAAATGAAGCAATGACATCCTTCTCTGGACTCAGTCACCTTCTTCAGCGGCCCGTGTTTTAGCCCATATCCAGGAGTTCACTCGGCCAATGAGTTTATTTTCTTCTCCTTTGCATTTGGAAGACAAGACATTAGCAGTACATTAGGCCTGAGTACCAATTCTAGTGCAAGCCATGCTTGCTCTGATATCTAAATGTCTAGACGTGTACTTTATTCTAGCTTAAACTAACTACACAAATTTTAACTATTAATATATAGAAAATAAATCTGGGCCTTGTTTTTTATTCATAATGCTTATAAACAAATAAAAAGAAATCCTCTGATTTAGTTTCATTCACATTTGATTTCCAATTATGCATATGAATACAAAATTCCAAACATTATATAAAAGTTAAAACATCTGGAACAAAAACTGACTGAATGAATAATGTGAACAATAAAGCACTTTATTAAGCAATAAAATAACTGACAGTCTCGGTTGCCTATCAGAACAAGTCGTTTAGAGGAAAGGAAAGATTTTAGCTGCCAAACTAGTGAAATGCTGAAATGGGCTATGCCAGGGCTTGTCCACTGGCAGAGCGCTCTGAATGTAGACCCAGTCAAGAATTTTAGAGGATCAAATGCAGTGTTAAATAAATGTTAAATGGAGCAGAAACATCAACGGTAAAAAAAAATGACTATAGATCATTTATGTACATTTAAATTAAAACTGTTGCTTTCACATTTTTGTGGATTTGAGCGAGTTTGACAAGTTGTGATGTCTAGACGACTGGGTCCAAGCATCTCCAAAACTGCAGCTCTTTTGGGATGTTTCTGGTCTGCAGTGGTCAGTGTCTATCAAAGGAAGGAACAGTGGTGAACCAGCGACAGGGTCGTACGCGGCCGAGGCTCATTGATGCAGATGGGGAGCAAAGGCTGGTCCGTGTGGTCCGATCCAACAGACGAGATCCTGTAGCTCAAACTGATCATTGTACAAAGCTGTTATAAATTTAGCCAAATCTTCATCTAAGATTAGATTCACCTCTTCATTAGAAATGACATTACTCATAATCACGTGAAATGTTGTACTCTCCAGGGTTTGGGATTTACAATCACACTCTTGGTGTCACCCAAATAAGGATGAGTTCCCCTTTGAGTCTGGTTCCTCTTAAGATTTTTTTCTCACACCATAAGATTAGTTTTTCTTGCCACATTCACCCCAGGTTTGTTTATCAGGGCTAAATACACAAAATTTTAAACATAATTGAACATTGTTCTGCAATTCTTAGATTCTGTAAAGCTGTTTTGAGGCAATGTTAAAAAATGCTATAGAAATGAAATTTAATTGAATCTTCCAACATATAGATCATAGAGCAGGTTTGAAATCAGATGTACGATACGGCATATAGGAAGTCAGACATCGCTATAGAGGGTTCCCTCTTCCTCCTGCAGCTGTGCTGTGTTGAAACCGATACTACGCTGGGAACCGAAGAGAGTGGGCGAATGCGATTGATGTTGGTGCGAGTAAGCACGTCTCTTTCAGTGTTCCACTGCTTTCACTCAGACACAAACAAATAGCTGGCGTGCAGTCATGGCCCGGGCTTCCACAAAACAGTAACTCAATCCAAACCACGTTGGCCAAAAAACAAGACACGCACCGGGAGAGAAAACATCCAGCCTTCGTAGCGGAGCATCAGAGCATTTGCTTGTGTTTGAACCGTCCGAGAAAGTGGACCTTGCAGGAGAGTGAAAGAAAGCTACAGGTCAACAATCATAAGGGCCAAAAAAAAAAAAACAGAGAGAATGAAAGAAAAAAAAAATGTTGGTGTGGTAAGAAGAAATATTGACAGAGGCACATGCTGGGATTGAATAGCAGGTCATATACAGACCATCAAGTAGTATTAATTTCGGAACAAAAATCCTCCACACACACATAGACACAAACGCACAAACAAATGCACACATGCCAACCACCCACAAAGCTACACACAGACAGAAGGCTTCTCTAACATCAGCTCTGTAGTCTTACAGTCCACACGTCAATAAAACAACACGTCCAGGCGGTCGCACACACACACACACACACACACACACACACACACACACACACACACACACACACACATCAGCTTGTAATAAAAGAATGAATGAGAGAAAGGAAGGAAAGAGGGAAAAAAAACATACAAAGGCCTCATTATTTGCATTTACGTTGGCTGGCTTCCCCAGAGGGAACACAAGCCTTTCTCTCTGCTGATTAGCAAAAAACGACGCGGCCAAATTAGCGGAGTGGTTCAGCCACGGCGGCTGCTCTTGCAAACACAGGAGGTTCAGGCGAGGCCAAGTTTTTAACGCTGCCGTCAGCATAGTTATAAGGTGCCTGCTCTAATGGGCAGGGAAGCAGTAACTTTTAATGAGAGGCTAAACAAATCATTCAAATTAGCACTTAAGATGAACGGTAAAGTTTTTTTATTTTTTTATTTTTTATTTTTTTATGCAGTTCTTTGCATTTGTGCCCGAGCCAAGTGTGAGGTTGAGAAGAGAAAAAAGTCCACCCCAGTGAAAGTCCCCATAAAATCAAACAAGAATGCACAAAAATATGAGAATTCACAAGACATTACACACACACACACACACACACACACACACACACACACACACACACACGCAGCAGGAAGCTCTGTGTTCGAATGTGTCAATAGATTTATTGCAAGATACTCGTTTTTTAGAATGACGTGTTCCTTACTTTTTCCTTTACTCTCCCAAAATAAAACACACACACACACACACACACACACACACACACACACACACACACACACACACACACACACACACACACACAGGTGAGTGTGTGCAAATGATCAAACATACAAGAACACACAGTTTCTCTGACATAATTACCATAACACACCTTAAAGAGGCCAAACCATGCAAGCGCACTCTCAAAAGGCGTATTTGCTAAAATCTCTTTCTGAGTTGAAGATTTTATGATTTCTTATCAAAAAATGTGTATTACAACATGGTGATTTTTCCTTCCGAATAATTCTTGCGTTTTAAAGGCAGCAACAGTTTCAACACCAAACCCGACCAGCTTGAACAGGGGAACGAGGTGAGCGCCTGTTGCAACAGCTGCCGAATCAGGAGAAAGAAAGCTCCAGAGTGAGTATGAACAGACCTTTCACTCCCATAGCCAAGCCTCGGTTTTGCCGCCCTGCTTGATGTGAATGCGCATGGACTGTTCTGCAGTGTGTCTCGCGTTCCGAGCGCGAAAAAATTAACAGACAATCAAAAGCAAAAGCATGTGTGAGCGCACGGCATTGCAGCATTGCTTTTATAGAGAAGTCCGTTTCTCTAAACAGGTGAAACGGTTGGATCTAGAACCCTACAGTGTTGTCTTTTTTTGACGAACTCATCAACTTTCTTGAAAGAACGTTACGACAAACGTGTGTGGAAATGCTTAGCTAAGCTAAAACCCTTCAGCATTCCAAGGACCCCTGAGAAACTAAAAATTTCAAGAGCATAGAACAATAGTTTCTGTGAAATCATTGGATGAGGGTTCAGATCCTTGCTCAAGGTTGCACAATGGTTCTTTGAACTAATAGAAAAAAAACTCAGCAGACAGCAAACATTATAAAGTCTAATAACTTTTAGAGTTGGTTAAACACTAAACCCTACTTTGGACTGTCAGTTTAACACCTCAACATCCATTGATAATGAAAGCTGAAAAAACAAGTGAAATCTATATCCACAAGTATCTCAATTTTAAAAGGTACTACATAGAACCTTGGAACTAAGGGCAGTAACTACAGTAATTATGATTTAATAGCCATGAGTTTTAAAAACAACTGCAAAGTACCTTAATAACTTTAGAGAAATGGTTCTGTTCTGGTTCGTTCAAGGTTTTAACAGTGACTTTTTTAGCTATGTAAAAAGCCTTATAAGGTTCTTTAGTGGTGCATCTGGGGGAATCCTGGAAGAGAATTTTTCCAAGTCACAGGGAATCAATAATCATCTGGAAAGAAAAAAATGTGGAAGATTTGCATTGTGTTAACAGAATCATTAATTCCAATATGTCACCGACTTAAACTAAGCATGTAGAACAACAGTTATCATGTCCTTAACCCTCTGTGCACTAGGGGCTCTGTATCATGGCTGACCCTGTGCTCTGTCCCTGTGCTTCCTAACACCTGGCATGTGTAAAGAGTAAAAGTTTCATAGTGGGGTAAAGTGCACCTGACAAGTAAAAGCCTCTTTCAGGGCCTTGTTTAGGGTTATAACACCTTTACACTTTCAGAAGATTTACGTACTACAGGGTGACGCAGGGAAACTGGGAATTTTTTTACTTTGGGGCGTCTGCGATTGTTTGGAACCAGTGCGAGCTCGTTTCTAACCGCTTGCCGTTAGTTATAATGGAGCAGTGAAGGAATGCGCAATCAGCGTTCGCTGTAAAACCTTTTATAAGAATGGTTATAGTGTGAATGCTGGGCAAAGGGAATGTCGGCATCGTTACCAGCTAGGACGTCATGATGGTGTTCCATCTGCTCATTTCCAAAAAATGGGTTCACCTTTAAAAAAAGAAGTCCCCATGTGGTGTTTAAACATCTCAAACACCAGAGAAGATCGAGGCTGTTCGAGCTGCCATTGTAAGAATCCCTCACCTCTTCGCTCCGTTCCACAACACGCATCATCACCGATGTGTCGACCCGTTTCTTCAAAACGACACACCCGTGTTGTAACCGCACGAGAAGACGGGACACGATCATGACGTCCTAACTAGAAATTCCCTTTGCGCACCACACCACTGCTCTGTTATACATAATGGTGAGGGGTTCGAAACAAGCTTGCACTGGATCCAAAAAAATTGCCAAAATCCTAAGGTCTGGGTCAGGGTCCTAGTTCCAAAATTTCCTGTTTCCCTGCACCACCCTGTATTTGTGATACCCTGATCGGTTCCTGAGTTTGTAGCTCTGGAAAAAAACGGAAAGGAAAAGAGGCTTTCCGGGTCAGAAGAACACTACAGAAATGAATTGTCTAAACAATCCCAAGACTCCAAAAGCCCTGTGGAAGCTGTGGCATCGCATATAGTCTAGAAGAAAACTTTATTTCTAATCTAAAACTGTAGTTAGCACATTTGAGCTTAGCTTTATAGCATGGCTTTGGCACTGGCAAAATATAGCCATCTTCTCAAAAGGCATGTTTACTTGAGCATGGACAACCTGGTGATACTTAACATACAATAACACAAACACAAAACAAACACAAACACAAAAGAATGCATGGCATGCTCCATTGCCTGCTCACTTCTCTCGCTGTAACTGTCCCATTCTGGAAACACACATGAGCAATACTCTCTAAACACTGTCTCATTGAACCTCCATAAGCGAGCACATTCTACCCGATTCGAGTTCAGAAAAACCAAGCGAGTGTCTGGATCTCATTGACTCTCCGGCTCTTTGAGCGGTATGAAAACCTCTGGATTTTTCATAGCATTCCTCATAGCAGAACTGCACTCCGCATGAGGTTTCCTTCAGACTACCTGCCAAGAACAACAGGATGGCGAGGAAGCATCTTTGGCGCATTTTGGGGGGGAAGAAAAAAAAGAAAAGAGAAATGCAGAAAAATGGTCGGCAGACAGGAAACAAAAACATTTCTCAAATATTATCTAAAGAAGCTAGCTATGCCTTGGGCCTCGAGGCAGGAAGAACCCTTTTGTCATGTTTAACATGGAAAGTTTCTTCGATTTCAATGATTTCTTAAACCCCTACTGGAGCAACAAAGCTAGTCTACTGATCAGGAACGACTTCCATTGCTTTAGTCTAATAATAGCAGTCTTGGGCAAACATTTCAATTCATCATATCATTGCTAAAATGTTTAGGCATTGAACTGTAACTTCTAGAGCTGGTTAAACACTAAACCTTCCTGTGGACCATCAGTTTAACACCTCAACATCCAAGCACACTGCGAGCTGCTCGAACCAATTAGCATGCAAGAACATTTACTACGCTCTCTAAACCAAACATCGGGTGAGGCTTTGAATTTTATGGTCCTCCCAGCACTCAGCTAAACTTCTGTTAGAAGAACAGATTTGATTTAAACCTTAACACAATCCAAAAAGATCTAAGACGTTCCTCAAAGCGGGTTGAGGGATAAATAGCCCTTCATGCATGTGGTTCTAGCTAACGGAAATGCTGATTTAAAAGAACGCCCAGCCAGGTGTTAATGGTTCTTTCGAAGTGTCAGGGTTAGGTGCTTGTTTTTTTTTAGATTTGCTGCATTTTATCAGGAAAAAAAAACAAGCCGAAACACTTGATTCAGGAAGTCTGTAGAAATACCAGGGACCTGAAATCTGTGGTATAATTGTCTAATCATTCTGCCTGAGAGATCACAAGGTCATACCTTGTTCCCATGGCCAACAAAAGCCAGATGTCCATATACTGAGATAATAATTCACTTCTAGATGGAGACGAAGCTAACTTCCTTTAGTTGTTCTGCTACAGGAAGGGCATCTTCTTTCATTTAAAGCTTAAATTATGGTAAAAAATCTATCTATCAGTATTATATATGGCATGTAAGGAAAAGCAGGTAAAGCAGTCCCAATCTGTTATCCAATGGTCGAAAATTTTAAAGATGTACCTGTTGGTTTCTTAATAATATGACATGGTGCATTTTTCTGAATATACTGTAATTATTTAGAAAGTGACCAATAATGTGTGAGCAATATTCGATATGTGGATTGAATTTTTTGTCGTTAAACCATTTCTCGAGCGTGTTCTCTTGCTTCGCGAATATGACGTATCGCAACACTACAGAGACCGAGGTGTGTCCTGAGAGTCACAGAGAATACAGATTAACATGGCAGAGGTAGAGCTGTAACTTCCTGGAGACACAACAGCAAAAGAGCATCTAGTTTGATTTCATCTTTGTTCTTATTTTTTGCATTTCATGCATTAGAAGTCAGAAGGCACTTAAGGAAATTGATGATCTTCTGTCAATCTGAAGCAAAGAAATAAAAGCAAACTATCAGTACCATATTTAATTGAACAGCAACATATTTCTATACATTGCATCTTACTGAAACATATTGTGTTGAATTGAATTTAAATCGGATCACACTGCATCAAGATAGGGGTGAGTCGTATCACATCGGCAGCTGCTTCATATCCATCTTTAGTGTATTGTGTCGTTTGTATATAATATATATAAATTAAGAATCATTGCCCAATAGCTGGTATATAAGAAAAATCCATTATGGTGTATAGTTCATTAGATAAGTACGAAGAGCCAGATTTTTCGAGATGTTCATATCTGTAAGCACACCAGCTTCGACCTCCAGCTCAACACCGCACTATACAGATTCATTTGTATTCTATTAGTCGTGGCTTTCTGTCACACACTCAACAGCTCCAGAGTGGAGGACTCGATGATGTGTCAAATGATGTCACTTCAGACATTTCGCAGGCACTAATGACAAGTCCGTGCACTTAAAGCATAAATACTTGCTGATGATATGGCATGAAATGAGGTAATATGTCATTGTAGCTCTGATAGCAGCCCATCGTTTAAACCCTGGCAGTGATCTAGGTGCGATGGTACAATGTGTTTGCACCTATGACTCACGAGCGAATGGAGCACTTACTGTGCTTTAGTTGGAGTAATGCATGAGACACAAGAAATGAGAGTGAGTAGGAGAGAGAGAGAGAGAGAGAGAGAGAGAGAGAGAGAGAGAGAGAGAGAGAGAGAGAGAGAGAGAGAGAGCACGGATGCTTAACATTGTTTGAGAGCCGGAGAGGGACTCTGTGTTGTGGAAATGGAGATGGATTTGCCATTTCCTGTTATGACTGTTCCATATGGAAAATATAGTTCTCTGTGTGTAAAGTGTACACTTATATACACAAAGTTCTTTCGTCTGAGCTGGGCATTTCATCCAACCATAAAAAATCTCCTCTGGGATCACACAGATTAAAAAAAAAGAACTTGAGCATGATTGATAATGTGATAGCACTTGATAAACAGAAAATACTTTTCAAGCCATTGGCTTTGGACATACGATGCCGCTCTGGAAAAAAAACGACGAAGAGCTGTACATCTGCGCGTTGGAGTAAGGCAACGACAAAAATGATAGCAATTTCAAGTAACCTCATCCAGTGTGGCTTGTCGAAGGAAAACAATAGCGTAGCTGTTTTTAGTAAGCAAAGTCAATGATGAAAGCTTTTTTGGACCGATCACAAAAGAAAAATGGATGGAAATGACATTTTGAGGAGCGCAGATGCTGACATAGAATCAGTACCTCCATGACAGAGCAGTTCAGATTTCAAAGAACTTCAACAGGTCAATGCTAAATTGCTCGTCGTAGTCCCGAAACTACAGAGGAATTGATGTTCCGAGTTGCAAACAAATTCGACATTTCACGTCGCCTGCTCAGCCATCCGTGAGGTACCATGAAGCTGTGAACATCCCGAGAAGAAAAATCGCAGCAAGAGGGTTTTCTCTTTAATGTATCACTTGCCTGAGTGCGTCAATTACCAGACAGCAAAGGGGAATCAACTAAAGTTTCCATGGTGCTGTTCTGTCTCTCTTGCGTAAACTGGAATTATTGTGGACTTCTATTATGTAACACGGGTTACAACCTGACTCGGCTTCACCCACCCAGAGCCCCTCTCATCCTCAGCCACCCAGATCTAGTTCCAAGTGGAAATCTGTTCTGACAGTTCTTAGAAAGGAGGGTGGAAAGCAAACCCAAGGATCCAGAGACACCCCAGATACTGCGACCATCAGCATCTCCCACCCTGGAAATGTGGTTTGTGTTAGTACGGGGATTAACCAAAGGGTGGGCCAATAATACCTCTACGCTTATAGGAGAAGGTGAAGATGCATAAAGGCCTTTTCTTGTCAGAGCAGCATGAAGTTCAGGAGCACCACCGCGAGAGCCAAAGATTTAATCCAAAGTCAATAACATTTCTGCGCTGAAATCCTCTTTTTTTGGCAACAGAGACGAATCGGAATACAGCAGCTTTCCTAAGAGCCAATTATCACAGACATCTTGAAACAGTCAACATAGAGGACCATGATTCATAAGTTTACATCGAACAATTCAGATGAGAAAAGCATGATTCCAGACATGAAATAGTTTCCAGGGAAGGTAGAAAAAGGATTGCTTTAAAAAATGTTAGAAACCTCGATGTCCTGAATATGCATGCAAAGATTTTCAATTCCATTGAGTCCAATGGTAATGTTAATATTTACTCAGAGGAAAAGTTATGCGTATTTCAAATCTACAGTAGTTGTGCGAATACACGGGAAGGTGGTAGCTCAGTGGTTAAGGCTCAGGGGTTACTAAACGGTAGGTCAGCTGTTTAAGCCCGGGTATCGCCAAACTGCCTTCCTTGGGGCCCTTGAGCGAGGTCCTTAACCTTCTGTGCTCCAGGGGCACTCTGACCCCAGCTATCTACCATCGCTGGAATAGGCAAGAAACCTTTTACTGTGCTGTAAAATACAGGTGACAAGTATACAGCACCTTTCTTTTCTTATCCTGGAGGTCAGGTATATACAGATTACACCCCTGATGTATATATCGTTCTAAAATTTTCTTGAGTCAAGGAATTCAATATGGGGGAATTTCAATAGCATGTAGATCACTGCCCTCACATATATATATATATATATATATATATATATATATATATATATATATATATATATATATATATATATATATATATATATCAGAAATAACATTATGACCTTCTGCCTAATATTGTGTTGGTCCCCCTTATGCTGAAGAAACATTACTGACCCATCAAAAATTAACAGCATGAACTTCTTCAGCAATCAAAACTACAGGAGCTCGTCTGTTGGATCGGACCACATGACCTTCACTCCCCACATGCATCAATGAGCCTCGGCCACCTACAACCCTGTTGCCAGTTCACCACTGTTCCTTTCTTGGAGCACTTTTTATAGATACCGACCACTGCAGACCAGGAACATCCCACTAGAGCTGCAGTTTTGGAGATGCTCTGGCCCAGTCGTCTAGACACCACAATTTTGCTCTCATCAAACTCACTTAAATTCTTACGCTCGCCCATTTTCCTGCTTTTAACATCAACTTTAAGGACAAAATGTTCACTTGCTTTAAATATATCCACCCACTAACAGGTGCAATGATGAAGAGCTCATCAGTGTTCTTCACTTTAAAATGTTATAATGCTATAATGTTTTGACTGATCGGTGTGTGTATTGCACTTGCATTCAGTTGTCAAGAAGCAACGTGTGACTTGTTCCTCCTCCCCATTCAAGTTTAGTCAGTTTTAGTAGTAATTGAGACACACCCTCTTTTAGACAAACCACACCCTACTTTTTCCAACAGCCTGTAATGTAACTATTTGTAATTATTCTGTCAATGACTTATAAATGAATTAATCGAATCTTGAAGATCGATTTCTTACCTGTCCATGTATCTTCGCACAGAGTCACTGAGCTCGATGCCTTTTGGAGCATGACTGAACGGCGGTTGGCGGAGGAGCCGGAAACGCAACTCCTCGCAATCCTGGCACAGCGGGCAGTCGGGCTTGGATGTAAGCAAAGTGGCGTCAATCTCCAGGTGCTGCTCCATGGTGAAGAACTGCACACCGTACACCTTCTCCTTTACATCCAGCTTGATGGTCAGAGGCGTGTCGCAGAACACGTCGCTGGGTCCCAGAGACAGGTTATGCCCACTTACGCAAAGCAGGATGATGTTGTGGATGGCAGGAAGAGCTGTCTCCTCTGAAGAGCAGAACGTCACCCAGACGGTGAGGGACTCGGGTACTACCGGGTGTGCAAATTCCAGCTGGAGCATGCAGCCTTGAAGGGGGCATGGTGGTGGTACCAAGCCCACCTCCATGCCATTGTGAGGGCTCCAGGTACGAACACTTGGCTCACACACTTGCTCCACATCTGGTGGACCTGAGGGATGAAAGATAACAGATGCTTGTTTATACACATGTAACAGTTCCAAAAAAGTATTTGTTGTGATTTTCTGTGGAAAGCATTAATTAGGGATGGTAACATTCACCGATTCATATTGGTGCATTGGCATAAAATTTTATGCTCGATGATCAATTTAGAAAGTATGCTTCGGATACAGTTGGCATTAGTATTGTGATTCATAATTTTTGACATATTTGCATCAATAAAATTTGATTTATTTATATATACAGTGGTCCCCCGGAACTTGCAGGGGTTACATTTTAAGACTGTAAGTTCCGAAAATCCACGAATTATGGACGCATCCCCGCAGCCCCTATGGTACCTTAGTGAATTCATCTAGACATTATGCCACTTTATAAACATAATATTATACAGTATTTGACCAATTACATAGTTTAAAATGTTTTTCCTCACGTTCATGAACATTCGGTCCCGCTGCCGATTCCCGCAAATTTTTTAGATAATCCGCAACTTGCTGTTAGTCAGGTTCCAAATAAGAACCCACAGATTTTCCGAGGCACGAATTATCGGTGGTTGACTGTGATCCTTAGTAAATGCGCTTTACTTTTATTATTTACAAAGTGACCAATAATTTCTGCGAAAAATGTAGATCGATTTCTCGTCGCTAAACTGTGTCTCGAGCGCGTTCTCTCAGCGCCGCTGCTGCTACGTGAATATGACGCACCACAACACTACGGAGACCGAGGCGTGTCCTGAGAGTCGCATAGAATACAGATTAACATGGCAGAGGTAGAGCTGTAACTTTCTGCAGACACAACAGGAAAAGAAAACATCTGGTTTTATTGAATCATTTTTCTTTGCACTATAAAGGCATGTGTGTGAAAGGTCCATGCGTTAAATGTCAGAAGCAAAGAAACAAAAGTGGTGAATCGTTCCACATCGCTTCGGTCGCTGCTTCATATGTATTTTTATTGTATCGTACGTCGGCTACACATCGAGATGCTAATCGCTATGAAGATGCACATCCTTAAGGTGCATACAACAGACGTTTTTAGAAAACAAGGATAGCTATCTTGCTAATCCAAAGGTATTTCTTCTGCTGTTGCACTGCTATCTCCAGTGGCAATCAGGATTCTACTTATAATGAGTTTAATCATTAATTTTCTGGATCAGGCTGGAAGTGAATCAGAAGATTATCCAAGGAAATCTGCATTAAAGGTGGGAATATACTATGAAGGACCACTACAGCCACACTCACGCATTCACACCAATGGGCAAGTTTAGCTAAATAACCCAGATGACACCAATACATCTATGCTAATTATTATTATAATAAATGCTAATTATGTAAAAATAAAAAATAAGCTGTTAGCTATGGATTAATAAAATATCAGACACATTGGACAGATTTTTGGATCTCGGCTGTAGCTGTTTTTTTATTTAAATACTTATTAAGAAGACTTATTATCAGCTGCAATATATGAAATTATGAAAGACATTTTCTTTTCGTTCTGAATCCCTCGAGTCCAGGGGAATTTTGTAGGCCGTGTGCATATCAGTTTCTAAAAGCATAGCTGTGGGAGCATGTGTGTGTTTTGATGATCCGGAAAAATGGTGTAATGCCTTTGATCACACGCAGAATGGAATTTGGCTGAGGTCCGTCGACAAACATTTTCTCCGATTCAGCGAAGAATATTGGGTTGTGGTTTTTTTTTTTTTACTAGACAACATTTCAGACGAAGAATAATAACTCTGCAGTTCCGACTGTGGGATCCAAGCCATTGTTATTCGAAATATTCTGCTTATCAAACAGGTTCTATTCCTGGAGAAATATTGGAATACGAACCTGTAACGTGCTAAAAGTGCTTCGGTCGACAGATCAAATTCCTCATAAGTCGTTAAAAGGCAATACGTACGCGAGACGCTGAAAAAGTGCTCACCTCCGAGCCTTGAACACAGCGCGTGCAAAGTTTTACATGTACGTGTAAGTGTAATTAGGATTAGCATTCGGATTATGGCCTTTAATTTAGCATGAGTGTAACCAATGGGAATATAATAGCTAGTACGTGCAGTGAACACCGAGGAACTCGAATCACCTGCCACAAATTGGCCGCACACCAAGTCTCTGTGGCTAAACGGTTTATTTTATGCACAAGGTCACATAATACTCTAATAACAAGCCCGCTTTGTTTTGTTTTTTTTCCCCTCCCTTTTTTTTTTCCTCTTGCACTTTCCCACCATAATGCTTCCCTCAGCAGAATGCTAGAAAACAGGGCTGCCCGGTGATGTGGGTGTCTCATCTCAAGGCTCCGGCTACACCTTATGTGCAACAGTCCAGCCGTATTTGGAGTGACGTCCACGGCATTCATCAAAAGGTGAAGGGAGAATGGTAGACGCTGATGCTTTTCCTTTGTGCAAATCCAAGCTGGCAGCAGCGAAACCCATTTGCTAACCTCATTTCTGGGTAGCACACAAAATTCCACTGCACACGGAATTGGCTTTCCAGGCCACATCATCAACACGTAATATTTTAGGTGTGTGTGTGTGTGTGTTTGTGTGTGTGTGTGTGTGTGTGTGTGTGTGTGTGTGTGTGTGTGTGTGTGGCCAGCGAAGAGCAAACTTAAATTATAATAATAGATGCAACAAAACTTCTTTGATCAAGCATGCTTTCGGGTGCACTGTGGTATGTGGTGTGTGTGTGTGTGTGTGTGGTGTGTGAAGGTGTAGTTTCCTATTTGAGCATTTACAAATAATATATATGTATAGTATTGTAATCGCTGTAATCGCTAGGTAGTCATCTCAAAAAACAAATAAATGTTAATTATTATGCAAATTGTTCCAAAGTGGACTAATCGCTCCCTCCTCGAGGCGTTTCGAGTCGAGGTTCAGTTGCGTCTGCAGCAGTAGGCCCTATTTTCCAGGTGACCTGAGAATTCCTCCATGAATCAGTGGCTCGCATTTTTACTTGATTAGCTAATCCCATGGGGCCACAAGCTTGTCTAGGAAAGTGCTCATTCTAGGAAGGAAAAAAAAAAAATGAAAGAAAGAAAAAAAGTGGGGAAACCACAGTTGGATGGCGTCCAGCTTAATTGCAGTGGATTGAAGGTTGAGCGTTCATCTGTTCACACTGACCTCCCTGTATCATGTGGGAACAGGACGATGCCCGGAGAAGCGGCGGCGGAGGCAGAATGGTATTTGGATGGCGAAATAATGAGGGCGATGAAAAGTGCGCTAGAGCACGTACGCTGCACTCGGGGAGAGCTGGTGGCCTCTCGTTTCCTAGAAGCCGTACACCAACCTGGTGCTGATGTAACAGCTGGTACACTGTCTCACTGTCTCAGACTGACCTTCATGCCCAGAGTCGTCAAACCAATTTATTTATACAACTACTTCCATAGTCGACGCTTTTATGGAGGAAAACAGGAGAAGTGCTCCTGCAGTGGGTGAATTCTAAACAACAGAGATTTTGAGGAGACACTTGATTTGAAAGATTCCTACTGTACATTGGGCCTTTGTTAAACAGTGATGTTTGCTTTTGAATGGTAAATTTTTTTTCAACTAATATGAATGAATAATAACACTTTCACAATCGTTTCCTAAGGCAACGTCTACAGAAATTCGGTTCATTTTGAAAAGCACATTATTTTTAAAACGCTCCATGTCCGCACTTTTGTTTTGAATCGTTTCCCAAAAATGGCTCATACACATTGAAATGTCTGAAAACACTTATGTCCCTGTACTGCTCATGTACTTCTTTGAAAGCTGGGGTCTTTGAAGGCTTCTTTGAAGGCACAGGGTCAGCCATGATACAGAGAACTTAAGGGTCCAAGAGTAGCGATATTTGGTGTTGGTGGGAATTGTACCCACAACCTTCCGTTCAACCTAGAGCCTTATAACTGTATATATGCACATAAAGGAGTCATCGATGTTGAATATAAAACATTGTTATAAAGCTATGCATTAATAACATAAATATAAAGAGAGGTGGTAGCTCAGTGGTTAAGGCTGTGGGTTACGGGTCAGAAGGTCGGGGGTTTCATGCCCTGGTTTCGCCAATCTGCCACTATTGGGCCCTTGAGTGTTAAACCTCTGTGCTCCAGGGTGGCTGTATCATGGGTGACCCTGCGCTCTGACCTCAGCTTCATAACATTGCTGAGATATGCAAAGAAATATTTACCCTGTTATAAAGAGACTTTTCGTATCGCGGGTAGCATCAGGTCTTTAAAAAAAACAACAACAATAGTGAATTGCACAGGAGGGTCAGCAGGGAAAGTGTGAGTTTCCAAACGTAAATCTGCAGTCTTTTAGTTGAGCCATGTGTAAGCATGGTACACATTACTAGCTGCCTTGTTTCCAGACTTTCAAAGCAGCCGAGGTGATTAATACAATGCCCGGATACCAATTCCATTAGCTGGGCTCTTTTTTTTAAGAAACCCCTTTTTCCCTTTTCCATATGTTTTTGCTAGAAGTCTCGTATAGTCCAGTCTCTTCAGCAACAAGTCCCCTGGTTTAAATCAGCCCTATTCTCGCTTCGTCTCATGTGGATGTCGCAAACCACATGCACTTTGCAGTGGCCTTAACTACCCTGTTTGGTTTCAGCACAGTTTCCAGAATCCACAGGTTTTTCTTTTTTTTCCTTTTTTTTCCGAATACTTCTCCCACACTCGAACCCTACCACTTTTTCACTTTAGTCAGCCACAGTATTCCCAGCTGTAAAGATTTTTAGAGGAGTGCTCCCTGCTGACCACGACGGTCCAAGGGTGGAAAGGCAGCAAGGTGGTAAGAGGACACGGCTGACAGGTGAAGCGGGTGTGAGAGAGCATTGCGTGTGTGCCACCCGTGCCAACTCAGCACGGGGCAGTGGGGCATGTTGAAAAGTCATCGCTGGCCAAGAAACACAAGGAACAAACAAAAACAGGTCCAAGCAGCTGCACGAGGGGTTTCAGGGTTTGTGAACGAGTAGAAACACATACACACATACACATAAACTCTCACACACACAAACTCTCACACACACACACGTAAGAGGGGCGCTCTAAGGGGGAGCCCAACATTCGCAGGAAACCATTCCAAGACAGAAAACAGGGAAGCGTTTATGCACAGCTACAGTGGCAAGTCTGGACATGTTTCTGCAAGACACTGTTATAAATGAGGTCGCAGACCGAAAGATCTAGGGGTCCAAAAAAAAAATTGCAGTCTATCTCCATCTATGGATCGTTCGAGGAAATTATACAATGGCACAGAACCCCCGGAAGCTAACAAGATGTCCTGACCCACATCGATCAATCACAGACTTCATTAACATTATCAACACCCCCTTACCAGATTTTGTGAACCATCCGTTCTCAACACAATTCGAATCGAAACGGGTTCTAACGTCGCACCTAATGACCAAGTATTCCCAGGGGGCCATTATTCGATAGTTAATGGCAAAGGGAAACGTGTTTCTCTGATTGTAGTGTTCAAAGTAATGGTGAAGGAAAACGTGTTTTTCCACTCGTAGGTTCCCCCTCTGTCTAAACTCGAAATCTTCAATAGTTAGAGGCCCCCATGTAGTTAAGAGGCAGTGCAGGGTTCTGCACGTATCCCCTTCACACGGTTTCAAATCCCAGAGAAACACACACATGCACACATTCACACAGAGATCTGCCGAGTAAGAGCATTCCTCCAAAATGCAATTCTGACAAACTAACACATCACTGTTTTTTATGCCAGTCGTGCTTGCAAACAATAATTAATAAAGCAGCTGTCGAAGACTTCTGCAGCAGCACAGCTGTGCAGACTATTTATAAAAAGCCAAATTCCACCTCCTTGCCCAAACTGTTCTCTCCACAGTTGTTCGGAAAGCAAGTGAAGTAACACATAGCAAGGGGGTGGGGGTGGGGGGGCAGCCTACTTTAGGTAGGTTGCTGATTTCATCTTTTCATACAGCCCTTGGTCTAGCTGGAGTGGAGGATCAGAGGCGTATTGAGAAGGCAAGCAGGAGGTGACGGGTACAGGGGTTCAAGAGACGTCTGGCTTCATAGTGCATTGATGACATATTCATAAAGCCTACAATGCATCAGGCTCTCAGGAAGACGAGCTAGGTTATCGAGAGCGGTTTCGCCAAATGCTCACTTCATTTGGAATATGGTGCATCCTGAGTTAGGCTCTAATATACCTGTGCAATGTCTGTGAACATTACCTGTGTCTCTTCACTGCTCCATATTTAGAGCCCGCAGTGAGTGTGGCTTCAAGCTCACATTATAGCCAATAGATCGTTCACTCTCTTTTCTGCTGTTGGACTCTTAAAGATGGAGTGTTACAAATAACCACCCCCTTACATAATATTATTTGCTAGCACCATTTGCAGCTGCACATGTGTCATAGACAGCTGCTGTTATAGAAAACAAACCATTAAGAAGCGATCATTCAGCATCTGCAGTGCAAGAGTGTGTGAAGTGCGCTTCGTGATCTTACCTTCGGCTTCTCGTGGGCTCCAGTGTCCAGAAGGCAAGCAGGGACGCGGAGACCAGGAGTTGGAGGCGTACTGGAGAAGGACTCGGCCTTCAGCACATTTATCACACACTGATCCCACTTCTCTAGGAAATCAACAGACATGAAGGAGACCCAACTTAGATGCAGCCCAATATTGTTTTTAATCATGGATACATATACATTACTTTTGTTGCACTCGTTATTACCAGAATCAATTAATATTTATCAATCAGAGGTGTCATGGACGAATGTTTCAGAGAATAGAGAGCGTGAATGGCCAACCTGAGCACTCAGAACTGTATCAATGTGATGGAGCATATCATTATAAGTGTAAATGTATGGCATTTTGCAGACATCCTTATCCAGAGGAACTTACAAACATCTCATTTATACAACTAAGCACTTGGAGGTTCATGGCCTTACTTGAAGGCCTCAGACTGGCAGCTTATTGGCACCAGTGCTGGTGCAAACTCGTGACCTTTGGATCCAACAACTACCACTTCACCTGATGACTGTTATTAATTGAAAAACCAATAACAACAGAAAGTGGAACTGCCAGTCTCACACGTATACAGATATGTTCAACACCACACAATGCTTGTATTATAGGAAGATGTTGTAACGGTGCTCTTAAGCAAGGCCTAAAATTCTCAACCAGGGTAGGTGTTAGCTCAGTAGTTAAGACTCTGGGTTACTGATTGGAACGTCAGGAGTTCAAGCGAGCCATATGGCCAAGTTGCCACTCTTGGGGCCCTTAAACAAGGCCTAAAATTCTCAACCAGGGTAGGTGGTAGCTCAGTAGTTAAGACTCTGGGTTACTGATTGGAACGTCAGGAGTTCATACGAGAGAGTACGGCCAAGTTGACACTCTTGGGGCCCTTAAACAAGGCCTGAAATTCTCAATTGTGGAATGTGGTAGCTCAGTGGTTAAAGCTCTGGGTTACTGATTGGAAGTTGAAGGTTCAAACCATGGTATCACCAAGCTTGGGACCCTTGAGCAAGGCCCTTAACCCTCTATGTTCAAGGGGCACTGTGTCACAGCTCACCAACACCAGTTGCTCAGCGGTATAACTGAAATAAATGCATAATGGCATCTGCCAAATGCCATAAATGTAATTGTTTATTTTGATTTTTTCCACAGAGCAAAGTTTGCTAGTGAAATACGTCCAGATCACAGTTCGTTAGTGTGACAAAGTACAAGGGGTTTGTGTAACGTAGTATCCCTTGGTACAGTTTTATGTTATTTATTATTATAATTATTATACTAATTATTTGGTAGCATATATCCTAGGCTTTGTTTATTGACCATTTCTTTTTTATTCCTTTTTGTTTCTGCAAGTAAATGGTAACCCAAACCAAACATCTTTTTCACACTTTTTTTTTTTCTTATTTAAAACTGTTGTAAATGATGAGTCACATGGGACGCTTGCCCTGTGAATTTTCAGATGTTCATAATACTCTGATTTCACTTTTATGAGTCACTGAAGACGTCTGAACAGGATCAGCATAACTCCTCAGTGTTTGGCAGCCAGGCAGCTTTCAGGCTTAGAATCTTTCTCTCCCTCTTTCATACACACACACACACACACACACACACACACACACACACACACACACACACACACACACACACACAAACAAGCAGTGCACAGATTGAGAAATGAACTCACAGCATGCCTCAACATGTTCCTGAGGGGCTTCCCCAAAGCTTGTGTCAGTGAATTACACCTGTCACACATAACGTTATCTTAGACTTATCATTATGGATGTGCTGCTAATAAATGCTAATAAACGACTCTCTGGGTAGCGAAATATAGCGAATGATTCAATGAAAGTTCCACAGGACTGAATCATCTAATGAATGTGTAGAAAACGTCGTCTCTGGGTCAGCGAGATGTTTTCACAAGGTCTTATAACAACAGTGAATTGATCAATCGATCATAAATAGGGCTTTTAATCGGTAAAGCATTCAAATGTGTATGAGGACATTTTTTTTTTCTTTTTCAATTTCCTCCATGATCAACAGGACATGAAAGGACATGTGCCCTGCCCCCAGGGTTGCTCCAGACATATCGAATGACAACACACCTGATCCTCAGGAGTACGTCATATCCATATGTGTTTGACCAGCCCTAAAAATACAGTATAACTCTAACCAAAAATAGCCAGAACGTCCCCGAGGCCTCTCTCTGCAACCTCAGTTCACCTGTCATAAAAGTGCCCCGTGATTGGAGGGAACCACTCCACCACAAACGAATCCTGACGCTGTTCCACCACACGAGGTGCCATGGGGACAGGAGGGGGCTTGTAATTGGGCTGCCATGTCTGATAAACCAGGTCCAAATAGCAGTGCATTCGGGCCACTTGGTTGTCCGTAAACGAATCCGTGCAGGTGTCATCTGTAGGGTCCAAAAAACAAAGTAAGATGAATGGCGTGAAATATAAACAGTATCAACTGTACATTTTGTTGAGTTAAATGTACAGAATATTACCTTGTTTCTCTAGATAGATAAATTCTGGAGAGAATCAAAATTCAATTCAAATAAAATATAAATTTTTTTTAATTGTTTTTCTATAGCTGCAGCTGCAAATGACAGGTTTATATTAATGTATTATACTATATACTATTATTATTATCTTATTATTAATATGTATTATGTATTATACTATATACTATTATTATTATATTATTATACTATTATTACTATATATATATATATATATATATATAGTAACTGATAACCTTTTTTTACATTTATTATTTTTTTAATCATATTAAAATATTATCTTATATACATGAATTAAATATTATTAAATATTAAAGTAAAAAGTGTTGTCATTAATACGATAATGTTTCCTGTAAAAGACATTTATTTAACATTTATGGAAGGAGTTTCCATTTCAGCATTTCACAACAATCAAAGTAAAAATACGAAAATATGTAATACGAAAGTATAAAAATTTGAATGTTGCTATAAGTGGATAAAAAGTATGGCCTGCCCTGCTGTAGTGGTATAAAAGGGAAAAGTGTGCTGTGAGGTGGCAACGTTACTGCAGACCTTCTACATATTTTTCATTATGCCACATTTTTTTAATTTAATTAAAAAAAAACGAATAAATCTAAGAATTATTACATGAAAGGAATTTTTCCAAGTGGAACCTCACCAAAGGTAGTAAATTGTTTGTATATTAGTATTTGAACCTATAGTATTGAACAAATGGTACACTATGTAGGTTGTACACTGTTGTATAAGAATATCAAAAATAAATCATTAGATAAAGTGTCGCAGCATATACATTTACAGAGTCGATAATATGCAAATGTATGCGAATGCTTATTAATTGTCAATGTGTTTCTTCATACCTGTGTAACTCATATAATTATTGAAAGGCGTGTGGATGAAGTTGCTGCAGCCACACGTCTCATTTCCAGGCTCAGGGTCCCGACAGTGCTTGTATTTGGGGGTGGGGTTTGTGTCGGCGCACAAGTCTCCTGTTTCCAGCGAAGGCTCCATCTCCAAACAGGCATCGTTGCAGGACTCGATCTCTGAAATGCCCCTGAAGACGTGGTACAAGCCCAGGCTGTGGCCGATTTCATGGATCATAGTGTGCGTGTGTCCGAACGTTCCGTAGAATGACGGGTTTAACACTATGCCTCCTGGAAGAAAGAATGGAAGCATGTAGTGAGGAACCTGGAATTAATTAAAGCAATATTTGCCAATCCGTGTGGGGGTTTTTTTGTTTTGTTTTTTTGGAGTGAAAAAGCAGTGAAAAGTTCAAACAAAGCACTGGCACCTACGACTCATTTACTCAAAATCAGATGATGAATCGATTCAGCAGTGCAACCTTACAAGCACAAATTAAACCCTGGACGCTTCGGAGAGTCCGTACGAAATGAAACAGAACCCCTGAGATGTAGTTATAGCAATAACAGCACCAGCTTTGCTCTCAATCGGGAACAGATCAAAGCAGGAGCTCATTTGTTTTGCACCCAGTGTAAATTAAACATGCTTTATTACCAAGATGGGTCAGGGCCTCCTTGTCCCACGGCCAGGTGGCCACTCCAGCCAGGTCCTCATTAGTGGAATTGGCAAAGAAGATGTTAAGGTGTGTAGAGCCTTCCACTTTAAGGATATCTTTCAACTCCTTCACATCCAGGTAGGCCCTGTGGGTGTAAACACACACAAACATACAGTGTGTGGTTCACATTAGTGATGGAAATCAGAGCAGAACCAAAGGACCAGGTTGCACCTAAGAAAACAGAGAACATCAACATCATCAGTACTTTGCTTGAGGGCTACGTTCACAGGGCTAGACGATGCCCTTCATGGTAGCCGCCGTAAATGTTCACGGTTTACTTTATTAAATTTAACTTCAGGTTGACATAAGGGTGTATTATAACATTATTTTACAGTGTAATGACAGTTGACTCCTAAAAGACACTTTGCACATGGCAGTTGGTGGAACTTTGTTTAGAACACTGAGAGATCATGAAGGCTTGGATAGTCGATATACTCTAATAAATATTTCCTCAAAGATATAAATAATATCTGGAATTTCACTTGTAATTCAGTCTTGAAAGTATCATAAGGCTATAACTTTTGTTTTTGCAGCAACATTCAGCTACTTGACTTTGGTTTTATGACAACTAGACACAAACAATATACAAAAGCAGCTAAATAACCTGTTAGAAATGGTTATTTAGCATTGTTTATGGAATTAATGGAAGGAGTCTCCACTTTCAGCAGGTTGTAAAGCTGAAACTAATAATTTTCCACCACCGGAAAGTCTTTAAGATTCAAGAGAATGTTGCTTTCTGTGGTTTCTCATTTCCAAGTTTCTAAGACTGGTGAAGATATATTATAGTCACAAAAGTATTGGGACACCTGATCTTTCCAGCCATAGTTGGATCTTCTCCAAACTGTGACCACAAACTCACAATGGTTTTTGGATGCTGTAGCATGAAATTTTCCCTTCACTTGAACTAGGAGACCAAAACCTGGTCCAGCATGACAATTCCCCTCTGCACAAGCCCAGCTCCATTAAGATATGCTTTGCATAGGTTAGAGTGAAAGATCTCCTGCTATAGAGCTCCAAACCTATAGAACATGATGATTGTGAACACTGACTGCACCCCCAGGCCTCCTCACCTTCTCACCTACATCAGTACCTGACTTTACTAACACTCTTATAACTAAATGAGCAGGAATCTCCACAAAATCTAGTGGAACATCTTTCCAGAAGAGTGGAGCTCATTATAACAGGAACTAAGGATTAAATGTAGAACGGGATGCCTAAAATTTACAAACATAATATTGTTTTTTCTTCACTATAGAAAACGATAATCAATTGGCATAATCAATTGATGTGGTATACAAATAAATAAATAAATAAATAAATAAAACCAAAACAGATTTCGAAATGTACCTTTTGTTTGCACATTATTTTTAAATAAAAATTGGCTTGAATACCTAATATCTAATTGTAGGAATAAACAAATTGATATCGCCCCATCTTCATGTGGTAAACTTGAACCTACACCTGTCTTCATTTGCATAGTAGAACATGACTGGTCTTTACATGTCATGATGCAACGTGTATTAAAAGGTCTCGGGAAACTTAGAGACCGTACTTAGAATTGTGTGAATATATGCATCAGGCAAAACACCTGCCTAATGTTGTGTTGGTCCCCTTTTTGCTGCCAAAATAGTTCTGAAACATCAAGCAGTAACAGCATGAAGTTCTCCAGCGGTTTGAGCTCATCTGTTGGATCGGACCACATGGACCAGCCTTCGCTCCTCACGTGCATCGATGAGCCTCAGCCGACCACGACCCTGTCGCCGGTTCACCGCTGTTCCTTCCTTGGAGCACTTTTGATAGACACTGACCACTGCAGACCAGAAACATCCCACAAGAGCTACAGATTTGGAGATGCTCTGACCCAGTCGTCTAGACGTCACAATTTGGCCCTCAACAAACTCGCTCAAATCCTTATGCTAGCCCATTTTTCCTGCTACTTACACGTCAACTTTGAGGACAAAATGTTCACTTGCTGCCTAATAAATAAATCCACCCACTAACAGGTGCCATGAGAGATCATCAGTGTTCTTCACTTCACCACTCAGAATGTTATATTGTCATAATGTTATACCTGATCAGTGTATATTTTGATTTGCTCACTGATTTGTAACCGACTCCCCTGTTCAGAATTCGAATCGTATGCCGCTTCATAATATATAGATAATATACGCCGACTTCACATATTATAATCAAACATTTGTACTGCGGCTTAGAGTCATTTTTTCAAGTCCATCGTGGTAATGAAAAACAGCCCACGAGTGACACTTTAGTAAACAGGGAAAGCACTGTGCAAGTTTCTGGCCGAGTTCCAGCTATTTGGCAGCATTAAACTGCATTACTGTAAAGATAAAAAGCAGAACCGCATGCGACTAAAAGTGAGCGACAACTCGCAGCGAGCCATAAAAACCAATCACGTTCGCCTGACATTAACGGGAGTTCCCAGACAGCTAGTCGAAATGAAGACCACACACTGGGATGACACACTCCAGCTGTGGAAAAGTGTCCAAACATCACATGGAGGTATGTTCAATTGTCCTAGATTCCTCTGATACATTCGTTATCCTGCGACGTCAAAATAACGTGTGAGAGATAGGATAAAATAAAAATCTGTTACGTAATTAGTTTGGAGTAAAGAAGCTTGGTTTGTGCAGAAACAGCGGCTTAATAAATCGCCCGTCATCCTGCTAAAAGAGAAAAGGCAGACAGTTAGCTTAGCTACAGTACACCAATATGTACCAGATGCACAGCTGTTTAACTACAGCGTTTTAATTGTGCTCACAACACATCGCAAGCATCTGTTCATCAGAGGCGGAGAAGAATTCCTGGAGTTCCATATGTAAGATATTCCAAATATAAATACCAAATTCCTATTTCCTGACAGTTCTCACCTCTCCAACGAAACGATATTGAAAAAGACAGATTGTACAATTCTGCCCATGTCTGATTAGCATTTTTTGTTGATGGAGAGAGAGAGAGTTAGGATGTTCAGGACAGGTGAATGGACTCTATGAAGCAAAACAGAAGTCTCAGTCAGATCTTGGACCATTTTCAAAAAATGATGTAAGTTCGCTTATCTGAAAAACTACAGGAATGTTGTGAGGGAGAAGAAGCTTACTGACAATTCGCTTATGATTTTTTGGACGTTTCTGTTGGACATTTTAATTCAATCCTATCTAGAATCTATTACGTAATATGCACTGGAATTGTTCTAAATGATATTTACAAAGAAAAAATGCTAAAAGAATTTAGAACTGCCTTTAAAGACAAAATGTGGCAGGTTTTAGACTCTTAAAAAGAAACTGGATCTTGTTTTCTGAAGTTCTACTTGGAAGCCAAACCTTAACTGTCCTTAACTGAGCGAAAAAAACAAAAAGAATCGGTGAACCCTTGAAAGACAAACTATGAAGACAAAAGATTTAGAACCTTCATGCCTCAAAGCTTTCTTCATTCATTTTTAGTATGGTCAGGGTTGTGGTAGATCTAACCTGGGAATATCGGACATGAGGTGGAAAAATACTCTGAATGAAACAGCGGTTCATTTCAGGACACCATGCGCACAGATTCATACACACAATCGTTCACTTGAGACTTTTGTTCACAACATATTTTCTATTCTTACATTTTCTCGTCCTGGCCAGAGATTCCAGGCTTCTCCTGGGGGATCCGCTGACATCACAAGCCAACTGTGAAATATAATCACTCCAGCAGGTTCTTGTTTTGCCCTGGGATCTCTGTCCAGTAGTACAGCCTGATACAGAATATCTATAAAGGGGAACCAATCAGGGGTGTGGTTTTAAGGTGTACAAACCACCTAAACCTAAACCACCTCTCCCAAATGCTATTATTCAACCTGAAAATTCTCTTAGAACTACAACCTGATCTCTATGTGCGGTTAAATATAAGGTGTGACCTGGATCCAGGGATCAGGGCTTAACCCTTATTATCCCCCCCAAGGCTAACCACTTGGAAAAAAAGGGGGAAGGTTCGAATCACGAGGCCACACATCTTGATAGAAAACCCTTCCACATGTGAAGTTTGTGAAAGGAAAACTAAAATTACTACAAAACAGAAAGCTTATTGACACAAAATGGCGTGCAAGGCCGTCCTCCAGTGAGCAATTCGTCTTAATATTTTTTTAAACAATACGTAGAAAAGGACAAAACCATTACAACCACTTTTGCCCAAATATAATTAATGAAAGGTCATTAATTTGCCCCATACATTGAAATATTCACACAAGTGTGTTGTTAAAAAAACATAAAATATTGGCGTGGTTGTAACAAACACAAAGCCAAGATGGCCTCCTTGGGCCTGCCATCATCACCTTGGTTAAAGTGAATGCCTTTAAAGTGATCATTCATTCCTCTGTCATATCCGTTTCCACCACTGGAAAATAAAGTGGGCAGTTAACAAACTTTGACCAATACTATGAGTTTGCAGTCTTAGTAGATTCAGTGGCACATCTGGACTTAAGTCAAACAAAACACATTAAACTGCTCTACATTTTGATTTCTGTAGCGGATCATGTTAGATTGAGGCTAAAGCCAAATTTGTTGAAACATGAGACTGGTCATGTATCCACCCATAAATCCATTTATCCATCCATCCATCCATCCATCCATCCATCCATCCATCCATCCATATATATATATATATAATGTTTCAGATATCTTTAGAAGGCAAACAAACCCTGATTGACTTAACATGTATACACATTGAACATACCAGAAGCCTTGTACTATACCAAATATGGACACGCACCCAGTAGTTCTGTTGTGTCCTGGTGGATAATTAATGGGACTAAATTGGGGGAGAATTTCTCTGGCACAGTGCTGTTGCTGAATGAATCATCAAGAATCAGAGCAGAACTACAAAAACACGCAGATTCGGTCAAAAACTTCTTGTTCCTATTCAGCCAAACTCCAAATGTGCTAATTTTTGTTATTTTCTGCCAAAAGTATTTGATGATTGAACATCCATTTTTTCCCAATCATAGATCCTAATCCAATCTGTGGTGATCCCATGACCAGGTCAAGACAACAGTCTAAAATCCAAACACAACAATCCTTTTGTTTTTGTCCAGGTGTTTTTTTTTTTGTTTTTGTTTTTTTTGGTAATGCAAGTGTCGTATAAAAAGACTTTGACAGCCAGGGCTCTGGACTATTGGCTTTGTCTGGGTGTTTGAGTTTCCAGGAATAATTACAACGATGGAATAATTACAACTAAAACCAACCTGGGTAGAATTTTAGTTCTTAATCCGTTTAGGGAATTTATTTTTATAATGTTTTTTTGTTGTTGTTGTTGTTGTTTAGTTTTTGAAATCTGCAAACTCATCTCTTTCATCAAAAAGAATACCACCTCTATTTACCTATAATTTTCCAAGATTCCTTTCAGATGATAGATGTCCCAGCAGACAAAACTGTATCTGCCTTTTTATTGTTTATGAATTTTATACCAAAATCATTTTATTCTGAAAAACAAATAGACCCGTAAAGTATTGTACGTGTAGTTGCAGTAGGTCTGTTTACATTGTGTGCATGCGGGAGCTTCAAAGATGTTTTTATGAGGGTGTTGTGCCTTTAAAGTGGTCGCTTTTATGCCAAAAAAGTCCATTAAGGCAAAGCTGTTAATGTCCATTTACGTCTATATAGACTGTAGGACCCAGGTTTTAGGTGACATGGGGTAAGTCATGACCTAGTGGGAAGGTTGATCCACTCCCGGGAACTCAATTAATCTGTTAATGTGACACGATGGAACGCTGGATGTGAGCACACCACCGCTCAGGTATGTTCACCTTCCACCTGTGACTAATCTCTCTGGGAAATGAGCCATAGCGGACATTTTTCTTGCGGCACATAAATACAGTGCACTTGGCTCCTGGATATCAGTAGTAACACTGCCGTATGTGTACTGTGAAGTACCGAACACTGCGTGCAAGTGAAAAGCACAGCCCCGTTCTTCTTCTCTTTTTTTTTAGCTAGACTGTCGGCAAAGTGTTTCAAACTAACCATCTCCCGATGCAAAGAAATTGGAACAAACCTTGTACCCTTCAACAAAACAAAAACAAAGCAGGCAACATTTGTGGGGTTTTTTTTTTTCTTTTTTCAATGCTATACTATTGAGCAAATTCTAAGAACCTCCTAACCCTGTGTCTCTCGTTCTTTCTAGCCAGATTCCTAAACAAGCAAACTGGTACCAGACTCCGGTCTGCAAAAATAAACCCCAGATCATCCATTGTTTTAGCATGCATGAAGCCCAGTGTTGGTCCAAAATTCCACAATTAAGTTGGAATGTTGGTGAACGTTTGCAGCACTGCCTCCGGTTTGTCTCTCTGGATGTACCACAATCAACAGAAAACAAGCAACCGATCGGAGGAGGTTCATCCCCCTGTTTTCTGCCACTCAAGTTCTTACTCCTCTTCCTCACACTCTGCACCTTGGCACCCAATCAAACCATCTCTTGAAGAAACAATATTTAGCTCTTCAGCCTTAATATTTCAATCTCACACTCAGCTTTTGCCAGCTGTTGATTTCTGTAACTGGACCAGATGCCCGATGATAAATTGCCCCTTGATGATTGCAACAGGATAAGTTTCAGCAGAAAAATACGAGCGCTTTTATTCAAGTCTGATGTCACCTAGCAGCCCGCACACAGAGTCACTTGAAATACTTAAGGAATGCAAGTGGAGACAATTGTCTGGACTGGACCGGGTTCAAGCAACTAATAAAAAACATTGTTGTTCCCTTGATAAACTCAATCAGTGGAGAAACGCAACGAGGTTTCAGCAAACAAGAAGGCAGAGGGAAATCACTCGCTGTGCTCATTTATGCTAATTTCAGACTACGTCTAGTCATTTTTAATCGCATCTAAGAAGCTGATTCTGAAAAAAGAACTGAATGAGAATACAGAATAAGACTTTGGCACTGTAAAGTGTGCTATGTTTAACCTGGTGAGTTGACCTGTTTAAAATTCTCTGGACATTCCTCAATATCCTTATTTTCCAACAAAGTAATATCCACCCCAGCTTCCGCTTCTATGCTATAAATTGTCCAGCTTTAAGCAAGGTGAACATGGTAGCTTTAAACATGGCTGCCTTTACAATATTAGCAACAGCTGCTGTACTGAAGAGATCCAGTGCAGATCGGGCCAAAGTTAAAGCAGATGGCTGAAGAGAAATTGTAAACATCATGTGCTTTCTCCCCAGTGACCTCAGGTATTCCTGGTTTAAAAACTTTTTTTTTTTGTCTAAGATGCTTGTCAACCTTTAAAAATGCTAGCATTATAGCTAACAACCACAAGTTTGAGTGGTTCCTTAGAGGGAAAAATATACTTAGAGCCTCACTGAGAGCTGGAGTAGGATATTAGCAGGACACTTTGCAGACTAACAGATGACCGAACTGTAATTAAGGGAGGGAAGAATTTTGGTCATTGCTACACGGTAAACACAGGAAAAATGCGTGATAATAATTAGGAAAACATTGATGTTGCTTTTTTCATCACCAAACAAGGCATGTGGTTTTCTATCTAGACCGTAGGATGATTCATGGACCTGTGAAATAGCCAAAAAGCTTTATTTCAATGGAATGCAAAAGCACAGCAATGTCCCACTTGGAATGCCATGGATGGTGATGGTTTTTCTGCCTTGGAAACGACTTGTTGGCTCAGTTACACTTGTCATATGTCTAAAAGTTACTCCGGGCACAAGCGAAAGGTTCTACAAAAACCTATTACATTTAAAACCACAAGAAAATTCCCATACTCTGGAGAGTGACGTCAAGCTCGCCTTAGTTCTTAGTAAAGAAGTCGCGATGAACGCCAGTACATCCAACATCAACATAAAATTAGTTTCACTGTGAAATATTTTAGAACATGACATGAAAAAAAAAAGAAATTATTTGACAGAATCAACACCTCGAGCTTACCTTAAACGTGAGGCAGGATTGAAGCACGTCTTGGTGACGTCAGTAATATTGGGGTTGCAGCAGTCATCTTTATCATAGGCGTAAATATCCCAGTTGCATTCTGGATCGCATACGCCATTCCCTTGTTTATGCTCAGCACAGTGAGTTCTCGGCTTGCAGTACCCAGCATCGAACCCGGTCAGGGTATGGTTACACTCAGGATCGCAGTCTTCATCGCCCACTTTACTGATATCGCAGTTGGCTAAAACTAAACGGGACCGTAACGTGGAGTTACTAACATTATGAACTGTCAACTCCCAGGTTATATTGTACATGCCAAAGGCTTCGTTCAGTTCCTGGTGCTGCAGATAGATCTGCTGATCAGTCACGGTGGGCCTACGGTACTTGTCATCGTACACATTGATGACACGGTAGCGCACCGTCTTGGGTCTCCGGAAGTTCCAGAAGTGGTTGTAGTTGCGTGCAACTTCAACATTATCGCACACGGTCTGCCCACAGGCCGGGGGCTCTAGGGTTGTGTCCAGAGAGCCCAACCCAGCCCGAGGCCCTTCATCTGGTTGTGGGAAATTCCCATCCTTCACTACCAGCCACTTGCGCTCAGGGTGCTCAAAGTTTTCCTGGATGATGAGGTCCTCTTGATATTGTGAGTCCTTGTGGCCATGCATGTCCTTAATGATTTGGCGCTGAGAGAGGGCTTGATGCCACAGAGTAACTCGCTCAACAGAACCTCGGTAGTTATGGTTCAAGGCATTTCCTCCCACCATCAACACCTTGGGATTCAGATAAATTACATGCCAATGCATTCATTTTTTTGTAGAAGTCAGGCCTATTGTTATGATTCTTTCTAGGGTGATGAAGATGCCACAATTGACAAGACATATGGTATTTACTGAATAAACAGGCAACATTTATTTGGTTTAAATACTATTGCTAATGCTAATCTCATTTCATAATCCCATATCATAATCCCCATCAAAGATTCATATTTTATCAGAACAAAGAAGGCCTGGATATGAAGTCATTGACCTACCTTACACTTCTTCGTAAGAGAGCAGAAGACATCACCAGACTGTTCTCTGCTAACAGCAGCCTGAGCACCATTCACAAACAGTCTCATGTAGATGCCATCGTACGTGACCGCCACATGGGCCCAGTGGCTAGGCAGGTACTGGGTGTTGGAGTGGATGGAGGTGACCTTATGTGCACGATCCGTCTTGAGAGAGAAAAAGAAGCGAGGGTCTCGATTGCCTTGGTCACTAACTGTCTTGATACCCAGCAGCCAGCCGCGATCACTCGAGGCATAGAAGCATTTATCAAAAAGGCCTGTAAAAGAGAAAATACGTAGGACATTGGATCAGACATGTACGGTGTCTTAATCTAGAAACAGAAAACGTTTTCAGGATTGAGAAAGTATAGCTAGAAGACCATAGAAGATAATTTAAATTTTAAGGGTAGTTTGTATTATCTCATAGTCTATTTAGATGCATTTTAAAGCTAAATTATTATTCTTAGGAGAAAACATTATGGTGGGTTTTGTGCTCCAATTCTTTTTTTTTCAGGAGCTGCTTTATCCTGGTCAGAGAAGTGGATGTAGAGAAGTAATGTTCAATCTTTTCCAACAAGGGCCGTTGTGGGTGCAGGTTTTTATTCCAACCAAGCAAGTCCACACAATTCTACCTGTTTAATTCTAATGATTTTCATTTCCAATGACTATCAGGTGAGGCCATTGCTTTGCACACATTTAGATGTAGGGATAATTTTGAGTCACCAATTTTCCACCTAGTTCTAGAAGGAAACCAGAGAGCCCAGAGGGTACTAAACCTATCAGGGTAACATAGTTGTGAATCCCAACAGAAACCTTGTCACTAACCTACGTCAATGCCAGTGGTGGACGATGTACACAAACCATGTACCTGAGTAAAAGTAGATATACAATCAATATAAATTACTCCAGTAAAAGTGAAAGTGCTCCCTTAAAACGTTCACCCACTTGAAATTAAAATTACAAAAGTATTTGTAAATGTAATTAAGAATTTTATTTTTCTATTATCAATTTTGTCACAAGGCTCTTTATTTAATCAACTCAGTTTATGTGACTCTCAGCACACTGATCTATTAATATAATGATATTATTGACTCAAACACTGATTGATATCTTTTACAATTATCATGAGCCCAAAACCTTCTTCAACTACTACAAAAAAACTGCGCAAATGAGGCCATGGGCACATTTGTATGTTGGTGATCAGTAGACACACCAAGCGCCAATCAAAGCAAGTTTAAAACAGAGCGTGCGCTCGACAATTCATTAAAGTACAAATATGCGAAAAAGCTACTGAAGTACAGTGAAGAATTACATTTACTTCGTTACTGTCCACCACTGGCATTGCTTTAAAAGTAAATGATTTTTAAAGTCTATTTTGATTTACAGTCACTTTTGCAAGTCACAAACTTGCTAACTTCACCTAACTAACTGGTTTGGAAATTGAAGCCAGAAATTGCGAATACCCCCATTTTCGCCTCCAGATTCCCAGGAAAAGCATGGTTTCCAGTTGATGTTTACTAATATCACACTGATACCCTCACCAACCCCCCTCTCTATCTCTGTCTTAAGCAAAACGAGTCTGTTTATGCTAGTGTGTGCATGCATGTGCAATGAGGCATGACTAGCATATGGAGATGCATGTACTCGCTTTTAATTTTTGCTGCCACATGCCTGTGACGGTCATACAAACGGTGTGGGTGGTGGTGTGAGAAAACGAGAGTCAAAACAGAGCCAATCAAGTCTGTTTCTGATTTTCGCCATTCCTCACTCACCATGTCTCACCTCTCAGGGTTTTAAGAACCTTGTAAGAGAAGGTTGTCTTCGTGTCAACAAGCAAGCCGATGCTCTCCGAGCGTCGGGACCCGACCTCAGGGGTCAGTTCTGTTAAACATTACAGACTCGCAATGACACAGTGGGAAAGGTCTGCCATCTATCAGTGTGAGCACTCGAACTGAAAGGTGTGCTAAAATGCCTGTAGGGTCCGTCATGTAAACACATGTCACAAGGCTGCCATGCTCAATTAACCTAAAGCATTTACATTTCCTAAGAAAAAAGTCATTTGATGAGGATCAAGACATGTACACAGTGTTATGCGGAGACAGAGATGTAATGCAATGCCATCTGAGAAGCACTCCCACATTCAGATCTAAAACAGAAGGGGGTGTGGCCTAAACCTGAAAGAGTTCTACCACCCTGTTTTATTTTCTAAAAAATAACGCTTAAATCTAAAAAATGATTAGCTTTCCATCAGTGTTAGCTTTGTGTGTGAATTCTGGCTCTAACAGCTCCCCAACCTGAGCTACATCATTTCAGACCACTCATTCCAGAATCCCACATGACACACACACCTCTTCGTTTATGTTTATGGCATTTGGCAGACGCCTTCATCCAGAGCGATTTATATTTGCAACTGAGCAGCTATGGGGTTAAGGGCCTTGCTCAGGGGCCCATGATTAGCAGTTTGGGATTTGAACTCACGACCTTTAGATCCAATGAGTCCAATGCCTTAACCCAATGACGTTCTAAAAGAATCTGCATTTGTAGTTCATTTAACTGTGAAACTGTAAAACATAAACATCCTCTGTTAGAAGAAAACATCATTATATGAGTGTTTACGCTCTCTATTCACGCAGAACATCTGCCATAGAAGTCCCTGTGAATGAGATGTTACTATAGAAATGATAATGTACTCGAATGGCCAATGCGATTTGAACACGAAACACATGATAACGATCCACACTCATACGAGTAGGTATAAGGCATGTTTTAATAATAACACTTCTTATGATATTCCCACTTTCCTGATGGAGAAAGTTGAATCTGATGCATCACTTCCCTGAAAATTACACAACAGGTCACCTAGAAGTCATCATTGATACAAATCTGCTTTTCCTGCAGTTTTATAACCATCTTGTGCAAGTGCCGATTAGGCAATCTCTCTTGCTCACTGTCTTTTATTTGATACGGGATGTTCTTGCAATGTCCCTTTTGCGTCATGACTGTTAAAGATGAACTGTAGTGCCAAGTCTCTCTGCAACGTTTTGACAAGATTGGGAATTTAGGATGAGTTCTTGCCTCCTTCCGAGGCCTGTTGCTGTGGAACGACCTCTGCATACTGTAATTACACGAGACTAGATTATGGTCGTGAGTCGATCCAAAGCGTTCTCTTTTCCCACAGCCACACGAACGTCGCCTCAGCGCTGTTCAAGGTCCTGAATTCTGTGCAGTTCGCAGTGTGTGTCCGAGACTCACTGCCTCAGCACTGCCTGGACCTGGCTAATAAAGAAGCAGCACTTTTACGCTCAAGTGGCATGAAACCTGCATTATAAAAGCGACACGGTTATGGAATCACGATTAATGCTTTGCAAACACTTTTCGGAGCCATTTTTAGGCATGCATTAGCATTTTACCGAATACGCCCATGGCTCAGGTTTAAGCAAGGGTCACTGTATTCCAGCTTATCTTGTTTGTCCTGTAAATAAAAACCCTTCTGGATCAGACATCCAGGTTAGACAGAAAGACGATGCTGCATCGTTGCTGATTTGAACAGCACACACAACAACTCCATCCGAGGGAAAACCAATAGACGGCTTCGATCAGAGAAAAGATAATTTAGCAGTAAGCAATTTTTTCCAAGCAGTACCCACCAGCCCTCCAGGGGCAAAATGCAAAATCAGGAGATCAAGTGCATGTTTTTACATGACATGCCTGATGCGTAATTCATCTGGATTCCTCCGTAAAGGACAAGTAGTACGACAAATAACGTGACTCAGAGCTCCCATGAAAATGCCTGGGGTTGTTCGGAAACCGCCAATGTCATGTAGGAATTTTTCCCACTCTATATAGAACAAGGCTTATCCGTGTCTGTGCGCTGTTCTCTAAAGACCCAGGCTGCTTCGACTTTCAAACAGATGATGTCATCGCTGGGAAAAGAGCAACTAGGGGGAGTATTGTGTTCAAGATCTCACACATCTCTCCCTCACCACAGACACAGACACAGACACACACACACACACACACACACACACACACACACACACACACACAGTGAGAACAGCCCAATCTATTTCAGCATCCTTCAGCAATATCTCTATTAATGAATTCAATCTTGCCATAAAAAATGCTTACACTTTCCTTTTATTTCTTATGTGAAACACAGTTTCTTTCCCAAACGACTGTGAAAATAATTTATTACATCTCAATCTGGCAACTCTTCACTTTCCCAAAGAAAATCCACAACGTGTGTGCGGTAATTACATGATCACTGGCGAGGCGGCGTTTTAACAACCTGTCAAGCGTGTGATTTACAACACATCAAACGAGGTTGCCATGTCCATCCATTCTCAACCTTGTTTCGATTTACTTTTAGAAATAAATACTTCGTTTTTACAAAGTAGACTGTATTTACACATAAATCTGAGTGATAGGTTGTAAAATTGGAAACAAGATGACAGGTTGGTGTGAACGAATACAAATGAAAAAATGAAAACATTCAAAGGAGATGCATCTGGCAACCCAAGTCAGAGCGCAAGTAATTTTTTTCCCCCTTTATTTGGTCTGGAGTGAGAAGAGTGGAAGTGTCGGTGTGTGTGTGTGTGTGTGGTGTGTGTGTGTGTGTGTGTGTGTGTGTGTGTGTGTGCGTGCGTGCGTGTGTGCGCGCGCTCTAACTTTACTCTAAAACGGGGGAAACCCTGACAGACACGAGCTTTCTCCCACAGCATGTTCGGTTCAGTGTGTATCAAATAGCTAGAAGGAAACTCTGAAATAAACACATATGCAAAATAAAAATACAAATAAAATATAAAGATATAATTCAATTATAACCCTTATAAATAGAAATGCCTGATAATTGTAAGGAGGAGATGTGCGTCTTTTTCCAGAGCAGAAGCAGCACACAGTGTCCTCGGATAGTGGAACTTGTTTGAAAGTTTTCTCTCGGATGTGTTTAACACACAGCTTGATGATGTGCCTGATGTGCATGATGTGCATGCTCTACCTCTGTACATTTCACAAGCTGTTATTGTGCTGAGTTTTACGCAAAAACAAAAAAAAAAAACTAGAGCGTACCCTTTCATGTTCTAGATTACGCACAGCCCTATATCTGTGTGTGATCTAGATCTGATCAGAGCGCACAGTTTCATCCATAAAGTGCCTGTTCCAGAGCCGTCTACAGGGGTGACGTGCGCTTTTACGCGCAGAGAAACTTAAAAGTTGGACTGATTTAAGATCAAATCAGGTATAAACAACGTAAAAGAAAGAGAGAGAGAGAGGGGGAGAGAGAACATGGCAAGTCGTTTTTTCTCATTGTGTGTAAAAATAAATATAAATAAATAAATCACGTCACGTACCTGCAATTACGGCAGGGGAGCGCTGTCCTCCTTCGGGCTTCACCCACATCCCTAGCGTGAAGTTCCCCCTGGGGATTTCCTCGGCTGGTCTGAGGCGCAGCTGGTCCCCGCGTCCTGTAAAGTACACGGCATGGCCGTGCGCGCTGGACGCGGCGGAGACGGACGATGCGTCCTCGCCTTCGTCGGACGCAGAGGCGCGCCGGCGCTGGCGGGGTAAGCGTCGCTCGAGGCCCGGCACGGAGCGCTTGCCGCGTGTAAGGCGGGTGGCGCACGCGCCCGGCACGCTCGCCCGGGCCTCCCGGAGCTTCACGAGCTCGCGTTTGGACCGACCTTTCCTCCACACGGGGCCGCACTCCGACCCGACGCACAGGATTAAGATAACGAGGCAAGGGAGCCACGGCAGGAAAGTCCACACTTTCATTTTGGTGTTGTTTTTTATTATTATTATTATTATTATTATTATTATAATTCAGAAAAAAGAAAATATATGGAGACGTGCAAGGACGCACGCAAGTTCTAGATTTTCCTCTCGGCAGCTGTCAGGGCGAAGATCCGAGTCCGACGTGAAGAAAACCCGAGTACCGGCGCTCTTCTGATTACTGTCTACAAGCCGCCAGCACGCGCCTCATGTTTACCAAAAGTGAGTCTTGTGTTCGGATCGGAGCTCCGCCAGCGCGCTCGGCACTGCGCACATTTCTGCGCTCCACGTTGCCTTTTGAACGGATCCGGGATCCAGAAGGGAGGGAGGGAGGGGGTGACTAATAAGTAATCAATCAGAGTTAAGATCAGAATCGGAATCAAGCCCCCCTCATCTCATCTCATCTCATCTCATCTCATCTCATCTCATCTCCCAGTGAAGTGCTCTCCAGCAGCCGTGCGCCTGTGCGCTTTTTTATCCCACTCGCGACACGATGTCAGAAATGCCACACGCGTGCAAAAGGCGCTTCAGAAAAAGTCGAGAACTTGCATACTGGGAATGAAAGTCCCAAAAGTTGCATTTGGGTTTGAAAGTTGAGATGCGCCGAGAGGATGAGGTCAGGGTGCGCTGTAGAGGTCCAGGAGCATCGCGGGATCCTCACTGGGTCATTCAAGAGCAGACAGACAGACAGACGGACGGACTCGGCTGAATGATAGATAGATAGACAGATGCAGGAAGGAACGTTAGGCTGCGTTGCGTAGAGCGCGATGCTTTGTTTTGCTTTGAAGACTCAGGAGTTTCTGCTTTTGAGTCCTTCCTCCTCTCGTGGACGTGGGTGGGGGGTGGACTCGCACAGGTAAAACGCAGGGAAGGCAGGAGCACTTTCCCCGTGCCTCCTGAACCACTCCGGGGGGAAAGTGTGCATGCACGTGTATCCCTCTAGTGGCTACTATTTGCACATGTCACGTCAGTGCTCTTTGTGCGCATGGGAAGTTCAGGGCCGAAGCGAGACGGAAAACAAACCAAACAAGTGGTTTTGGGCCTCCAGGGAACAGACTGAGAATGTTTGCAAGAAAAGTTGATGTGCATCAAATGTTTTTTACACACGAAAGGTTTACTATTTGCCAACATATGAAGCTCAGCTATTCCCTTCATCCTACTGTTGCTCAGTGCTTCAAACAATCCCAAAAGACCCTCATTATAGTCTTTATATGATCAATGATTGTGTGTGAGTGGGATGTGTGGTATCCCGAACCTGCACGTAAACTCAGTGTGAATAATACATGCAATTAAAGTGTGGAGTAATCATATGCAAAAAGAAAGAAAGAAAGAAAGAAAGAAAGAAAGAAAGAAAGAAAGAATTTATTAAATGAGAAAAGGAACTGCTTGAAAAAGTGAAATATATTAGTCATTTGCAAATATAATAATTAAAATAAATAAATAAATACAAATAAATAACAAGAGGAAAAAAAATAAAAAGGAAGAAGAAGAAAAACAAGAAAAAGTTGAAATAATTGAATAAAATACAAAGTGAAAATAAAGACATCTTCAATAAAGAATCCACATGTGAAAAAATAAATTATTTAACTACTAATAATAATAATATTAATAATAATAATAGTCGTATGTGGAAAGAAATCGCACCTAAGAAATATATATTTTAAAATGTTAGGAAACAAAATAAAATGGGACAAAACATCCATTAAAAACTGTACATGAAAAAAAATAAATCTGGCATTTATTAAGTGAATTATGTCCCCCTGAGGACTTGGTCTGCACAGCAACTTTAAAACATCAATGTTTGCACAGATTTCAGGAAATCATGCTGCAACACTAAAACTCCCACCATATTGTACCTGGATTATAATAAATTCTAATAGATATCGTTCGAACCTCATGCCGTCTCGCACCTGCACACCACTTCCTATTACAATACAGAGCAATAAAAAAGGAATGTACTGATCCGTGCTGACGATAAACGCTCACTTCCGCACCCGGAGATGTTTCTGCTCTGCAGGGCCGGCCTCGTGCCCTCCGTATGGAAGGAGATAACGTGAGGAATGTGACGGCATCTTTTCTTTTGCACTTGTTTGCTGTAAACGAACAGCAGCGGATTGTCGCTTGTCGTAAAACCCTCCCTGTTAAATATTTGTCAGGGGGCCGCCTTTGTCACATCGCAGTGGCGAGTCCACATATTTTCTTTTGTACTTCATTCCTTGGGTTTTTGTGGATTTGGTCTCACGAGCCTGGGTGCAGCATGAGATCACTACTTTTCCAGGTTTGGTCTCTTTTTTTTTTTAAGAACTTTTCTTTAACCTGAAAAAAAATAAATACATTTCCAAAACTTTAATATAGGCTTACGTTTCTTCTTACATTTCATCCAGGATAAAATGCTCACTTAGGATCAATAAACACCGAATTTTGAGTCTCTAAACTAAAATTACATTCACAAAAATTCCAGTCTTCTGGTATCTTCTGTTTGAAAAGCACCAAACAGACCTCTTTCTCCACATTTATATTTACACTGAGTAAATACATTTATCAAGCAATACCCTATGTGGACCAAAGTATTAGGACACCTGACTTTCCCAGGCATATGTGGTTCTTCTCCAAATTGGATTTCTTTGGATGTTATGATATTTTATCTTCACTTTACTCCTCACCTCACCTACAGGCCTTCAGAGCACCCTTGGTGTCCACAAACTTTTGCCCATATAATATAGCCACTACTGGGTTCTCAAAGGCACAGCACAGGTTTCCAGCTGGAGAACATACATTTAGTTTAACAAAATAAACCTTATGAGCAGAACGTTTGCACGGTTCCTTAAGGGCTCATTGGAAAATTTATGGAAATGTAACCTCCTTCAAAAAGTTTGACTTAAAACATTTACTTTGAGGATTTTTTTTGTGGGTTCTCTATAAAATATTAATGACTTCTCTGGGAGACAAGAGAAAAACCCTGCAAATAACATTACAGCCATTTATTACAAGGTGACACTGCGAAAGAAAGTGACTGTAATGACACGATAAAGAAGCCTTGAGAAGTGTCTCAAAAATGGAGCCCATCATCTAGATGAGACAAGCGCATTATAGCAAGTTTAGCCTCGTAGCTCCAGTGTAAAACATGTTAACGCAAATGAAGTCAACATCTTGGCTCATCATGTGGAGTGGAACCTTGATTTTGTGTGCAAATTAAAGTTTTCACCAAAACTACTGCTTTGAACCCAAAAGACCTGGACAGTAAGTATGCGTTTGGTCAGATGCCAAACTGCGCTTGATAAATTCTGGTCTTTACGTCTCTAATGGTGTAATTACGCCAGCGCTGATGAAGCTGTTTCTTCATGCCAAATTACGCTCTGTGGTGGGCGTCGGTGTTAAATTTCCTGTGAGGGCCAGACAACAGTTCTGGCTACTTCAGCAGACTGGATTGTTATTAATGTGCAAGTTTTTTCTTTTTTTTTATTATTTTATAAAAATACACACTGAGGTCAAGCGCTAAAGAAGAAACATCTCAATGCAAATAATTCTGAATGGAATTGAGGTGCGTCAAAAACAAGAAGGAGTTTCATCTAGTTAAATACAGACAAATCCCAAGACCAGTTCCAACAGCGAACAGATGATAACTTCAACAATGATGGAACTGTAATGAATTGACATTTGGTGTCACCCAGATGAAGATGAGGTTCCCTTTTGAGTCTGGTTCATCTCAAGGTTTCCTCTTCATATCTACTATATATAAACTGGGAGTTTTTCCTTGTTATTGTAGCCAATGGCTCACTCATTAGGTAAAAACCTATAATGGATAAACCTATATGAACAGATTTAAACATTTAAGAGTTATTTTTTGTAATTGATTTAATTCTGTAAATCTGAATTCTGAATTCAAGATATAACTTGGCCTGGTTCTTGTTGTCTTGATTTTGTCCTGACAAATCGATTTGATTTAGTTCAGGTCAAGACCAAGTGAAGACAAACTAGAACCAAGTCAAAGACTTACAAATCCTAAGAAATGTCCCAAACAAAGAAAAATCTGGGGCTGGTCAGTTCTTAATTAACTTCCAAGAAATGAATCAAATCATTCATAAAGACTAATCCAGAGACATTCACTATGTTCGAAAAGTTCCCAGATCCACTAGACAAGCAAATCCAAAAACTCCTGAGACAACTACTAAGCAAAGACAGACAAATTCCAAGGAAAGAGACACACCCCAGGTTTAGACATATCAAATCCAGAGACAAATTCCTACCAAGACAAAACGCAACACAAGTCTTAAATAAAGACAGACAAGAGTCAAGACAAGTGTACAGGACACGAGAATGAGCGGTCATCACTATTATAGGCTTTACACTTCCAAAAAGTTCTATAGAAAACATGATATTTATCACCATTTATTATGTAGGTTTTATGTTTAGAATTAAGGGATGCTCATGAATAACAGACAAGCACTGGATCTTCATCATCATCATCATCATTCTGACTGGTCAAAAGTTACTGTAGTACAGCTCCAACTCACCATCAGCAGAGCTTTAAATGTTAATGCAGTTCCTGGTAAATTTGCACATTCATTCAAACTACAAATACTGATGTACCAAACTGTCCACTCCTGAACCAAGGGTGGGTTTGCAGTCTTGCTAACAATGTTTCTTTTTGCCAGAATTTGTATAGCAGTTAGCTAATCTCTTGCTGGTAACTTGCTAGTTAGCCAGTCTTCAGTAGGCAAACATCTGACCTACCAAATGTATAGTTCATTATTTAAGCGCAAATTAGTCGAGTTGTGTTATAAAAAATAGCAAGAAACAAATATAACTAAGATGAATTATAAACAGCAGCAAAACTACAAAGAAACAGGAAACAGATGGAATTAAAAATAAACATTGATCTTTAAAAAAAAGGCGTACAAACACAACCGAAGAACATCAAAGAACTCGATCGAGTTTTCGGCTAATACGCTACGCACTGAAACAGATCCATTCAAATAAATCCGTTCTAATATTCGGGATTCGGTTTGATAAAACGTTCCCCGCTTTTTCCTCTTGGTCGTAAAAGTATGCAGTAATGATGCGAAAAGATTTGTGTTTGTTTGTAAACGGTTGAGATTATATTCCCCAGAGTCCTAATGGTCGTTCCACGTGTTTGCTTTTTCAACATTTGCTCGTCGCCCGTTGGCCCAAACCGTGTTGAACATGCAAGGAATGCTGTGTGTGGTCACGCCGTCTGTCACTCATCTACAGCGAGCGTGGCTTAAGCGTATATGTTCAACAGCACCACTGTGTGTCAACATCTTCCCTGTTTACACATTTACCATGTGTTCTTGTTTTTCTTCCTTTCTTCTTTGTCCCCCTCCTTCTCATTCTTTCTGGGTCTTTTTTCCCACAGAGAGGCTTTCTTCGAAAAAAACATGACAGCTTTTACATCTCATCTGCTCCAGAGTGACAGATTAACTTGATGGATTAATGGATTATAAATGTCCTTGTTATGTGTTTTATGCTCTCCGACTCCAAGATCGTAGATCATCCTGTGAAGCGCCGCTAGAAGGATAATCCTTGTGACAAGTAAACTCTGATTGAGAGCTGTGTGATGGTCTGTAGCACCTGGATATTTCTCATTACTTGAACGTGCCCTTTATAAGAATGATTTGAAGAAAAGAAAAAAAGGACAGACAAGACTCCACAGACAACTAGCAAAGTAAAAAGATCTAAATAAAGAGACATCCAGAGGCAGATTCCAAATTTAAAATAAGGTAGGTCTTATAAAAAGTTCCAAATGAAGATGGACAAGAACCAAGACAAGTGTGCAGAAATCAAGTCCCATCCAAAGACAAGCAATTCCCAAAACAATTCCTAGGTAGAGATGGACAAGTGCCAACTAAAGACAAATTAGACCAATTAGTCGAATCACAATTAAAGGCAATCAAGTGCATATGCATGCATCATGACAGATCCAAAGATCCAAGTAGATGGACATGCTGCAGAAACGTCCCAGCTGCAGACAAGATAAATCCATATTCATTTCAGACAAGACTTATTAGTCTCTAGTTCCAAGATCAAAATTTTAACTCCACCACAAATTCCACACCAGCTTCAGTAGTGTTCCACCCTTCAAAGATTTCTGACATTCAAAGAAAAGATGCCGAGCACGAGAGGATCCCGAGCCATCTACAGATGTACCAGCTCCAGTTAGATCCAACTACATGAAGATTTCGGACTTTGATGATAAACTACCTCTTAATCAATACTCAAAATAACATGGCTTTGGCATGGAGGAGACATATCATGATCTCAAAGTAGCTCATTTATTGCTCAGTAGTCCTGGTTCTGCAACTCCAACTGTCTGTATAAGACTGTCGATAGGACGAAGATTATGGACCTTTAAAGATGCAGATGCCGAGCCGCAAACATCCGAAACCATCTAGAGACGTACCAGCGCTATTTGGATCCCACTTCATGTGGAGTTTGGACATTGGACCTCTTTAAATGCTTAAAGGCCCTGGCATGGAGAAGCTGGTGTTGGATCTGTGATGATCTCAAATGTAGAACTATTTTATAAGTTGCTCAGTAGCTCCTGGTTCCACAACATTAATTGACTGTAGAAGATTGTAGAAAGGACATTACTCACAATCTCACACTCCGGTGCTCATGGTGGTTCTCACTCTCCAGTGTTCTGTTCTGTAAGATTTATAACCACACTGTAGCTGTCACCCAAATGAGGATGGGTTCCCTTTTTGAATCTGGTTCCTCTCAAGGTTTCTTCCTATACCATCTAAAGGAGTCCTATAACATCACCCCAGGTATCATCATCAAGGAGAAACACCATTCACTTTAATTCTTCCGATCTGTAAAGCTGCTTTGAGACAATGTCCATTGTGACAAGCGCCATAAAAATAAACTTGACACTCGGGTGCTCATGATGTTTCTCACTCTTTGGTGTTTGTAATGTTTTAATGATTTTTAATCACACTCTTGGTTTCACCTATATGAAGATGTATTTCCCGTCTTCTGAGTATTTCTTCATGAGGTTTCTTCCTCATACCATCTAATGGTTTTTCCTTTCCACAGTCACCCCAGGCTGTTCATCTGGGATAAATACACATTATTCACATATTTAAATCCTGTAAAGCTCCTTTGAGACAATGTGAAAAGCGCAATAGAAATAAACTTGAACTGAACAAATAAATAACAATGACTTGTTTTGACTGCAATTTTCACACCAACATGCTGTTAAATGTAACTTGAAAATTAAGCCCTAATTTTGACAGGCTTAGTGTAATGTCTAATTTTTCTCTTAAATAATATAAACAATTAACATTTTTTTTTAATGCAATATTGAATTAGTTCCCAATAGCTGGTAATATATATATATATATATATATATTTTTTGTAGCAGACTCCGTGCCCGCTGTTCATACCAGACGTTACTACAATATACACTTATAATGGTGTTATAATACAACATGGAACTAAGCAATAAAAACAGCAATTAGCACCACAATAGATGCAGTTTAACGCTGGATTGAACCGATTCTTGGCGCGTCCATATGGAGGTGATTAGTGGTCTCATTAGTCGACTCATGTTGAGTACTGTCACAATGACGCGCCTCCATAAAAACAAAGACTTGCTGACAAGTTAGCAAGGCTGAGACACCCCGGATCCGTGACTGTAGCGTAGTAGACGTGCCAACATCCCGACGACCCGCTTCACTCCAGTCTGCTAGCGTTGTCCGTGTGAAACGGGAATTCACGAGCAACATATGTCGTGAACGTCTCAAACGATGCGCGTTCTTCATCCGGAGAGCGTGTGGACAAAACGTTCATTAGAGTTAAGGGCTGAATATGTGCCAGTGTGAGCGAGAGGCTATAAAAAGAGCCAGACATCACATGTTTTTAAAAACCAATAAAACTCTCAGTTAAGTGTAATTACAGCACATTCGGTCTGTGTCGTGACTCAATGCCATCAATGCTCACGTCAAGGTTAGAGGGTCATAACCGTCATCTAGAGATGTGGACACTTTTTTTGGTATCCCCAGAAAGAAAAAACAGGATTAAACTAGCGTTTGAGATAAATCTTCTTTAAAATGGTCTAAAATGTGTATCAAGCAGCCACATTCCTTCTGAGAGAAAGTTCTTTGAAAGAAAATGGAGGATTCTGCTCCATTGTATGTTCACAGATGCAAAGGACACAAGAAAATGATAGCTACAATGAAGCATTAGATAAAAGATGTTTTATGGCTGCTTTGCTGCATCTGGGAAATCTTGAATCTGTGAATGATAGCTCAAGACAACCGAGACATTCTGGAGCAAAACGTACTGCCAGGATAACAGAAGAATAACCCATAAGTAGAGCAAATACCCCGACGTGTGACGGAGATGCCTAACGATTACCGGTTTTGTAACTTGAAATGATCGTCGAGACATGGCCAACCCAAGAATCTCATAGAATAGTGATCAGTATGAGGTAGTATACTTAAATTGAACAAAAATGCAGTGCATAATTTAGCAAAACAGAGCATTTACAGTGTCGTAAAACAGTATGTATGTATGTAGCAGCGCTGCAGAGACGAGAGATGGTGGAACCAGATGCTCTCTGTTCCCGAGTCCGGTGATGCCGATAAAAAGGGGAGATACAAGAACTGAAATTGGGCTTTGAAACACCGAAAACACAGGAAAAAATACGCACTCGAACACAGAGTAAGGTCAAGTTTATTTGTATAGCGCTTTTCACAACAGACATTGTCTCAAAGCAGCTTTACACAAATCAACAGTGATGGTGAATGGTGTGAATTTGTCCCTGATGAGCAAGCTGTGGCGACTGTGGCAAGGAAAAACTCCCTTAGATGTTATGAGGAAGAAACCTTGAGAGGAACCAGACTCAAAAGGGAAACCCATCCTCATTTTGGGTGACATCAAGAGTTTGATCATAAATCTTTCAACAATACAGAACACTGGAGAGTGAGAGCTAACATGAGCACTGGAGTATAAGATTATAAGTGATGTTCTTTCTGCAGTCTTATACAGTCTATATGGTTAGTAGCTCCGAGTTTTATGAGCTCAGCATTTGTGATCACCACAGATCCAGCATCAGCTTCTCCATGCCAGAGCCTTTAACACTCCAGGAGGTCCAATGCCAAACTCCACACATGTAGCGGGATCCAAATGGCACTGGTACGTCTCTAAACGTCTAGTAAGGCATCTCACAAGGCGGGAGATGTGCACATCTTGGCAGCGTCCCAACGTATCGTACCGCATAAACGCTGCTACGTTTTGCTACTTTTGTAATATTTGTACTATTTTGTTGTATCTTTATTGTAAGATCAAAAAATTTGAATTCGAAATCTCGTAAATCTGGGACTAAGTGTATATGCTAAAAACAAAACACTGGACTTTTCTGAAGTGGCCTGGTATAAGACCCAATTCTATCCAATATCAATAAAAAAGAGATCAATGGAAACATGAAATCTGGAGACTGAACCCTTCATACCTGAAACAGCTCAAGAGCAGGATGAACCACCTGTAGACAGGTGCAGAAGCGTCACTAAGATCTACAGAAATCTCTCAATTTGTGACAATCGCCTCTAAAGGTTGTGCGACAAAACACTACGTCAAAGCTCTCAAGACTTTTTTTGGTGGCATTTCATAAGCGACTGCATACCGTAGTTGTTCACCGTGGCAAAAACATCTCGTCTCGCATCTCCAACTCTGGTCATTCAGCAGAACCTCATTTCTCGTCTCGCTGTCAGCCCCTCGGATTGGATTTCCGCCTCAGCTGGAAGTCGCTTTCAATGAAAGCGGCACATTAATAAATGGAAATGTAATCATCAGACGCTCACTTTCGCACCCACTGCGCCATCAAACCTACGTTCATAGAAATAGCATGGAAATCATTCATTTGCATCAGACTAATGAGGTCTAGAGCTGCAGAATAATTAGATGTTATGAACAGCGTTAGCTGATGAAAACACGGCATGCCTCTTTTTTTTCGTTCTTGTTAAAATCGTTCACGCTTAACGATCTGCATTTAATCATTTAGTAGACAATGTTTTTTTTGTTGTTTTTTTCCCCCCAAAGAAATGAACAAAATGACAGAATACACTGGCTGTCTGACAGCATTAGGATTTAAGCCCATGACCTTCTGCTGGCCAGTTTATAACCTGAGAGGAGAATTTTTTTATGCAGCGATGGGGCAACAATTTTAGACATCTTTGTAAAGATCTTTTAAACAGAACGACAAAACATTTACACACTGGTTTAAGTGTCTCTGCGTCGTATACTGTTTTTACGGTACGGTACTGTAAAATACTCTGTTTTGCTACATTATTTACTATAATGTGTTTAATTATTAACAAACTACAGCATACGACTCCATACTGATCACCTTTCTATAAGATTCCCGTGTAGGCAAGGCCGTGTCTCAACTTACGATATTTTCACGTTACAACGGCGTCATCGGAAAACATCTCCATAGTAAGTCAGGGACCACCTGTATTTTTTCCATATTTATTACAAAACAACACTTTTATTCGATTTTTTTTTTTTTTTTATAACTACATGTGGATCTTCTGTAAAGTCCACCAAACTCGTAGCAGCGTCCATGAACAAACCCAGTAATGCATTAGACGTTAATGCGTTCATTTAAATTACAGCTGGAACTAATATCGGAGCAAAATTGTGGTAAAAATCATTATATGCACAGGAAAAAGAAACGCTATACCGCGTGGCAGAAAGCCAGAAATGATCCCGAGGCCAAAAAAATGGAAAAAGGTTTTATGCGCGCACACACACACACACACACACACACACACACACACGTACATACATATTATATTACATTATTATATATATATATATATATATATATATACACACATTATTATATTATATATTATATATATATTATATTACATTATTAAAGATATATATATATATACACACACACACACACACACACACACACTTCCTCCCTTAAACGAAGGAGGAATAAAGGCTGCAAAAATCAAACCACACTGTAAATCAAGAAACTTTAATTACCATCAGCTTTCATACTTCCTCTACAGAGCTTCATTAGTACGTCATAAATAGATTTTTACGACAAGTTCATTAGAAACGCAGACGCCCGGCTCCTGATTTACTGCCTCACTGATACGTCTTGTGAATGGATGCATAACAACAACAACAACAACAACAACAAAAACATAATTGATAAGTTATTTATGGACCATTTACCAGACCAACACCATCTCCACACCCTCATGGGCCAAAACCCCCGAGAACGTCACGATGTGGATTCCATTCCTGCAGCATTGCCCAGGGCCGTAAACCGTTCGATCTTTGACAAAATCATTTCCTCTCCGACCTGCGATGGGGAAATAATTGAGATAACTTTTGCAGTGCTTCTGCTTCAGAACACGTGAGCTGCCTGAAGGTGCAGCGCCCTCACATTCTCTCTCTCTCTCTCTCTCTCTCTCTCTCTCTCTCTCTCTCTCTCTCTCTCTCTCTCTCTCTCTCTGTCTCACTCAGTCTCTTTCTGTCTCAGTGTGTTAAAGAGATCATGCTGAGAGAGGGTTTTGGCCGTCTCTCGCAGTCATGATGTCATTGCGCAGGGATCGCGGTTGAAAAGGAAACAAGACGGGAATGCAACTAAAATAAATCAGTTTAAATATATATATATTCATACTACAGGAATGTTAAATTCTCTATTTTCATTGGTCAGAAGGTTGTTGTTTTTTTTTCCCTCCAAAGTTTCGAGAGTTTATACTTTTTGTGGTTTTTCCTGTAACTTTGTAGCTGCTGTGGAATAAAACAATAACAGACGGGACCTTGTTTTAAGGACATGCTACAATATTACATGTAACTATAAATGGATAAAAAAAAAACAGTTGAATACTTCCATCACTCTTTAATAAAATATGGACAAACTGCTGTGTGGTAAGAAATAATAAAACACTTCAGGGCATGTGGTCAGAGGAAAATAATCAACTTTACAACTGGACACAAACTTTGATATTGTATTTGATATAATATTGATTATTTTCCAATGTGGGTGATTTGCAACGCGGTGAACGGAAATGCAATTGAAGCGAAGGCAAATAACGTGATGGGATTAAAACAAGGTAACATGTTATAGATTTTGCAGAAACTGCTCTCCTGATGTGAGCTGATGTTAGGGTTCTCCCAGAAGATCAAGAAAAATTCGGTTGCAGGAAGTTACATTTAAACGTCTGTCCTGTGCTGCCATCTGGTGTCCAACAAGCGCAAGCTCATGTTGCAGTTCTCCGAATTACACAAATATCACGTGACGATTGTTTTCTTTTTTTGTATTAATTTATTGTATTATTATTTTTACTTTTAGGAGTTTATATAATTGTAAAACAACTTTTGATCACCAACCCAGAGCCCAGGGGACTCTTCTAGCATGAGACCCTAAAATCTAGAATGAAGAACAGGCTCGAATAAAGAATTTCGATGGGCATTAGGACAGTGGTCAAGAGTACATTACTGCTTAAAAATAGATGGATAGATGTTCTAGGCTCCAAGATCAGGAACACCCTAAAACTGAGTTACAGTACTGAGGTTTTTCCAAACGGGTTTCACTTGGCCCTCACAGGGGTCCATCAAAAAATTCGAGTCTTTGAAGCTGCTTAAAAAAACTGATGTATGAGGGAGATTCATTAAAGGAAACATGGACTCCAACATCTACTGTGACATTCTGAAACTGAACATGATGTTCACTCTTTAAAAACGAGGGCCGAAAGACTTTTTTATTGGTGGCTCCTTCATTGGTGGCGCCGGACTGAAACAGAGCGTACTGATTGGTGATTAACTCAGTGATGTCATCATGGAGGAGTGGAAGAAGATCCCAGCAACAACCTGTGCAGCTCTGGTGAATTTAATGCTCAGGAGAATTACAGCAGTGCTGGATAACAATAATGCTCACACACAATATTGACACTTTGGACAGTTGTTGCTAATTATTTTGACCACAATTGCTGCGAGTAATTTTTGGATAGGTACAGTAATTGGTACAATCATAATTAAAGCAATGACTCACGGTGAGATCAGACAAGTGATCTATATATTGGATCGTCTGTTGGATCGGACCACACAGGCCAGCCTCGACCGCCCACGACCCTGTCGCCGGTTTACCACTGTTCTTTTCTATGGAGCACTTTTGATAAGACAATGACCGCTAGACGCTTGTCTAGACGTCACAATTTTTCAAACTCGCTCAAATCCTTACTTTCGCCCATTTTTCCTGCTTCTAAACACAGCAACTTTGAGGAGAAAAATGCTCACTTGCTGCCTAATATATCCCACACCACTAGAGGGTGCCATAATGAAAAGATAATCAGTGTAAATTAATTGACTGGCTATAATGTTATAATTTTGTTATTCTTGATCCGTGTACAATAGATACAAATAGAGTAGAGGCAAAATTATTACTTATAATAATCTAATCTAATAATCTACCCAAATTACCTCCCAGACCCCAGTTATCAAAACAGGAAAGAAACCCGCACCCAACCACAATATCCAGAATCAGGTCTCAAACCAAGAGACAGAAAAGGAAAACAACGAAGCCGCATTTTGCCGTTTCAGTACGTTTTATTTTCACACAGTACATAATAGATTCTGAGGATGCTGCACAGCGCTTGGTGTACTACTGAGAATCAGTAATGAGTTAAAGTTCTATTATTAACCATATATATAGATATAAAAATAGTGCTGCTAAAAAAGTATAAATTAGACCTACTGTTTAAACGTCATACACAATCATAAAAAAAATCCTACTAAAACAAAACCAAATAAAAATAACTAAAAAGCAACCATCTGTTTTCTTTTGCACTTAGCAGAAAGGAAAGAAAAATTATAGTGGGTCTTTAAAATAAGAGGACATTTGTTTTTTTATTTAAATATTGCAAATGTGAGGATGCTGATGACAACAATCCGATACTTCCTTGGCAGTCAAAAACAAATACGCTTTTTCTTCACCCTGAATGCATAAAAAGAGAGAGAAAAAAAACCACAGTACCGTTTTCTGAATTCTGAGGAACTCTAGTATGAAAGGTGTGTTGTATAAAAAGAGGTAAGGAGTTTGGCCACTCCTACCAACGAGCAGGAGCTAAACGGCGCCCTCTTGTGGCAACAAAGAACAATAGACAAACATCATCCATCTCAACTCGAGCTCAAAGATGTTGGAAAAACCTTGCTTAAGCAATTGCAAACAAACATTCTTCCATCTGTCAATTCATGATGTCTGCAGGTATCTTCAGAAAAGCTCTACACTATGGAACAAGGAAGTAAAAGACAGAGAAATCATCATTTTTTTTTTAAATAAGCTCTTTGATCCCGTTCTTGAATCGCTCACGAAGAAAAGATAAAAGTAATTATACTATTTTTCTATTTGGTTATTTTTTCCAGTGCATTAAAGACAAAAACAGTTGACTTTCCTAAAAGAACTCGAACAAGATTTCTTTTCCTACTGTTTGGCTTTTTCTTCTTATTCCTTTTTTTATTATTTCATACAGAGTCCTTAAACTTTATAAAACCTCAAAACATTTACTGTTGCATTTTTAATTCCATTACAATCAGGAAGTCTCCTCTTTATAATGAGATTCGGTTCGAAGCTGTAATTAGGAACGATATAAAGATGTTTAAGCGCTCTAGATATCCATATTGTGACTCAAAAGTGGCATAAAAAAATGCCAATGTTTGGGGGTGGGTGAAACCTACCACGACGTTTTGATCTTTTGTAAGGTTTTGCCTTCTGTCATACTTTGATACCTTTAAGAAAAATATTTAACCAAATAATGATGATAAAAAAAAAAAAAACGCAGTGGAAATAGATTTTTTTTATTTAGTACTACTTTCTAACCATGTGTTTGTATGTATATCAAACATGTTGGAAAAAACAGTCAGTCTGCCAAAAAACGTGTAAAACCTGGCTAGTTGAAATTGGATTTCGTCACACAGTGAATTTTTTCGAGGTGTTTGATGGACCAGTGCTGAAGAAATACGGGCGGAATTCTAAACAGATTAGACGGTAATCGGATTCCGGCTGTCCGCGATCCTCCTGCACTACAGTTAGAATAAAAATGTTGTTTTTTTTGTTGTTTGAGAAGAACTACATAAAACATCAGATCAGACACGGTGTGTTCCAGACCAGAGGTCAACCGATTAATCGGACCGACGATTTTTGTTTGCCAATTATTAGTCGGGCGCATCCGACGCACCAAACTTGCGTGAGAGAACACAACTCCCCCACACCAGCAGGTGGCAGTAGTCAGTACTCGGCGTGTGAATATATAATGCAAGAACTTTCCACCGATGCTGCCTGACCGTCGGCTTGGTGTGTCCCAGGCGTTACGTTCATATCCTTCATTCTTAATCTAGTCTGATGTATTACATTGATTTAATATGAGGCTACTTTTGGAAAAAGAATGAAAAGATTTAGTGAGAATGCGAGTAGTTTTTTGGAACCGTATTGTGAGCAAACATTCAAGCAGCTGTAGTTTAGGCTACAAGTAGGCACAGGAACCAAAACCTGCAAACTACTGCGCTGATTGGAGAGGTTTGTGTTGTACAATAAATATTTAAGTATTTCTTAACTGTTCGATTTTATGCTGAAGGAGAAAAAAAAGAAAAGAAAAATCAGCCAAACATATCGGCCCCAAAAAAACCCGACCTGCTGCCATGATTGCTAAATATGGGCATCGACCAAAGAAAAACCCACATCGGTCGACCTCTATTCCAGATCACCACACAAAGTCGGGAAAATTGTTACGAAAGTATAGTTTGTGTTTGTATGTAGTATTTTTGTAGCTATAGCAGAATCCGAGTACAGCAGTTAAAGGGGGTTACAAGTCTCCATTTTCCATGAGTTACACTATAAACTCTTCAACCGAGGGTTGGATGGGATTCTCCCAAAAGGGAAAAAAAACGCTTGAGATGGTGGAATATGTTCTCGAACGACAGATACAGAGGTTCTATTTGGCCTCACATTATTCGGATTGGGCATGTGCCATGACATTATTGAATAATAATCAGTTTAAAAATGAAATACGGTACAAGATAACTCATTCTGGAATTGCGTATTCTGAAATGGCTCATTTACGTACAGGAGACCGTGCAATTTGCTGCAAAAATGATTACATGGTACATCTGCTTCTGAATATGAACTATTGTGTCCATCAGCAGCATGTCACAGCCAAGAGAATCGCCACTGTGTAGTCTGCGATGATTAATTCGATGTGTATGATCTTCAGAGCTGCTTGGGGGCTCTATAGGTTAGACCCTGCTGCGCTCGGAGGGGGGTTGACTACACCTACTGCGGCGAGAGCGGTGCTTTTCGAGTGAAAAATTTAAATATTTGATTCCTCATGCATATGTAGACTCAAACTGTGCAATACGCGGCGTCTTCTATTAGTACGGGCCGTTAAAAATACTGATTTATCAAGAAGCATCTCTTTTAAAAACATGAAATTATTTTAGTCGAACGAGTGGAAGTGAGCACCCAGTAAAGAATTCTCGTTTAGAAACACCGACATAAGAAATACACATAGGTTACCTGAAATCATTTTCTAGACCTGATAACTAAGAGGTCATTTGTATAGCAAGAAAAGCAAAGCAGATTAATTATCTTTTTGGCAGCGCAAAATGGGGGAAAAAATGGAAAGTTCAGGCAGGAAACGTGAAGAATAACAAGGACAAACAGTCTAGCAGTGTAAAAAACTAAATCTGAAAATGAAAAATAAAAAAGGGGAAATAAAATAAGATGATGCATACAGTGTGTCCATGTTTTGGTTTTTAGATGATTCAAGCTTTGACAACAAAGTTTTTTTTTTTTATCCACGCTTTTCTTTTTTCGCTGCTAGGTTACCAAGGGCAGTAGAAAGTTGAGGTTTTGAGGTGTGTGTGTAGGTGATATCTGCTCGATAACATATTGCTCCACAGCAGTCGTCCACAAAGAGAACTTCTTGACTGTACGTCGTTCGTCGACGCTGATCCAGAAGTAGGTTTTGCTCTAGGATAAGAGTTTTAACCCATGATGTAAAGAAGCTACAGAGTAAACCTAGACCAGCGCCTAGATACTAAATACGTTAGTGTGTTTTTCAGAAACAGTCAGTAGTGCTGGCTGGTGGCCAGGCTCTACCTCAGGCGAAATTGCACTTGAGGAAGACTAGTTTGTTCATTTCCTCAGCTGTGACCTCCCGCTTCCTCTTCAGGGCAAAGGTCTGCTCACAGATGCTGACGCATTCACTGCGGACTCCCATGGCTGGCACCGCCAGGAGCCACAGCGCCAACCGGGACAACTTGGGATATCTGTCCATGACGGAGCTCCAGTACTGGAAGAGATCCCCCGTGGCTTTGAAAAGGGGTTCACCGAGGTACTGGAATAGTTCTTTGCGAACCTGTGGATCCTCAGCAGCACAAGATGGCCTTTCTATCCCACAATCCATGCGCCCACGCTTGGGCCCGGCTGGCCCATCGCTGTCCCTCTCATCTCCTGAGATCCCAGATGGGCCTCCACTGGCTGGTTCCTTCATGCTCGCAGCCATGTCGCACACCCTCGAAATAATCTCTTCGTGCTGGTATCCTGGGACTGGACGAAGCTTAAGCTGTGGGTCTAGAATCATAGCCACTTGGTGGACCCGTTCAACCTTGAAGTTTTCCTTTAGTGCTTCCAAGAAGTAGTGACAGAGCTTGCTGCCAGCACCTACCTCTCCTGCTTTGGAGGTAAAGAGCTTTTCCAGGCGAAGGTAAGAGGGCAGGACCTGCTGAAGTGTGGGCCAACGATCACCCCCAAGTTCCTGTGCTGCCTGGCGCAATGGTGCGAGCAGGGAGGCTAGTGTGCTCAGAAGGTGTTTGTTCAGGCCTTGGAGAAGCGGTGCTGTGCTCTTGCAACGGCCATACACTTCACATATGGCCTCAAAGTTCTCATGTACCTTGAGCAATGCCTCAGCGGTCAAATCCCAGCAGGGTGGCGGCGGTGGAGACTCATCTGAGGCCTTGCTGTCTCGATTAAAGCTACTACTTCCAGCAATGTCGCGGCACGTTGCCAGAAGTTCTCCAAGTTCATGCAGGCCCCGGCTCTGAAGGCTACGTCGCCCAAGTACAGCCTGGATGGTGGCTGACAGAGAGCATCCAGCACAGCGCAAGCTAAGGCTGGACCGGCCGCAACTAGGTAACAATGACAAGCGTGGTTCTGTGACATAGACCGTTCGAATTTCTGACATCACGAATTCAGAAAGGACATTCTGGACCCAGTGATGAACATGTTCTGGACCCTCCCTTAGAGAAGCCTCTTTAATGCCTAACACGTAACGTCGAAGTCGGACCCCTTCGACCTGATACGCCGTTAGCACAAAGCAGGAATCAGGCCCAATAGTCTGCGAATGGCAGGTCACAGCAATGCCCAAGGAGCAGTTTGATCCGAGCGCACAGGTCACTTTAACTTTCACCTGGTTGTACATGCGGGGAAGCTGTTTCAGGGCCAAAGTGCTCATGTCTCCGAGGGCATCGCGGATAGAATAAGCACCGTGACGGGAGCCTGTATCTACTAGAGTCTGGGCTAGCTTGAGGAAGTCCTTGCTGCTGAGTACACCAAGTAAACCCAAGTCAGTACACATCATGCGCAACAAGCGCTCGGCCACCTGCTGGCGCTCCTTCTCCGGAAGCAACCTGTTCTCTGCAATAAAACACAGAAAAAGATGCACCGAGTTAAAAGGAGGTTCTGCTTGAATAGATCAATGCTTGCAACAAGCCGAATGTTTATTTTTCCAGGGAAGTGGAAAAAGCCAGGTTTTTGTAAAACCCTTGACGATTTCTGATCCTTTCCATTTTGATTTGGCTCACATTCCTAAACCTACACACAGTTGTTACAGCAAAGAACTGGGTGTCGTCCTAACCTACATTTCCTGCCCTGGCACACAAGTTTCGATCCGTTTATAACCGCCTGGAGTATCACGGTATTATTTCTAGCTTTGAAGAAAACTGATGCGGTAAGACTAAAGTAGTGTTTGTGGAGGCACTAATATCCTCACTGGATGCAAACAATTCGAATCCTATAATGATATTACTGTGAATATGAGTAGATAGCACACTAACACAACACTGAACAAGAAAAACTAATCCAATTCCATTGGGTCGAGGGGAAACTTTTGCAAAACAAATGAAATAAAGGTTTTGAGCTGCCATTTTCAAGCCGTTGCAAATCCAAACAATGTCTTGCCAGCAAAAATTAAGAAATCGGGACTGGTTGTATTTTAAGTTTTAAACAGAGTTTTACTTGCTTGGCTTATTTCCATTTTTCATCTCTTTGGTTTGCTTGTTTTTCTTTCATTTTTTCTTCTCCCACACTAACGATCTGCTACAACAAACATCACCGCTTGCTAACGACGCCAATTCAGAACGCTCAATCAGCAGAACCAATGCTAAATCATCCAGCACACGCTATAAAAACAAGTATAGGCCAAGTTTGACAGCTTGGTGTGCATGCTGATGCGCCAGATCTTTTTATATACGTCATTGCTTTTTTTTTTTTTTTTTTATTAGTTTAGTTTTTTACACAGGAAATTTAGAGTGAGCAAATATTAGATATAATGTGTGTAGGTGGGGAATCTCAGTACATAGTACAGTGTCAAAAAAAGAAAAAAGAATTCCTGCCCCCAGATGTAGGACTGACTCAATTGAAATAACACAGCTGGTTAGAAAATATCTCTGGACTCATAAAAGTTCAGCCTGAACCATTTTTGGCAGCATTGTTAGTTCAACATTGCTTAGCAGAAAGGATTTAGCTTCAAAATTAATAAGAAGAAAAAAAATAAGAAAAACAGAAATAAAGAACAAACAAGAAAATCAAAAACAAATTTTAAGTTTGCAATCAATTCAATTTGCTAACATAATAAAAACTGCCAGTTTTACCCAGCGTGTGTGTGTGTATGTGTGTGTCTGGGCGTTAAACAGACATGGCCGTGATGATGATGATAGAGAATTTGTACTTACGATATGAAGATGGGATGTGGTTCCTCTGGGCAGGCTGAGGTGATTTCCACGTCTGCTCCTGAGAAGGTGCGGGGGCTTGACCTGCTTTAGCCGAGTCCTCTTTAGTGTGATTCTCATTATCTGCTGTAACATCACAAATACCGCAAATTACACGTTTGCCTGACTTTTTGGAGATGTCTGATCATGAACTTGCAGTTAGAATATACGCTATATGGACAAGTATTGGGGCACCTGACATTACAAGCCAAATGTGTTCCATACTTAAACTGTTAGCACAAATTTGAAAGCACGCGATTGTATACGACGTCTTTGGATGCGGGAGCATGAAATTTTCCCTGCACTTCCCCAAACCTGTTCCAGCATGGCAATGCCCCTGTGCACAAAGCCAGCGTCAAGGAGATTTGCTTAACACAGGCTGAAGTAAAATACCACTATTGAGAACGCATTTGGAACTCGAATCGCACCACAGGCCCCCTCACATCACCTACATCAGTTCCCGACTTGACTAACACTCTTGTGGCTGAACGAGCAGAAATCTGAGCACACATTCCTTTTTTCCAAATAACGTTTTGAAAACTGAACATTCATCACACTGTGACTTTAACGCTTTAAAGTCTTGTTAGACAGATTACCCACTTATTTTGGAATAAAGTATTGTTTCATTCGGGTTTTGGGCCGTCCTCAGCTTTTTTCCTGATTTAACCATAAATTCATCAGATTATTAAACACCATAGTTTAGGCCTGAGTGAGTGTGTGTACGTATTTACTGTACATGCACATACCCATCAGGCATAACATTATAACCACCTGCCTAATATTGTGTTTGTCCCTGATTTTGCTGACAAAACACTTCTGACCCATCGGGCATTAACAGTATAAACTTTAGCGGTTTGAGCTACAGGAGCTCGTCTGTTGGGTCGGACCACACGGACCAGCATTCGCTCCTCACGTGCATCAATGAGCCTCGGCTGCCCACAACCCTGTCGCCGGTTCACCACTGTTCCTTCCTTGGAGCACTTTTGATAGATTCTGACCACTGCAGACCAGAAACATCCCACAAGAGCTGAAGTTTTGGAGACGCTCTGACCCAGACGTCTAGACATCACAATTTGTCAAACTCACGCAAATCCTTACGCTTGCTCATTTTTCCTGCTTCGAACATCTACTTTGAGGACAGAATGTTCACTTGCTGCCTAATAAATAAATCCATCCATGAACAGGTGCCATGATGAAGAGCTCATCCGTGCATCTGTATATAATCGTGATTAATCGCTTGATGGTCATGCATATTAACTCATGATTAATCGCAACTTAACTGAACATTTTTATGTTTTTCTTAATGTACCTTAAGTTTTTAATACTCTAATCAACATGGGCATGGACAAATATTGCTGCTTTATGCAAATATATGTTTATTAGTGAAATGAAACTCAAAGACAAAAGATTCTTGAAAAAGTTTGAAAGTAGGTACGGCGTTTTCAATTACGTAAATCACCAAACAGAACTTTTGCTATGTTTCCACACGGACGATTTTAATTGCCGGATTGGAATGGAAGAGGATCCCAGCAACAAGCTGTGCAGCTCTGGTGAATTCCATGCCCAGGAGGAATAAGGCAGTGCTAGATAACAATGATGCTCACACAAAATACTGAAAGTTTTGACACGTTCACTGAGGGTGTACTCACTTTTGTTGGAGGTTATTTGGACAATAACCGCTGTATGTTAATTTGTATAATTAAAAGACTGCTAAAAATGTGAGGGGTGTACTCACTTTTGTAAGATACTGTACATATATAAGGTATTTATAAATATATACCGTATTTTCCGGACTATAAGCTGATACTTTTTTCCCACGTTTTGAACCCTGCGGCTTAAACAATGAAGCGGCTAATTTATGGATATTTCCTGGGTTTTTCCCGGTTTCACAAACTTCAAGCCAAAAAACTGAACCCCATAACATTAGACCAATGAAATTTCCGAACAGGTTCAGGTGAACCAATGAAACTCTTTATATTAAATCCGATGCGCTCCCACTGAATCGGGCCGCAGCACATCATAAATATGGATGATGTTCCTCTGACGTTTGACCTGCCGCTCACTCGGACTGTCTACAGAAAATGCGAATCATTCGTCACGCTGAAAACAACCGGGAATGAAAATACACACTTCACCTGTGTTCTGAGCTGCACGGCATCGGGAGAAAAGATTCACCATTGGTGATTTTTAAACGCACGATGATGCCAAAAGAAAAACTCCCGAGAGAAATAGTTGTGAAAGGAAGAAGGAAAACAGTGAACAATGACTTTCTTGGTAGGCTACTGTTTATATACAAGCCGTGTAACAGACACTGTCTTTCATTAAAGCCTGTGTAAAGTTCATTAGTTTCAGTGTAGACACCTGCGGCTTATAGACAGGTGCGGCTTAATAAATAAGGACTGAATGTCGAATGTTTTAAAAAGCATTGCTCAGGTGTCCACATCGTGAGTTTGTATTTTTTTTGTCTTCTTTTTTTTCCGCAACACTTCAAATGTTTTGCAAAAATATATCTATATGCCACACGATACCCCCTTACATATCATGTAGGATAAAAATATTTTGTGAGATGGGATTTAGCCCGAGATACGACACATTGCTCATGTAATCCGTTCATTTCAGTTCCAGGTGGTACAGCTATACAATGTGGAAATGTTCAATGAGGTGGTGGTGGTGTTGGGGGGAAGGGGGGGGGTTTATTTATGCAAGCCAGAGCTGAATCAGGTGCTGAGAAAAATGGGAAAATGTTCAGGGAGGTGCTACAACATGACCAGAATTGAGAAACATTGATAAAAAAAAAAAAAGAAGGTCATGCTGAGAATTTCTGATCATGTGGAAAGCACATGAGTTCCAAGGAGGACAAATAAAGCAAATAATAAAAAAAATAAAATAAACATAGATTATGACCACAGATGAGAAATGATGAGTCCACGTCAGCAGTGACAAGCCATGCAACAAGACACGCTGGCGAGAAATTCTTTGAGGCTACGTTATCCAGTTATGACATGCCTCATTAGTGTCACGTCGCTCGTTAGATCATCCACGTGCATGCGAATGCGCTCGATTAACATTTACAGCACACGATTAGAGTAAGGAAAGCTACGACGTGGATCGTGTGCGAGCATGCCGAGGCGCTCGAGGACGTCGGGGCAGGAGAGGGAGGAGTGAAGGGGCGGTGTGGGGGCGAGGGGGGGGGGGGGGGCGGAGACTCACCGGCGTGAGACTGCATGTGCTCCATGAGGTTGCTGTAGAACTGGAACTGAATGCCGCAGGATCCACACGTGTAGGCCTCTAAAAACACAAGGTCCACCGCGTGGCTCTTAGAACATAACAATGCTAACGCTAACACAGATGTAGGTCACCATCAGGCTGGTACGTGACAGGGTAAAGATGGGTTTCAGCCATGCAATGATTCATCCATGGATAGGAGACGGGATTAATGATGGAATGAGGACGTCATTATCAACATGCTGAGGGGGGAGGAAAAAAAAAAAAAGGAACAAAATTAGGAAGTTGTGTACTTACTCTGAGATGTAGGAAAGGCGCTGGCCACCATGGGGCTCGCAGCATCTGCAGGGAAAATGAAGACAAAATGCAATTATTTTACAATTTACAGAATTTATACATGATATAACATTCTACCGAATAAAGAACAGAAAGGCTGCAAAGTGATCGTACTACTTTTATTCCAGAAAGAAATTGTGCCCTAAATGATGGGAAACACTAACGAGTGTTCATACTGCGTTGACTGAAATAAAGACTGGTGACAGTGGGGTGAAAAAATGTTGGGAAAAAACTAAACAAAACAAAAAAAACATTTAACGGTAACAAAACGACAAAGTTTCCAAAGTATGGGGTCATTTCAGATTAAAACATAAAAAAAAAATAATAATAATAATAATAAAATTAATTTTAAAAAAAAATTGTTAAAAAGGTAAACGCACCTGGTGTTTTCTTTGAATTGACCAATTTTTTTTTTTTATATTTTGATTTATACTTTTTTATTTATATATCTGCATTTGCGGTATGGCAATTAAATGCACTAAATGGGTTTAGTTTTTGCAGATATTCTTTAATGCAAGTTCAGCAATAAAAATGTCTTTTTTTTCTAAAAAGAAAAACTAATAACTTGTTCATTTCCTGAGGCCCGTCTTATTTTCTCGCTCTTATTTAGTATTGCTGATGAATAAAGAAAAAGCACTTCTGATCACATTACTTGATTAATCAATGGAATAATCGGGAGAATACTTGACCACTAAAAAGTGATAGCTGCAGCCCGAATTAATAAAATATCTAATCAATATATATCTATATCTCTCCATCCTCCTGGACTAAAAGGTAAGTGTGCACCGTCACCGTGCGCTCGTATCCGGTTCGATTGCTACATATTCAGCCAGTAATGCAGGAAAGCATTAAAGCACAAAATGAACTCTGCTCATGTCCTCGAGCGCTTCAGAGTTTCAACAACCAAAATTGCGGCGTGCCTGAAATTCCTGATATTCCCGGCATTTCTTAACTTGACGCAGGGTGACTTACCGCTCGAGCTCTGGGAGCTGTTGGCGTCTCCGCGGCTCGGCTGCACTGAGGTTTTACTCTCAATTTTCAGACTGAAAGAGCTTTCTAAAACACACACACACACACACACACACACACACACACAAAACTTATCAGCACATAAGAGCATAAAGTGAAATAAAGCCACTGGACAAAAAACTAGTTCAAACACTTGACCTTGATGTGACCCTGACATTAAATCTGTTCCAAAACCTAATCTTTGGGCTAATTTGCCACTTGTTTTCAAGACAGTGTGCGAACCTGTAAACTCGTGGATTGGAAGACCATTGCAATTTATACGTCGTGCTGACAGGAAGTTACATGTTTTATTTTTGCTGTTCCTAGGAGCAATCAGGGCGTTTATAAATTCACATACATATATAAATATACTTAAACATATATTAGAGATGGTAAGAATCACATTGGTGCATCGGCGTGAAAGTTAACGATGTGATGCATTGAAGAAAGAAAAAAAAGGTATGTATTGCATTTGTATCGTGATGCATCGTTTTTAACATATTTGCTTATATATAATTATTAGTAGATGCACCATACGTTTATTATTTACAAAGTGACCAATATTTGATATGTAGACCGATGTCTCGTCGCTAAACCATTTCTCGAGCGCGAACATGACGTATCAACACTGCTGAGAGCAAGGCGTGTCCTGAGTCACATAGAGTACAGATTAACATGGCAGAGGTAGAGCTGTAACTTCCTGCACACACAACAGGAAAAGAGAATGTATGGTTTTACTTCATCTTTATTTTACACTACAAAATGTGTGTGTGAAAATGCCGTACGTGTGAAGTCAGAAGGGACTTAAGTGTATTGATGATTTGCTGTTTGTACCGTATTGAAATGCATAGCATCAGTTTTTTTTTTTTTTTTTTTTATTGCAACATATTGCATTGAATCGAATCGCCTTGCCCTTGGATTGGATTGATGCTCCGACTGAGATCGGATAATCCAGGCTTTATAGATTTTTGTTTTCTCCTGATCTGCATCTTCATGCAATTGAAAAAACAAACCACTTTTTTTTCTTTATTAATGATGTGAAAAAGAGAAAGTGGTTTGTTTTTTAAGTTGCATGAAGATGCAGATCAGGAGAAAACAAAAGTCTATAAAGCCTGGATTATCCGAGATCTCAGTCGGCGCATAACCCATTTTTATGAATATGCAGCACTTTAAATAGCTCTCCATTTCAAACTCCCTGAACAAATCCTCCACCAGTCGAGCTGGAAAGAGAGAATGAAGGAGAGAACCATAGTGAAAAGGGAAGACTAACCCTTCAAGTGAAGCTACAATCAGAGTAAGTAGAGTTAATAGAAAGAACCGGGCGTGTGCGCACATGTCGCTTTAATCCATATTGAAGAGGTGGTGATGTTTTAGAAGTGCAAAGTGAAATTCCAGGTAAATCCCTGAAATTACTTGTGGTGAAATAAAGAAAATAAAGCTCACTCATTGGAGTGTGAAGGGCCACATGCTCCTGGTAAGGGTTGAAGTATTTATATTGTTTTCCACAAAATTCACATGTGTAGCTCCCGGTTTCTGTGGAAAAAAGCATTCAAAAACATCATTACATTCAATCAACAACAACAAAAAAAATTATTAAAATAATATACCCCAAGTCAATCACCTACAGAACCTGTGAAAAGTTTGGAAACACCTTCTGGTTTCTGAGAAACTTGTGCATGTTCCTTTTGTTTCTATGCAACAAACTCTGTAAGGTAACTGTATAAAAATGTAATTTTATCCAACAAATCTTTAAATGTACAGATAAACTTTATTTTCATTGAAAGATTCTCCCTCAGCATCTTGTTTCTCCAATCATTCAGCTGAAATGCTTTGCTTCTTTGCCTCTTGCTAAAGTCGGTCTTCACTAGTTGGAGATTTCTTTCTTGTGATCCAATTCATCCCAGAGCAGTTCAATAGGATTTGGGTGCAGTAACTCTGCAGGTGTTTCTATGATACTTCACACACCAGACGTCCGCTTGCTCTCCAAATAACGCTTACAGAACTCGGACGTACGATTCGGCTCATCGTCTAGTTGGAAGGCGAAGTCGGTTCCAATGAGTCGCAGTCCAGACAGAATTGCATGGTGTTGAAATATGGAACGGGGGCCATGTTGGTTCAGGATTCCTTTGACTTTCCAGGATAAGTCTCCAACTTTCCCTGCTCCAAAACAACCCCAAACCATTAAACGGCCACCTCTTCAACTTGCACCAATTTTTTTAGAGCCAAAATGTTATATTTGGACTCCTTTTTCTTTTATTCTTTTTGCGTTGCGCCATGTCAACTTCTGTGGTCATGCTCACGGCGAAAGCTTGGCTTTGTTTTACAATTAGATAGAAAATGTTAAAGATTTTTAAGATTAAAAACTAATACTATGTTTGGGTTTACTTGCTTGAAAACCTTTTTAAAACAAGTTTCTCCAAAGGCTATAAGTATTACAGTCCATCAAAACATGCTTAATGGACATCGAGATTTGACAGGTTTGGCAATTCGGGGGATTTTTTTCGTTAGTAAAAATTGTGTGTTAATTCTAAACGTCCCATCCAGCATCATGTGTCGATAACTTCATCCCAGCCATTGTTAAAATGAAAAATAACTTTTTCCCCCGACATCAGGATTAATTTTATGTAGTTTGTTATTTAGGCACCGGTCCCATTCCAATTGCTATTTATTTTTGATGTATGTATTTACTAATGGGCTTAGATCTGTAAAAGGTAGGAGGCATTTCATTGGTTCTGAATATAAATCGTTTTTGGCAGCACTGTCTGCTTTCTCATTACCAGAGATTCCTGGGTGTCCAGGTACCCAGCAGAAGATTCCAAGGACAATACGTAGGTTAAAATCTTCACAATTGGTGGTCAATTTTTAGGGATTCCAGCGTTTTAAGGCATGATTTTGTGTCAGTTATTAAGAAATCTCAAAATTGTAATGCCAAAAGTACGGTGTTTGCTTCTGCAGTGAAAATGGAGCTTTGGTCATGGATGCGTTTACCCTGGTGTAGGTGATTCGTTGCAAAAGCCGCTTCCAGTTTATTTCCAGATTTAGATCCATCTGTGCTCTTATGTCTAGAAATAGTTTTTGGTAATCATTTGGGCGAGTTTTTGATTTGTAGTTTCTTGTTAGATCCAGATAAATGTTTGGCTTTTTAAGGTCCTATGGAGGAATTTTGTAGAATTGTGTCTGTTCCAGGATGTTTAAATCCACTTTCAGGTTCTCCAGATGGGTTCTGATACGTAGACCAAATGGGCGAATGTGACTTGGTTTTCTTTCAAATATTATTTGGTGCAGTCTTGGAATGAAAAACTGCTGAATAGGCTAGATTTCTTGATTAGTTTTAAGTTTAATTGCGTATTGTAAAGACAGCTTTATTCTTCTAATATCCAGGGAGGGCTGGTTGGTTCCACATACAGGCTTTGGACTGGTGAAGTTCTGTAGGCTCCCAAAGCCAGTCATATGCCTTGGTGGTGTACAGTATCCAAAGGCTGTAAATATATTTTCCTGTTTGATCCATAAATAACACTTCCATAATCCAACTTTGGGTGAATCAATGTTGTGTACAGATTCAGAGTTGATCTTTCTGCTCCCCATTTGGTTTTGAATTTCATAGATGTTAGAGATTTCTTTTTAAATGATTTAATGTGGGGGATGAAAGTGTTGTCAAAGGTGATTCCAAGAAATCTGGTCTTTCCCCAGAACTTTCTCCCAGTCTTTCATTGTCCAGTTCTTTAGAATTTTTGCCTTTTATCAAGCTTGTTGCATTGAAACAAAAGGAACGTTCATGTGTCTTGAAAACCTTCAAAGACCAGGTGTTTCCACACTTTTGAGAGGCACTGTGTATCTGTCTGTCCATATACATACTAGTGCTGTTGACTACTCCAGGATACAAACACCACAGTAGACCAAAAAAAAAGATCCATGTTTTAATTAAAAAAAAGCAGAATTTAGTAAACTTTTACTTGGTCCGATTTTCTGATAGGGCTCGATCTCTTCCTTCGGCTCCTCCAAGGGAATCACGTGATCATACGGATCTGAATATGAAATAAACAGCGGAAAAAGAGAGAGACCAATAACAATGAGAATAATTATAGAACTGTTTTATATTGAACAAACTAAACTAAAACAATTGAACTTGAAAAGAAATATATAATAAGGTATATATTTTCAGTAAACTGAAATTTTACTGAATGTTACAAAGGGTAATGAAAAGAAAATTACTTTAATTCATAATAGATAAAAAAAATAAAAAAAGAAATAACATACCATCGACTGCATGCAGCTCTCTGTGTTCCTGGAAGCAGCTGTAGTATTTATACTTCTTCCCACATATGTCGCATGTGTAACGGAAAGCATCTAAATTCACACAGATATCGGGTTAAAGGTGAATACCAACAAAACACAAACACGCACACAATCTCAGTACATGAAGGATCCCGTACTTAATATTGACCTCGAACGCAAAAACGGAAATGTGGAAATTCCACTGTAGGACTCACTGGATGGGCCGTGAGGTGGCGTTTCTGGAGGCATGGGGCTCTCAGACTCTGCTTAGAAAACACACAGACAATAAAGCCTTTATTTCAAAGCATTAAACAGCATCTCTAATGTAAAATAAAGGGCAGTTCATATCCAAAAGTCTTGAGCGGTACATAAAAAAAAAAAAAAAAAAAAAAAAAAAAATCGATCCTTTTTATCCTGTATGTGCTGATTATTCAAAAAATGATCAACATCGTGATGAACATCATTGCCTCGTCGTGTCTTCAGGTGAGGTTCTGCAGGTTCATTAATGACCACGAGAACATTGGATTTTGTGCAGGTGCAGGTAAATGGCGAAAGATTTTTATTTAACTCTCGAAAATATGCAAGGAAGAAAAAGAAGGGAAAAACGGCAACATGTAAAAAGTTATAAATAAAAAGACAAAAAAAATTATATCTCAAGGCAACAACCTACATGTGCCAAAAAACTGCTATTTTTCCATTTAAATAAATAGAAAAATAAAGTAATTAATTAATCAAAATTTTCAATTTTAAAAGACATTGCAGCTATATTATAAAATACTGAATTTATTTATTTATTTTTTATTTTATTTTTTGGAAAACAGAAAACGTATTTAAGAAATAAAATGTTTGATCTAGACTCTTAAGCAAATTCTAAAAAGCTGTTGTTTTTTTTTTTTGTTTGTTTTTTTAGATTTGGATCAATTAGGTCGCTCTAGATTCTAGAGCGACCTAATTGATCCAAATCAAAAATTAAAAAGAAAAAGAAAAAAAAAAAAATCAGCTTTTAAAATTGCTTTTAAAAATATATTAAAAATAAATAAATGCAAAAAAAATTTATTTGTATAAGAAATATATAATAATAAACAACATACTATAAAATTTAATTAAAACAAAAACAAACAATCAAAAAAAATCTCTGCAGCTGATCGAATATCAACTTTGACAATTTGGAACAGAAATGTCCACAAGAATTTATAATGGCGAAATGCAATGAGCCGAACATAACATTATTATAGCAGAGATTTTTAATATATTTCCAGCCATTGACTACTTAATTTTATTCTATTCTTTCCTTAGCAGACTTTTTACTTTTTGTTTTTTTTCCTTGAACCTAGCCAGTTGAAACGTTCGCCAATATTTACCTGTAAACGAGAACCGTAAAAAAATGCAACCGGAGAGTTTTGGGTTTTTGAGAAGCAGACCCCGAGGGCACGATGTGCAACATTACAAACACGAGCTGTTTCCTGGAATAGAGCTTTTTTATGTGGAAGTTCACTTTGTACCTCTGTGGGCACGGACGTGAGTCTGAAAGCAGTTGTAGTACTTGTACTTCTTCCCACACACTCGGCAGACGTAGGAGCCTGTATGAACGTACAACACTGTTAGAAATGGTCAAAACTTTTAAATCATATACAGAAGCAAAAAACATACACAGCTTATCGCATGACCAGAAAAAAAATGTCATCTAACCTGAAAAGAAAAGAAATTTTAAAAAATAGGTTGAGGCAAATGTCCGCTCATTGCGCTCCCTTCTTCTCAGTGTACTAGATAAATAGTAGATAATTCATTAACGTATAAATTACAGCAAATCTTAGCAAAATTTTAGCTAGAAACAGCCACAATGTACATTTCTGACGATTTTTAAAAAAATTGGCAGATTTCTTGCTACAGTTTACATTTTTTAAAGTAAAAATAAACTTTTTTTTTTTTTTTACATTTAACTTGCTTAGAATTTAAGTTTTTTTTGTCGTTTGAAATTAATTTAAATATTAATAAATGTTGGAACATTATATCTTTAGATATAATTGCTGACCTGGAATTAAATGCAACATGAGGAAAATACATTTTTCCCCAAACTGTATGGTGGATTAAATTATACATGGCAACGTATGCTAAAAAAAAAAACAGCATTTTCAGCTACAAGTTTCGAATTAAAATATTACAAATGAACAGTGTATATTTCTGACATGCTCTCCAAAAAAATCTGACTTCCAGCTTCATACATTTTTTAAGTTAAACATTACATAAGGCCGATACATTTATTATAATTTTTTTTCTTTAAAGCTTAGATCCTCACCCTGAGTTTGGGAATTGCGAGGATTCCCGATGACCACGCAGATCTCTGCAGGAAGGCCGCTGTCGCTCTCTTTGCCATTGCTCGTTGAGGTGGTGGGTGTGTGCCGAGGCTCACTCTTGACATGATGTCTGGAGGTTTTGGGTGAGGCGGCGGGCATGGCCTGGGCGGAGAGTGTCTCGGTGGATGTGTCGCCCTTCTTCAGGCCGGCATTGGGGACCTCCTGAGTGCTCATGGCTCCGCTGAGGTTTAGCCACGGCTACACAGGCTGCAGAAGAAACGGAAACACACGAGCGATTAGGGGTAATGCAAGATTCTGACGTGTTGCGAAATCCAAAAATGAAACTGAAATGGGGGACAAAACACACAGCAAGGGAGTGTTAAAAACTATTATATTTAGTTTACAATAACCATTTTAAGATTCATCATAAACAAGGAAGTGACTCCGGATTTGCGGCGAATCAGACCACGTAAAAAAAAAAAAAAAAAAAAACACGTGAAAAATAGGTTTATGGTGTTTTGATTGAAAAAATAACATTTAATAAACGTTTGTATAATTTACAATTACAAAATACATTTGTACAAGATAAAAAAAAACAACGCTCTAAATCTGAGCGAGTATTATGATAGCACACTATGTATTATAGGAAAAAAAAAATTCAGATTCTGCGTAAAAAAAACATTAATAAAATGTATTACAAAAATGATAAACAATATTCAAAAGAGTAAAAAAATAAAAAAAACAAAGTATAATAATACTGCTGCGTGCATTTTTAATTTTTATAAAAAAATTTTTTTCCTAAAATATTGTTATAACAATAAAGTGCTAATTGTGACTTCTTGCTAACATTTGAATATAAACATATACACAAATGTACATTAATAATAATAATTATAACTATTAAAAACATTTTGGGATAATTAATTTTGGTGTACAATCTTTTGTACAAACATTAAAGCAAATATATATATAAGCAACTGACATGCACTATAGGGTCAAAAGAATTGGGACACCTGATTTTTTACCCATATGTGGTTTATCCCAAAACTGCCTCCTCACCTCACCTACATCAGTACCTGACTTCCCTGACACCCTTGTGGCTGAATGAGCACAAATCTCCACAAAATCCAGTGGAACATCTTCAGAAGAATGGAGGTTAATAGAACAGCAAATGGGTACTGAATGTGGAATGAGATGTTCAAAAAGCACATCTGAAACTTATATGCAGGTGTCCACAAACTTCTGTATAATATTTATATACACACACACAATAAACATGTAAAAATACACACAAAAATCTTAGCAAGTTCATACAAAGATAATCGATCGCATCTTTAATTAAAAAAGCCTAATTAGTGGAATGTTTTATGTGACTGATGTGTAATGAGTTTGGCCTTTTGCCAAGTCTGCTAAGTGTAACAGATCTCGTGGGGGTTCCGAAAAAATCTCCCAAATGAATAAATCATGAGAAAATAAAAGATGGTCTGTTTCAGACTAAGCATGACGTGGGCTCTCGATTCGACAGACGGCAACGTCGAGCTATTTTTAAATCACACTTAAGAAATGGTAATGCGGGAGAACTGGAGTGAGGAGATGACCTGATGATGAACGTGGCAATGGAGGAGACGAGAGCTTTTACTCGAGTTTTTACTTTAGTCAAGCTGTTTTTTTTCTTCTTCTAAACACTCTTTCATTAATTCAGTCGGTCAGTGTTGAAAATATTAGCGGTCGACTGATGGATTTTACTGATACCGATAACTAGTTTGGATCGTACTTGCAAAAAAAATAATAAATATCAACAGTTTTTAAAATAGATACTGAATAAAATTGCTGGGAAAAAAAAACACTTAATGTATAATAGTCAGCGATTCGCCTCTAGGGGCCGCTCTCGTAACAATAGCGAACCGGAAAAACTATCGGGATGGATTTTTGCAGAAAGCAGATAGTTCCAGCCAACAACTATCGGTGCCAACCTTATAGAAAAAAAGATAGTTAAAAAGCGGACTTTTTTTGATGCATGAACTCGTGAATAAACAAACAGAACAGCAAAAAAAAAAGGCAAAATGAAAAAATGCTATTAGAAAAATAATCACTGTTGAAAAATTTAATAAATTAGTGTTGAATATTAGGGCAGGTGTAGTTCAGGCTCTGGGTTACTGATCAGGAGGTCAGGGGGTTCAGGCTCCAGTATTGCCAAGCTGGCACTTTTGGGCCCTTAAGAAAGGCCCTTAATCTGCTGTGCTCCAGGGGTGCTGTATTATTTGTCCTCAGCTTCCCAACATTACTGGGATATGCAAAGAAATAATTTCACTGTGCTGTACATGTGACAAGTGAAAAAGCACCTTTACCTTCTGATCTAAAAAAAAAAAAAAAAAAAAAAAAAAAAAAAAAAAAAAAAAAAAAAAAAGGAAATAATTTCTAAATGCAACATGCTGACAATATTCAGCACTAAGACGACTCACTTCGGGGAGGTGTGATGCAGCTTCCACTTCCTCACTTTTGAATAGATGTTTACTGAGATCTCGAACCTCTGGGATGTTATTTCACACCCTGTTTCGAAGCGCTGAAATTCTATTAGCTTGTTTGTTTTTTTTTTAACTTCCTTAGTCTTTATTTCACTGTTTAGTTTTTTGTGTGTGTGTGTGTGTGTGTGTTCCTTTTAGTACAATAATTAATTTGTTCTTTAGCAAAAAAACCACCTGTTACAGTTCTGTATCACTCTGTTTTTTTTATATAAATAATAAATTTGAATTCTTATTGAATTTAATTGAAGCTCATGCTGTAGCTACATTATAATGGACCAAATTATTGGGACATTTGACGTTTCTAGCCATATGTAGTAGTATGAAACTTTCCCTTCCTGCGCACAAACCCAGCTTCATGAACGTCTGCTTTCCATGGGATGGAGTGGAAGATCTCCTGCTATAGAGCTCCAACTCTACCGAACTCCTTTGGGATGAATGCGAACATTGACTGCACCTCAGACCTCCTCACCTTCTTCCCCGCCTACATCACTTCCTGACTTTACTAACACCCTTGTTTCTGAATTAATCTTACACAGATCTCCACAAACACACCCCAAAATCTAGTGGAACATCTTCCCAGAAGAGTGGAGTTTACTATAACGAGAAATAGGGATCAAATGTGGAATAGGATGTTCAAAAAGCATGTACGAATCTTAGAATCAGACCTCCACAGACATTTGTCCATATATAAATACATTATTTAAATCCAAATATTTGAACAAACACCCTCCAGGCCTGTTAGAACTGCATTCGAACTGATGGATGGAATTCATTCAACATGCACTTCTTAACACCTTGGTGAGGGAATTATGCGCTGTGAATTACCACCTCGCTGCTATTTCGCATCGGACTCGCTGCAGCCGCTTCGGTGGAAAAAAAAAAACTGCAGTGCTCTCATAAAAAAAAAACAGCTGAGATAGTAAATGAGCTGTCAGCCTAAATTTCAGAGCGAGGAGATATTTTCAGTGATTTGACCCATTTTGCGAAATAATTTGCAGCGCACGAGCTTAGCGAAGACACGTTTTTCCTCCCTACACAACACATTTTTAGGATCACTTTTAGTCGCACAAGCCGAACGTCAACCGAAACACGAGCAGGATTCTGAAAATTTTAACATGAAAGTGTGCGAGGGAGGAAATCTGGTTTTCAGTGTGAAGGGATGGAAATATTACGGTTGAGCTGCTTTATTTTTCCGGCACCAGAAATGTTTTTAGGGTCCTGCATTCAATTACGGCAGTCACGTCTCCGGCCTGCAATTTAAAAGGAAAAAAAAAAAAAAAAAAAGAGAGAGAGAGAGAAAAAAAAAAAGCAATAACGTATAAATATATTGGATGGAGGAAAATTTTCCCCCACCATTTTTTTCCATTAACTGAGATGGCTTTGGAAGTGAAAAAAAAAAAAAGAAATAAATAAATAAAAATACGGAAAATGTCAGGTCTTAAAATTCCATCCGAACGAATGAGCAATGCAACGGAGCCTTCTTTCAATTTATATGCTAATGCTGCCCTGAATTAAAATTTAATAACTAGGCGCTATTGAAAAGCAGACTCGAATTAGATGAAAATAAATCCTGAAAGAGCGGTCTAAAATTAGAAATTCGGCCCGGCTTCGCGGCTGCCGCTAAGCTCCTGACATTTTTTTTCCCTCCGATATGAATCAAAGTTGCAAAGTGAGTACGAAAACAGACGAGGAAAATCTGAGGCGCTGTTGGTTTTGAAAACTGCTTTAAATGGGGAACTAAATAACACAGTGACACGTTTTAATATCTTGAAATAAACCCGCACCTACACTACACGTTTTTACCAATAACGTGCGACTTACGAGGGATCTTGATGTAGCCGACAAATTAAAAGGGTGCGACAAAAAAAAAAAAAAATTTATAATAATAATAAGAATACATTTTTTTTTTATTTTCAACAATTCTCAATTACAAATTATTTTCTTTTGTATTTGGTCCTTGAACCATGCAATAATAATAAAAAAAATTCTAAAATTGTTTCAACAGGACCAAAGAGTTCAAACAATATTTTTTTTCAATAATTTTTTTTTTTTTTTTTTTTTTTTTTTTAAAGAAAACACATTTATATCTATAGTTTTTACCCCACCCCCAAAATAAATCCAGTTATACACAGCCACAGCAAATAGACTAAATAAATAAATTGTACTTTTGATATAATTTATACTTGAATCTAAAGCAAAATACTTGTTCGTATACAGTATATAATTAACATTTACCTACACTATATAGATAAAAGTATTTGGACAGCCAACATTTCCAGCTACACCGTATGTGTTTTTTTCCCAAACTGTTACCACAAAGATGAAGACGGCTGTAAAGAATGATTTTTTTAATGTTCATTAAAATGGCAGGGATTTAAACTCACAACCTTCAGATACAGACTTCTCATGTACAGCATTCATAAAGACATTTTCATTTAAAATCGCTAAAAAGAAAAAGGAAAAAAAAACAAAAACCAGCTAATACAATATGCTAGGGCGTAATTGGCTTGCTAGCTGTTTAAAAAAAATAAACACACACTACCAGATCTAAATCTAGACAGCAAACACATTCAACACATAACAGGAAATCCAAATAAGGAGTAAAATTTCCGTTAAGTCTTAACGTGCAAAAGGTCAGTTATGTTTTGGTTACGAATGCAAAAATCCATTTCAGGAAGTGCTCACGGTTAAAAACATGCAGTTCTGATCACATCACGCTCAAGGAAGCAAAAAAAAAACCCCACAATCATCAGACTGGTTATTACCTTTTTCCTCTTTTCTCAGACCTTTTAATAAGCACCATTTGTTCCTTTGCATTAGGAGCATTAGGAATAATTTTGCACTCAGCCACATCCTGAAGAAACCTTTAATCAAATGAAACATCTCATCTCCAAAGTTGCACGATTTTACCTTTAGTGCTGTTAAGTTGAACTGCTTTTTCAGGTCAATAATAAAAAAAAGTCTGACATGTGGAGCTCCTGAAGCAGCTTCTTGCCACTCTGGATACGACCTCGAATTCCTGAGCCGAATATCTGTAACATCATGGTGTTTAAACCACAAACGAGTAAATTCTTCCTGCTTTCGTACTTTTGTACAATCAGCGAACCGTGAAACTCGCCACAAACAGATTCGGTCATTTCTCTGGGAATTGCAAGGTGCAAGTTAAAACAAGTGAGCTGTAAATTACAACTGAGCTGTAGAAAAATGTACGAACAGAAAAAGTCTGAAGTAACGACGTGCCGAATGCTCATGTGATCAACTTTCCCGTATTGTCTTCTGACTATTTTAAATGGTTATTTGCATCTTTTACAGTATATGTGCTTTGAGGGGCGTGGCTATACTTATACACACACACACACACACACACACACACACACCACACACACATAGTGTAACCTCGATACTCACAATCGTGAGGTTTTGACTCTCCTTTCGATGGTTCCTTTTTCAAGGGGATTTGTACATGTACTGTAAACTTAATTCCTTATCAAATGTTTAAACTATCGGATTTTTCACGAGTTACTATGAAAAGTCGCAAACTATCGAGGTCGAGAGTGTAGATGTTTAACTGTACTTACAATTTATACTTATATAAAAAGTTCCCCTGATAAACAAGATGTTTGTTTATTACGTTTTAATGCCATGTTAGCACCCTGACAAACAAGAAATTAACAAATTTGTTTTTATCCCTGATGTCTTTCACTTGCACAGCAAGATTATGCCTGCGTGTTTCTATACTATAGTATATTTCAACAATCACGATTTAACACCAACAAGTAATTCAGCCATTTATCCATAACATTTACTCCAGCAGTATATGTACATTCAGTCCATTTAGCAGAGGCCCAAATCTAGAGCAAATTACAACTGAGCATATACGCGTTGTTGACCGATTGACACGTCCCATTCACGTGAACACATGACTGCTCTGTCTAGTTACAAAATGACTTAAAAAGCGATATCGGCAAAAAAATTAATAAATTAATCCGCAAGTTCAAAAAATGTGTACTGTGTCAATATTATTTTTTTTTTATACACACACACACACACACACACACACACACACACACACACACACTTCAGTAAACTAATTATGTCATTAGTAATGTTCCCAACTGGTGTGAATTATTCCACAAGTACAGAAAAAAAATAAAAGGGTGCGTTTTTTTTTTTTTTTTTTTTTTACACAGTGAAAAATTACAAAGTCCAGCTCGAGAAAACTTCACACACTGAAAACAACAGAATTTGTCTTTGAAAACAGAGGCCAGGAAAAAAATATTAATATTTCAATTAAAATTCCATTCTTAATTCAGCGACAGCAGGCAGGAAAAACTATCAGTTTATACAAAAAAAAGGGGAAAAAAAATAAGTTACGAAGTCACTTGCATGATATTTGAGTTCACAGCGGGTTTTGTTCAATTCTAGTAACGCCTGTTAACGCAAATTTACACCGGCTAGCAAAAAATTGCGTGGATAATATTCTCAGCATTTCTATGGCTGGGATGAAAGTTTGATTGATTCTCAATTATTTTAAAGCCCTGCCAGCACCACTGGCTATTTTCATAGCATCATGGGCTCGAGGTAAGTAAGATGAGACTTTACAGCAGTGGAGTCTTACAGTGTTTCAGCCGTGTCAGAAACAGGGGCTAAGTTCCTCCTGCTCGTGCTACTAAGAGTCATTCTATATCGGTGGAAGATAAGGCGGCTGGGAAAGAAGAATGCAGTGAAAATGTTGCAGACATTCAGTCCTGTACCTTTTGTATCAGTGATGTTTTAGAGCTGCTTATAGGATTCATATCATATTTTGGTGGTTTTCAAAGGGTTTATTTAAGGCTTTTTTTTTCAAATTAAAGAACAAATTAATAAATTAATGCGAGGTGTTTCTGTAGTTAGCCAACTCATTGCATCACTCGCTGCACTAGCATGCTACTAAAGGCTGAAGCAATCTTTGTATTACCAAAAAAAAAAAAAAACAACGTTTGACAATAATCGTTTGCATGTGTATGGTCAAAAGGTGGTCAAAGGGTCAGTGATGTGACTCGGCGATCATTGCGAGTATGAAAATACTCCTGCCTCGAGCTTAAACACAAGGAAAGCCTGCTAAATGCTATTTAATAAACACTTTGAATAGCTCATAATTAAACACTGATAAGCAGAGACTGTGAGCCATTCAGAGTTACAGAGAAAGAGAGGCAGCGTGATAGAGAGAGAGAAATTCAGCAAGATAGGGTGTGAGAGAGAGAAAGAGTGTGTGTGTGTGTGTGTGTGTGTGTGTGTGTGTGTGTGTACCGCTTGGAGTCCAGGGCTTTAAGCTCGCTTCACACTCTTCCCCCTTTTCTTTCCCTCCGGGTTTCTCTCGCTCTCTTTCCCCCCGATCGCTCCAACCAACAGTAAAGCCTGAAAACAAAAGGGTTAAAAAAAAAATTAGCAGTGCGCATTTTTTGAACGCAGTGGAAAATTACAAGGCCAGCTCGAGAAAACTTCATACACGGAAAATTACAGAATTTATTTTTTTTTTACGTCTGGCCGGAGGCGAGCCAGAGGGCGGAAGGAAAGTGTTTTAAATATTTCGATGAAAATTTTATTCTTACAGTAAGTCAGTGACAGCAGGCAGAAAAAACAGCACAGAAATTCTAAACATAAAAAAGGAAGTTCAAAAACGGTGGGAAAAAGAAAAAATAAATGTTGCAGTCGGTAATTCGCCTCTAGAAACACTGCCAGTAAACTGACTATGAGAAATGAAATAAACACAATATATGGATTTACCTTTTTTTTTTTTTTTTCTCTCTCTTTAATGAAAGTCAACCCTACTGACCACCGTTGGGATGAACTGGACCGCTGACTGAACCCCAGGCCTCCTCACCTCATCTCAATATCTGACTTTACTAACACCATTGTGAATGAGCACAAAATTCCAAAAACACACACCAACATCTAGTGGAACATCTTCCCAGAAGAGTAAAGGTTATTGTATGGGGACTTTTTAAATGGGGTTTAAACTTACACACGTAATCATTTTACCTCCAGGCCTTCAGCGGTGTCCCACCTAAATCGGTCCACCTCTTAAAACCTCCATGACGACGCCACGGTTTTGAAAAACATCATTCTAGGGAAACGCATTATAAAAGAGCTCTGTATGTTGTTACTAAAGCGAAAAAACACCACAGGGAACACGTCTCCTTTCACTGTAGCCACAACTGCACCTCCGGCATACATCATCTCTAACAGAAGTGCCGATATTAACCTCAAAATGATCCGGGGTTTTCCAGCATTTTGGTGCATTTCTTTCCGTGCATTACGGTTTTCCTCGCGATATGAAACAAAACACAAACATATAAATGATTCATGAAAAACCTTAGTGTTTTCCTCACGATGACCAGCTTTTCTTAAAAACTCTGTCTTGTAGATGTCCTTGTAAGTAAGTGTGACCAAATTAAACCTCGGTCAGTCGTTGTGCAATCAAAAACACAGCTATTAAAGCAACATAAATATCTGAGTGAGCATGTATAGTTTGCTACAGACGCGGTATGTGAGCTCTGACTAGCGCGTTCCCTGGCCATCCAATCCGAGGATGTGAAAGTGCCGACATTATTGTACGACCTGTTTGAAGGCCCTGGTGTCAGCAACACAAAAATCTGATTGGTTAATTCCACAGCTTCTCAATGTATTTCAAGCTACAGGCAGATTCACATGAACCACAGCAACGTGACGACATCTCATTTAATAGAAACTCTAATGTAAACTTACAAGAAATTCTATGGAGTAAGAAAAACAAATACATCAATGCCCGAGCAACTGAACTAATAGGTGATGCAGTGACCCGAAAAATGTTCAGGTTCTTTATAGGATTTCACTTAAAATAAACATCGGTTTCTCAAAAGATCCTCTGTATTTAAAAATAACTAAATACAGGTTGTAGTGTCATAAGTGCACTGAAGCGGAGAGGTCACCTCGGCGCTGTATGATCACGTAAGCTCGATTTCGATCCGACACAAACGTGTAAATGCACAGCATTGCTCTTGGAAAAGCACGCCTGGATTAGCTGACTTGACAGTTTCCATAACAGATACTGCTACCCAAAGAAAAAAATAAAAATAATAAAAAAATAAAAGAGCTGCAGTTTTGCTGAACACTGAAGCAGTGTGGGTTGACAAAGTACACCAGATTTTACAACTTTTATCAAGATTTTTCTATAAAAAAAAAATTTAATGTATGGTATGATAACCAGACAAACCAGAACAGTCTTTAATATTCACATGTATGGCATTTCAAGGACACCTTTTTTTAAACGTATTTATCCCCAACGCCAGTAATAAGAAACCGAGAAAGTGCTGAGATATGAGGAAGAAACCTTGAAAGGAACCAGACTCAAAAAGGAACCCGTCCTCCGGCCCTCATGTTTTTTAGATATTAGTAGCACACATTTGTTGTGTAGTTTCCAAGTTTGTTTTTAATTTTTCAACTCCGTGTGTGAATATGGAACAAGAGTTTGACCTTCAGAACACAAATCTGGACCTTCCCCCCTTTCATATTTGTTTTGCCTTAAACATACAGTAATGATAACTTTGTCTTTCAGTCGAAAAGGTCGAAAGTATTTCTCCTGCAGTTACAGGGCAAGATAAAAAAGGACAACAAAACAAAAAAGCTAACAGATGAATACAAAGTTGTGTCAACAATCTGGAATCGTGTGCAGGGTCGTAGCTGAAGGTCACCGGGATTAAAAAAGAAACAGCAGTGATCCACAACGAAGTGTAGATCCATCAACAAACATCAGTTACAGGAAATACCGGCGGCATTTCCAGGAAATTTTCATTTAACCAATTAAAGAATGAGTCTCCAGTATCAGTCCATGGATTTACGCATCATGGTTTGTCACTATTTTTTTTTTTGTTGTTATTAACTAAATTTTAGTTCTCGGCAGAACAAAAAAAAGACGGAAACCAAACGTTTATAGCTGCTATAACGTAAGTAAACAAAAAAAAAAACTCAATAAATGTGATTAAAAATGTTTAAATATGCAACATTCATTAACAAGTAAGAAATAAAAAGCACAGCACAGTGAAATTCTGACTTCTCAGAGCATGGGGTCAGACATGATACAGCGCCGCTGGAGCACAAAGAGGTTAAGGGTCTTGTGCAAGGGCCCGAGAGTGGCAGCTTGACGATATCAGGGATTGAATCCCCGACCTTCCGGTAAGCAACCCAGAGCTTTAACCACTAAACTACCACTTTTTTTTATAACCATTACTATAATACGATTATAATTAGGGCTGAAATGATTTCTTGAGTAACTCGAATAATATTCGAATACAAATTCGTTTGGTCCATTTAACGACACACGGAGCACCGTGTTTCCCTGCGGACCATTATTGCTGATGCACCACGTGCTAAACTCTGGAGCGCTCTGGTAGACACAGAACACACTGCAGAATGAAAAATGGAGGAATGAGACGAAAACTATGGAAGATCGTTTCCGACACGTAAAAAAATAAAAATTTCCTACTATCCCAACTCTATTTCTGGCAATTCCGAGGTTTTTTCTTCTTGCTAAATGTGACTATTTCTCGCAATTACGAGGTTTTTTTTTTTAGCCAGTTGGGCAGCAGAAACCCCTCTGTACTGCTAAAGCTTAACACATTCAAAATAAAATGGGTTGCAATCAATAGAATCACATGGTATCAAACTGCCTCCGATTCCTGGAGAGAACTCTGTCTAACAATCAGCTCTGGAGGAGACGGAGCGTGACAGATAAAGCAGAGGAGCCACGTTCATACACCGACAGCTCCAAACTTCAGGCCCAAAACATGGTTAACAGAAACATTGGATGTTTGCAAGAAGTCAGCTTTTGCGAGAAATAAACTCGGGAATTGTGAATAGGAATAAAGCAAACTTTTTTTTTTATGTCGCGGAAGTGTGCTGTGAAAGGGTTCAGGCCAAAGAAAATTTTTCCAAAGTTTAGGTTTATTTCAAACTAAAACAAACACCATACAGTGAGTTTACTTTTTTTTTGGGGAATCTGAAATTGTATTTTTTATTTATATATTTGTCTTTGCATTTTGACTACCGTATTTTTCGGACTATAAGCCGCTACTTTTTTCCCACGTTTTGAACCCCGCGGCTTAAACAACGAAGCGGTTTATTTATACATTTTTCCTGGGTTTTTCCCGGTTTCACAAACTTTAAGCCAAAAAACTGAGCGACATAACATTAGACCATTGAAATTTCCGAACGGAAACAAAAATAAACTCTTGAGAGAAATAGTTGTGAAAGGAAGGAGGAAGACAGTGAACAATGGCTTTCTTGGTCGGCTACTGTTTAGATACAAGCCGTTGTAACGCGTTGAGTCTGGGTGAAGGGAGAGCTCACTAACTCCAGTTACAACAGAAATCATATAAGCACAGACAGGTTTCCAAAACTCGTGCTTTTTTATTTTTCTTGGCAACAGCGTTACGGGTTAGTCAAAGAAACTTAGAAATGAGCATAAGAAAATAAGGACATATTCCTCGGCCTTGCACACATGCAGTAATAGCGGAAAAATGCAGCAGCAGGCTATTCTCAAAATACCGCTTTACTGCTAAAGGAAGCGCAACATATATTACCCGTTACACCGTGTAAGAGACACTGTCTTTCGTTAAAGCCTGTGTAAAGTTCATTAGTTTCAGTGTAGACACCTGCAGCTTATTGACAGGTGCGACTTATGTTAAAAATAAAAATATTTGTCAAATTCAGTGCGGCTTATACGCTTTATAGTCCGGAAATTACGGTAAATGGATTTAGTTTTTTACAGATATTCTTATATGCAATTTTAGCAATAAAATGGATTTTTTTTTAAAAAGAGAACAAATTACTTGTTCATATTAAGAGACACGTCTTATTTTATAAAGATCTTAATAAAGAAAAAGTCCTAGTCATAATACTATAACCAATACTGGTTTTGTAAGCGATAACCCATGGCTAGTTGAGCGTTATGGGATTTTCATTCTCATTTTTTATTTATTGTTTTTGATACAAGAGAGCTTCTTTCAAAGATACAGAAGCTGACTGGTTGTTGGTCTCATTTGTAGTCATGATACAGTGAATTATATTTGTATCAGTGAAAGAAAAACTACAACACCAAGAAAACGAACAGGAAGAAAAAAATTATTCACACCTGAACATCCAGCCAATCACAATGCACGATTCACTTAATAATTCGGTATAACTGCATTACACACAGAACGGTTTATTTCTATAGAAATATATACAGTACTGTAAAGAAGATCCTCAACATGATGTATACAGCAACTGAAAAACTTCTCTTAAAATTTTTTATTAAAAATAACAACACTATGAAACCTGCGCGTTCACATCCAGCTCAAGTTTAGATTAAATTCCGGAAACAAAACCAGAAGGGGAAGTGCAGATGTAAACCTGAACCATTATGAAATTACATACTTTGAAAAAAATGAGCCCAAACTTTTATAATTTTTTTTTTTTATAATTTTTTTTTTTACACACACACTGTGAGAACACTGTACTAACGCTACTTCCTACAGCAGCCTGGTGTTGCATACATTCATTTTTGTGTTCGATGCACTTCCATTGTGGCAGTCAAACATTTCGCAAACTTCCTGCCTTTTGTGCTTTCTTTTTTCTTACTTAATGCTGGTGACCAAAACAAGCAGATCCACTCTATAGATTCTGTGTTTTATCAGCTGGCTTCTTATCGCTTCTTATCGTCTCAGCGAATCTCCAAGGTCAACAACATCTGCACCAACATCCAAAAATAAGCAGCAGGTTTTAATGGAACATAATGAGATTCTCGAGGATATAAAAATGCCATGTTATTTTTTTTAGAATTAAACAGAAATGTGTTCTTTGCTGCTGCTCTGCTGATGCGTGAACAACTTTGTTTTTCAAAAACACGCCATGAAACATGCATAAATGTTCATTAAAAATACTGGAACACTTTCATGAACATTCCACTTAGGGAAAGTTCTTACAGCCATATCACACGTGAGTAACGTACATGTACAGAAAAAAAAGACAGTTCAAATGTTAAACTTCTGACTGGATGGTTGTGAGTTTAAATACAAGAACCACAAAACTGGAACTCCTGGGCCCCTAAACAAGGCCCTTAATACCTGGTATAAACCCAGATGAAAGATGATGAACATAAAATAATGGTCTTGGTAACTTCCAAAATATGGACACTGCCAGAAATGTAGGGTGACCATCTCACAGTGTTTGCGCCGCTAAGACTTCCTGACTAGAAGGTCCTAGGAGGACCCAATAAAAATGCAACATGAACAATTCAATAGCTGTCTGCATACGTCATACCCAAGCTTATTAGATCCATGTCACATGGCGTGATTTGTAATGCTCTTACGATCGCTGAATTCGCCCACAGAAGGAATAACCCTCAACTACTCAACTGCAAAAAACTAAAATTGTGAGACTCCAGTTTCAAAAGTTGGGTCGCTGTAAAACGCCAATAAAAACAAAATGAAACCATTTGCGAATCTCATAAACCCATATTTTATTCTTTCAGGAATAAAACACATCGAAAGCTTAAATTGAGAAAATGTGCCTTTTTAAGGAAAAATATAAAGTAATTTCCAATTTGATATTTGCAACAAACCAAAATGTGTGTGACATTAACCTTATTTACCAATATGTTACATCTCTTCTTTTAGTAACAGTCTGTAGACATCTGAACAAGAAAGAATAGTTGCTGTAGTTCTGGAAGAGGAATGTCTCATTTTTGTCAGGTTTCTAGGGGTTTAACAGTCCTGGGTCTTCTTTGTTGTATTTTTTTCATTTCACAATGCTCCAAATGTTTTAGTTAGATAAAGAAAATAGGTACTTAAGCAATCGGGCTTCAAATCCAGACTATGCAACATTTTTTTCCCCTAAAGTCATCAGGCTCTGAACTGTACACAACACACACACACACACACACACACACACACACACACACACACACACACACACACACACAGCTGTGTTACTGAACTGTTACAACCTGAACTCACACACTCATTACTCATTTCCCTTCATACACATCCATGTCTTCAGCAGCACCCATTTGATATTGTATTAATCATATTATACTCCTCTTCACATGCTGCTTTGCACCTCCTGATTGGAGGCCACTTCAGTACTTGGACTCCTCTAAAGAAAGAAGTCCTTATAAAGCCACTCTGAAGAAATAGATACAGTCTTCATTTTAACATTTTCTTGCCCTCACCAAAAACATTGCTCCAAAATCTGTATATATACATATATATATATATATCTTTCAGCATTGATGGAGTCTTAACAGACATGCAATCTGCCCATTAAATAGAAACTAATGCACCCCATACCATGAAACTAAGCGCTAATGATGGTCCCTCTCCTCTTTAGTCTGGAGGATGCAGCATCCATGGTTTCCAAAGAGAAATTTATATTTCGATTTAAACGACCACAGAAAAGTTTTCCATTTTGCCTCAGTACATTTTAAACTGGTTTAGAGAATACAGGTAGGCGTCAACTTACAACCTATGCAACTTACGACCATTCGACTTTACGACCACAATCGCTAGCCGCGGCGTACGTAATTTTTTTTACCAGCTTCCAGCATCATTTCACAGGACTGTACATATAGCCTACTCTACTTATTATCTAATTAGTCGGTCCCAATTGTGGTCGTAAATCGACGACCACCTGTATGGTGAAAATTCACAGTTGGCATGCTCTTTGCATGATAGAGCTTCAACCTACATACATGGTTGACACGGATAACTGTGTTCACAAATTTCTAAAGGTGGTTCAGAGCCCATGCAGTGATTTCCATTACAAAATATTTAACACTGGACCCGTAAATCACAAGCATCCAGATTTATTTTTTTATTTTTTTTGCCCTCGTCCCTTTTGCACTGCGATTTCTCCAGATTCTCAGAATAGATATTAAGGAATATGTTCTGAAATTTGTAGACGCAATATTTCGCAAACTGGTTAATCTCCAACTGTTTTTACTTCTGAGACTCGTCTTTCGAAATTATTATTCTTTTTTTCCAAAACCAATCATCTTGGTGCCCAGTTCCCAATTAATCTAATTAGTTGGAAACTTTTTCTCCAGCTGTTTCTTTTTAGTAACTCTTAATTTTTCCAGTCTTGTGTTGCCGTCATCCCAACTGCTGCAATAAAATGAGTTTATGAGATTTGCAAATCGTTGCATTATGTTTTTATTTACATTTAACACAGAATCCCAACTTTTGTGGAATTGGGAATCTGCCAAATGCCATACGTGTGAGTAAGTATATAAAGTGTAAAATGTATGGGTGGGTGGGTGGTGGGCAAAAACTAAAGCACTATGCAAGATGAGGGAAAAAAATGCATTACAGATGAAAAGTCCAGATGTGGAGGGAAAAAAAAAATAACATGTAAATTGACAATGTTTTCTGTAAGGAGTATTTTTTTGCAAAATATTACTTGGAAACCAGCATCATGACACTTTTTTTAAAGACGAATATAAACTGGCCGAAGCAGGAAAGATACGTGTGCGCTCTTCAATATTTATTTGTCGGAAACAAAATATTTTTCCATGATTTGAAATGCATGTATCTTAGATCACCATCATTCCACAATTCAGGCCGTGCAGGAGATCTGCACTAATCCAACATTAGCATCCTGAGCACGTCCCAACAATCACACCGTTAATTATTGCACAAAAACATGTAAAATAATGAATAAATTAAGAATAAAATGGCTGCCACTTCAGCGCTAAGCTTCAGAGATATATTCCCGTCAGGGTGAAATCATGAAGTTGTGTGGAAAAGCACTCGGCACGCCGGTGCACAAATTATCAAGCAACCCTGAAAATGATTTAAAGCAGAGAGACATAAAAATTGAAGTAAATATCTTTACGGCCTGGATAATTGCATGGTGCATGGCCCAATGTGGCATTAAAATCAAATACAAAATGAAATATTTAGAACAAAATCATTAATTATCCAGCACACACATGCACAAGTGTTTTATCTATTAAATTTTTCTTCCTCCGAGTGTTTAATGTTGATTTTTTATTTTTTTGTCTAATGAACTTAAACCATGCACAGTTAGTTTCTTATGCAAACAATATTAAAAAATAAAATAAAATGCATGCACTTCACAGTATGTGCATCACAAAAAAAACCTCAAAAACCATGCGCGCGAGCGCATAACATAACATATCCGTTCTCAACACGCTGATTGATTTTCTTTTTTTTCTAATTCTGTGCAGGAGAAAAAGGGAGTAAAAATATAATAAAATCAATGCAACCCTGCACAGAGACAAAAAGGAAGCAGAAACAGTGTAGCACGAACCGAGGTTTAGTTTACGATACAATATGATACAAAAACGTGTTTTGTATAAAAGGTCGAGTTGGAAAAAAAAATTAGAATAAATGCACAACATGAGAAATGGAGCACGAGGAAATGCATAATAATTCCGTGAAAAAGAACACCCGAGGCGTCCACTAGCCCTTTCCACGAGACTGGAAATGAACTCTAGACAGTGTTGTGCTAAAAAATGCGGGAAAAAAATCAAAAAGTAAAAAAAAAAAGAAAGAAAAACTCCTCGTTCGAAATGCAATCAGAATTAATCGTAATTTCTTTAATTTCTTGCGAATCCGGCCGCACGGGGGCGCTAATTTTTGCACTGAAAATGGCATTCGGAGCTTTTTTTTTTCCTGAAGCAAAAATAAATAAATAATTAAAAAATAAATAAAAACAATCAGCGCATTAAAAAAAAAAAAACATCGGGTGTTTCACCTGCTAGAAAGCGTCCGACGCGCGCGCAAAACAAAAAAAAGGAGGAGGCGCGCGAGGAGGGAAAAAATCGCCTTCATCGATTACTGATCCGACAACACGCGCCCGGGTTTATTCGGCGAATAAGAGCAGGCAAAAAAAAAAAAGAAGAAGAAGAAGAAGCACAATTCTCTGGGAAAAGAAAATTCACCAAATATGGCCGCTGCTGCTCTTCAGGGGGTTTTCGGTTCCCCCTCCTGCACCAGCACGGCTTTTTTCTTGTCCTCCCTCTTTATCCTTTCCATTTTTACCTGTTTGTTTGTTTGCATTTCCTAAAATAAAATTTCAACAACTTCTACAATAATGAAATCATCACCATCATCATCATCATATTATGTTACAATAATAACAATAACAACACGAGTCGCTACATTGAATCAGAAAAGAAATTCCTCAGAAAGTTAAAAAAAAAAAAAAGAAAAAAAGAAAGAAAGAAAGAAAAGGAAGAAGCGCTCGATTAAGTGAAAAATAAACACAAACACTGCAACACATTGGATTTGAGAAAAGAAGTTGATCTTACCCAAGAAAGCATCGGTTTCCTCCTGGAACAACAAAAAAAATGAATTAAAAAATTTAGAGGTGAGGAAAGAGCGCGCGCACGCGGCCTGCGCAAAGGGGGTACAAAATTCTACAATGATTTCCAATTTGGAGAAGAAGAAAAAAAAAGAGGCGAGGAAAAAGAAAAAAAAAAGAAAGAGACCAAATGGGCACGCGCCGCCTTCTTTACCTCCTCCCCCCTCCAGGGGAAAAAAAAAAAAACGATGCGGGTCAAACAGGATAATTTTTTTTTCCCTCTTTCCAGGGCAGTGCAGAGCAGAAGGATCCTCCCTCTCTTTTCCTTCTCTTTCCCTCTTTTTCCCTCTCTCTATCTTTCAGGATGACGGAAGCGCGATTTTTTTTTCCAATGCGAGATTTAAAAAAAAATGAATCGACTGGGTTTTTTTTTCTCTCTCTCTCTCTTTTCCTCCTCCCTCCTTTTTGCGCTTTGGCTTTCTTTTTGCAGGAATGCGCCTGCGCAGAAAAAGAAAACACCGGGCTCGAGCGTCGGTTCTGGGTGGAGAAGGAGGAGCAGGAGGCGGAGTGCGCGAGGCTCGGAGTGTTTGGTGTCCGCCATCATGCAGGCGTTTTGGGGGGGAAGGAAAAAAAAAAGGAAAAAGGGGAAAAAATTGCATTTGCATTTGATTTGTTTTTTTTTTTTTAATCGAATCTGTTCAATCAAATCAAATTAGTTTTTCGCACCGCAGTAAGAAGTGGGAAAGGAGAAGTGCGCGCGCGCGCACACACACACACACACACACACACACACATATATATATATATATATATATATATATATATATATATATATATATATATATATATATATATATATATATAAGCACTGTCCTCTGCATGGGTCGTAAATACAACCTTCCACCATTTATGACACACAAAATCTAGCTGGAATTGATAATATTAATAATACAGAGAGAGCGCGTGCTCGCGCGCGTGCTCGATGCAGCAGAGCGATTTTAATGTAATACATTATATATTTTTATTTATTTTTTGAATTCGAAGGCTCGTTTTGAATTTTCATCAGAATGTTTTTCCCTTTTTTCTTTCTCTAATACGCACACACACACACACACACACACACACAATGTGCATGAGCGGTGCTTTGGCTCCCCCTACAGGTGCATTTTAAAATTAAAAATATTTTGAAATGGAATAATTATGTAATGTATAATAAAATATATCATATTGCAAAATCTAAATATAAATTGTATGCAATTAGTTATAAAACCTACCCACGTGTAACTTTATATAAAGTACTGTGCAAAAAAATTGGTGTAAAAAAAATGCTGCAAAGTAAGAATGCTTTCAAAAATATGAATTTTATTTTTTGAATATTTCATTTGAATATTTCATTTTCTAAAGATACGGTCTTATCTGCTCTACTTATCTGCTATATATATATATATATATGTGTGTGTGTGTGTGTGTGTGTGTGTGTGTGTGTGTGTGTGTGTGTGTGTGCTTTGAATTAAATTTGTTGAGATATAGAAAGTAAAAAAATCACTGTGCTGTAATGTACACGTGACAAGAATAACGCGCTGTTGTGTAGCATTTATTTATTACCGTCTAATAACAAATTATTGTCTCAAGTAGAAGAAAAACATTCGTGTATGGCCACTAGGTGGCAGTGTTTGTATTCGCAAGTAGCGATACAGTGCAGCATCTGTTCTGAACCAGAGCTGATATCATTCAGGACCCAGAGAACACAAAGACAACAGCTTTTTTGATCCATTAAAACTCTAGAGACACTTTCAACACAACATTAAAAATTCGGTGTGTGTTCATCAACAAACCAGGAAGAAAACACAGAGAAAACACAGAATGATTTGTTTATGTTCTTATATATTTATGTGTACAGTTTCCTACAGAATTCGATTTTCTTTTTTTCACATTACTGATCACATTAGAGTGAACAGATTTTAGCAAAAAGCTGAAGAAGAAATGAAACTTGGTGTAATGTTGTATGTAACCGTTCCCAACTGCTTTACCCATCCCAGCCAGCAGAGGTCACTAAAGCACCACACACACATACAGAACACTGATCAGTGTTTGCAGCAACATGATGTTTAACAGATCACTGTTATGGTAGTCTCCACTCTTCTGGGAAGATCTTCCACTACATTGTGTCCTTGTGGAGATTCATTACGCTTGAGGTGAAGTCAGTGTTCACATTCATCCCAATAGGGTTGAGATCAGAGATCTATAGCAGGAGATCTTCCACTCAAAACCATGTAAAGCAGATGTTCATGGAGCTGGCTTTGTGCACATTGTCATGCAGGAACAGGATTGGGTCTTCGAGTTTAAGAGAAGGTAAAGAGGTCATTCTACCACATTCAAAGATGTCTTACACAATTGTGTGCCTTTAAGTTTTTGCAGAAGAACCATATATGGCTGGAAAAGTCAGGTGACCCAATACATTTGTCCATGTAGTGAAGATAGATCCGTCTGAGAGTTAAATGAGAAACGATTCACTCTACACAATTAACCAACAGCTCAGAGATTAAAACACACACACCTGGGAAAATAATTAATTAATAAAAAAAAAACATAAAAAGAAATTAAGTCACCAATGAGTCAACTCTCAACTTTGATTCAAAAAGAGTCACTTCACAGAGTCGACTCATTCACAAATGACACATCGCCAATCCGCTAAAGAACCCAATAATAAAAAGGCAAGAATCAGGTTTCAACCCTATTTTGCCATTTTCTGTAAAGTGTTCAAATGTGATGTGTTGCGATCGGGGGAATAAAACACCTTAATCAGCGAACAGGGATGACATAATAATGGCTGAAGTTTGGGCGGTTGATGAAATTCCATCATGAAGGTGGCATGTGCTTCTAATTAGCATTTATCCAAGAGAATCCCGCTGAGTTCCGACTCGTCTGTGAATTCATGACAAACTCCAGGCAGGAACTCGTAGACCTTGGGAAGAATAACGAACAAACTTTAAATGTACACAAACGTCATGGGCAATTAGAATTCAATCAATATATTGAAACACAAACGGCAATTCGATCTGAAGGCTACTGCAGCTCTAAGAGGAAAACAAAACATAGGGAAAACTTCCAAGTGTGTGTGTGTGTGTGTGGTGTGTGTGTGTGTGTACATGCATCGGTGAGTGTAAGTGTATACTGTATGTTTGTGTGTGTGTGTGTGTGTGTGTGTGTGTATATACATGCATCAGTGAGTGTAAGTGTATGCTGTATTTTTGTGTGTGTGTGTGTGTGTGTGTGTGTGTGTGTGTACATGCATCAGTGAGTGTAAGTGTATGCTGTATGTTTGTGTGTGTGTGTGTGTGTGTGTGTGTGTACATGCATCAGTGAGTGTAAGTGTATGCTGTATGTTTGTGTGTGTGTGTGTGTGTGTGTGTGTGTGTGTGTGTGTGTGTACATGCATCAGTGAGTGTAAGTGTATAATGTATAATTTTGTGTGTGTGTGTGTGTGTGTGTGTACATGCATCAGTGAGTGTGAGTGTATACTGTATGTTTGTGTGTGTGTGTGTGTGTGTGTACCTGTAAGTGTATATATATATATATATATATTAGGGCTTTAATAATGCGTTAACGGCCAATCCACCAGTCAGATTTGAGAATTCAGCAAAGCCATAATCCAAAGACTTTTAAAAACTCTAACATCCATCCATTAGCATAATGCTACCATGACACATTATTATTATGTGCATTTGCAGAAAGTGTGTCCGGAAATACGTTAGGCCGGAAAGCACAGCTGAATGTGAGCCATGTAGATCCACATGTTGACTGGCTTTGTGGAGTATCGTTTTCCCCGGCGTTACTGGAAAACATCTAGCAGAGGAGTCACTTCTGGCATCCCACAGATGTTTGTAATAATGAGAAGACGCTTTCCAGATAGGGAATGTGTGTTTGTTTGTGTGTGTGTGTGTGTGTGTATGTGTGTGTGTGTGTGTGTGTGTGTGTGTACAGGCTTAAGTCTATTGACCGCAGTAAGGGAGTGTGTGATGAAGCATTGCCTCGGTCTGCTTTTGTCACTCATGAACTTATTTTAAACTCCCTCTGTGAGGAGGAGTGAGGTCATCACAGCTCTGTAGACCTCAACCCTATTTTAAATCACAAAGTGATGCAACACTGGAAAGATTTTCAGAATTAGTAGATAAGACTGAGTTATTATTATTATTATTAATTTTATTATTGTTATTGTTGTTATTATCTTAAGACTTTTGAATGCAAGCAGGTCCATTTTACTTTTGAACTGTTTAACTGAAGGAGGCGTGGCTTCTGCGCAAACTGTTCTACTGAAGGAGGCGTGGCTTCTGCGTGAACTGTTCTACTGAAGGAGGTGTGGCTTCTGCGCCAACTGTTCTACTAAAGGAGGCGTGGCTTCTGCGCAAACTGTTCTACTGAAGGAGGCGTGGCTTCTGTGCATGCTGTTACACTGAAATGGTTGTGGCCAATGTGCAAGCTGTTCCACTAAAAAAGGCATGGCTTCTCTGCAAACTGTAGCATTAAGAGGTGTGGCCTCTATGCATGCTATTCCATCGAAAGAGGCGTGGCCTCTTTCGATGGATGTATGTATGTTATGATGATAAACATGTTATGTATGTTAGTCCTAGTAAAGGAGACCTAGCCTTCTTTACATGATAGTCACATCAAGAGGGGTGTAGAAGGTCTCTGTTTACAGACCTCCTAACAGAGGTTTAGCCTTTAAAGCTTGTCAGTTTCTAAAATTATTTTTTCATCAGTTTTGATGAAAACCTTTAGACTCATTATCCTCATTATCATATTTTTCTCAGTACATTTATCAGGAAAGTTGGAAGAAATGCCAAGATAAAGGCATGTTTTGTTCTTCGGCACGTCAGATCACACCAGAAAAACCCGCACCAGAGAACTGAATCAAACAGCTACAGGGATTAATCACTCAGTCGCACTTGATTTAACACCTGAGTTAGAAAATATTATGAAATTTGCCAAGACTTTCAGCTAATTATCCACTTTTAACTGCTGGCTAATGATGCACATTCCAAACCAAAGATCAATCAGATGACAAATATTCACTTCTCACAAAACAAATAAACTGCTCTCAGACCGCAGACCGACTCGTGCCTAAAGCTGTTGATATTTTGGGTTTCACCTTAATTTTAGCTACGCAAAGTGCAATGTACCTGTACATTTGGCAGTGTGTAAAATTTACTTTCAGATAAGAACATTTTGAATGGTTCATGCAGCCTCCCCCCTCCTTGAATTTTCAGTGTTTGTTCTCTTGGGAGGACTTCCTGTGCTTTACAAATGACTGCAATTCGGCGCCATCATCAGACGTGTGCAACTGCAACAAGGATAAAGTCCTCGTGAATGAACAATAATCAGAACGGCTTTCGGTCAAGAATTATAATCCCTCACAAGCCATCACCGGACTGCAATAATCGCTGGATGATTGGATTTATTTTTCGAAACCGAACATCACATTTATGTCATAACATAATTAAGGGGCTGGATAAATGGATGCTGTGTATAAACTGCGAATGTGAGGCGAAAATAGCGCTGGTGTCTGTACACCTTGTCTCGCTTTTTCTCTGAAATCACACGCAGCTCAATACTCGGAGAAGGTTTGTACATTCAGAGGGCTTTTCATGTACAATCCCTACGGTCAATATTTACCCGCTGCTCATTTTCATTCTGCACTTCTTCTCCTTTATACTATAATTCAACCTCTTAATAATCTTCAGTATTCGTTCTCTCAAAAACACTTTCTGTGCTTAACGGATAACAAGCTGAGAAACGTGAAAAGATGTGTTCTAATTAGGGATGTCGAAGTGAATAACACGTTAACGCGAGTTAATTTGAACACCACCGGTTTTATTGATGCATCGTGCATTTTTGTTTGACCATTTTAATTTCCTATATAAATAAATATAAAAGAGATGAAATGAAATCCTTCAATTCAACACATGTATTGAGGACATCTTTTTCTTTACTCAGATAAAAATAAATAAATAAACCAACGAAATTTTTCATCACTAAACATTTGCTTTTATTGATGCGCCAAGTCTGAAACAGCACCAAAATCTTCCAGGAAGCACACATCCGGCGATTAAAACCGTCCGTGTGGAAACATAGAAAAAGTTTCATTTGGTGTCCTGATGATTTACGTGATTTCAAACACCATAATTACTCTGTGTTGAGTTCAGTTTTACTAAAAATAAACATACATTTTACATAAAGTGTCCATATTCGTCAATGCCCATGTTGATTACAGTATTAATAACTTAAAAAGTATTAATTTGAGGTACATTTAGAACAGATAAAAATGCGATTAATCACAATGAAATGTTTTAATTGATTGACAGCGCTTATTATAATACATAAAATTAAAAAGGATAAAACATATAAATGTAGTTTTTCGACGAGGAAAGAAATGTTCCCTATTTGGTCCCCACTATTCCCTGGATCAATATTTGCTTCTCCGCTTTTACACCTTATGTTTGTTTCTTATTTACGTTTATGTTTGTTTCTTATTTACGTTTTTGAAATCAACAATGCCAGTGCTGACAGTTGCATAAAACTAAATTCATTCTAGTCTCATCCTTTTTGTCGTAAAAACAGATTTCACGGCTGCCGAAGAAAAAAAAAAAAAAAAAGAAAAAAACAGCTTCCATTTTTTTTCCCTTTTTTTTTATAGAAACATCAGCTTGTCAACACCTTCACTTGCCAGAGAGTTAAATCCTCTTTATACTTCAGCTGTGAGTGAGAGCAGATTTTCACAGGTCGAGATTTCACACACACACACACACACACACACACACACACACACACACACACACACACACTTTAGCGCACTTTAATTTAAATTCAAGCACCATAATCCTAAAGAGATCTTTGCTCCATCTTGCTTTTTTTTAGTAAATTTCTATTCAACTCTGATACACAATAAAATCGATTCGATAGATTCGGCTCTATATTTTTTCTCTTGACGTTATTCCTTCAGATACGTAAGGATTAGAAGGAACCGGGCGATATGCAGATGATAGCAGACAATACAAACGGTCTGTGGTTTATGACCATCACACACTCATTACTGTAAAGCTGATACAGGCTCTTTCTCTCTTTAGTCACTTCTGATCCTGATCATTGTCAGCCATGACGTTTCAGTCCACTCACATCCTGCGCATGTTGCGTCATTATCGGATACTTCCTCGTTTATTCAATTAGGTTTTGGAAACAAAGGCAAAAATATTTGTCTGTGGGCTTCAAACAACTTTCCTGCTTAGTTTATTATCAAGCGCAGAAAAAAACAGGTTTAATAGCGAACATTTCTGATGATTAAACCTGTTTCTGGGCATTCGGCTCGTTCAGATCTCACCAATTTTGACTTCCAGGTTTAAACTGAGTACACATTGCTCAGAGCTCTGTAGAAGGCCACTCCAACACATATAAAATATATGTTAAAGGATCTGGCTTTGTGCACAGGGTTTGTATTGTGATGCTGGAACAGGGTTGGGTGTAGTTTAAGTAAAGGGAAAATTTCATGCTACAGCATCCATGGACATCCCCACATTAAAGATACACATGAAGCAGCTACTGATGTGAAACGATACGATTCACCGCTATTACGATGCAGTGAGATCCGATTTCGATTCGATACAACACAATGCGATTTAAAGCAATGCGCTCCAATGGAAAAAATATGATGCTTCGCATTTCCACATGGTACAGACAGATCACTTCAACAAATCATCAATTTACTAACGTGCATTCTGACTTCTAACGCGTGTTTTTTTTTCTGTTATGTCTGCAGGAAGTTACAGCTCTACCTCTGCCATGTTAATCTGTATTCTATGCGACTCTCAGGACACGCCTCGGCTTTCGTAGCGTTGTGATGCGTCATATTCACGTAGCAGCAGCGGCGTCGAGAGAACGCACTCGAGACACGGTTTAACGACAGGAAATCGATCTGCATAGAAAATATAAATACAAAAATCTGTTTGCATCAATGCAAACGCCCACTGTATCCGAAGCACTTTTTACTTCCGATGCAGCACATTGTTTCTTTTATTCAGATGCGAATAGATATAATAAATATATTATATTATATATATATAATGTTGCACACTTGAAAAGCAAGACTGTAGACAAGTGCGATGGAATTAAAACTTGTTTCTCTTTTAATAAACACAACATATACGCAAAACACAATCCAGAGCAAAACACAAAGCGTATCTCTTCCTCGTGCTCTCCAACGATTCACGGGACCTTGAAACTTTTTCTAGCTGGCCGACTTGTGCCTGTTACTGCTACGCATCTTTCACATTGTCCTCGAATTAAAGTAAATGAAAAGCTGCAAAAAGAAAATAACATTCAATTAAATTGTAATATAAAAGAAATGCAAGAAAACGATGAATATCAAAACACATGCATTTTAAGTGACTTAAACGTAAAAAAAGATGAAATGACTATTGATTTATGGAATTGGCCCTCCTTGCGTGTATAATTGGGAAACTAGCTTAGCGATGTCTTCAATTAAAATCCCAAACAGGAGAATTGAACACAGCTGGTATGGAAACAGACTAATGAAAGACCTCTGGCTGCTTTAAAAAAAAAAAAAAAAAAAAAAAAAAAAAACAGAAAAAAACCCTCTGGAACGAATTTCGAGAGGAAGAGACGAGTGTTCAGGAGACAGGTTGCGAGCTGAAAAGCCAGAGCAAGCGGTATTTATAGATCTCGTATGTGGCACACGAAATCTTCAGCATCCTAGATACAGCGAGTATATGTATAAATGAATGATTAAATGTCAGGTCAGCTAAACAGGAGCTTGGCATGGTCTTAATTCGTGACCAGGCAAGCAGATGAGCCTATTATCATGAAATGTCAGACCAATCTGGTGCAATCACCTGCGAGTCAGCTGAACCTGGTGCCCCCGGAACAGGGAAGATTCGTGTTTTTGCCTCTTTTTTAGCATGACGGAAAAAATAGACCGCCTTCAATTCACGTCTCTGAGACGGCAGTGAAGGTAATTTGGGCTCGTTTGCGGTGTGGGTTACGGAGAGACAGGATGAGATGAATGGCGGTTGAAGCTAAGCAAAGTCTGGGTTGATTTGCTAGTGGCTCGCTTTTTATAGCATTATAAAACACAAGGTTGTGGCCATCACTGACCACGGCGATAACCTATAATTTGCAGGTTCTACAGGAAACAAAATAGAAAGGCGGTCGGCAATAAATTTCCATGCTGAAAACCATGAAGTGGTTTGAATGAAACAGTGGTTATGATATAAGACTGAGATTTGAGTGAGGAGTTAAAATCTTCCTGCATTTACAATTAATTTGCATCTGGCACCAAGTAAAGTTCAAGAAATTGAAAAAAAGTAAATTGCTGATGTTTATAAAGTATAAGAACAACAGACAGAATCTGTTTTTGGTTTTGTCCACTCACTACCCATGACCAACACGTATCCTGAAACTTTGCTGATTTGAAGTTCTGCCTATTTCACAATCACATGTCACATATACAAAAAATTCCCATTCAAATGAGCTGTTAAAGGAACCTTCACACTTCTGAGAAGATGTTCCACTAGAATTTGTGGAGATTTGTGCTCATTCAGCCACGAGGGTGTTAGGAAAGTCAGGTACTGATGTCGGTGAGGTGAGAAGGTCTGGGGTGCAGTCATGGAACATTCATACCAAAGGTCTTCAGTAGGATTGGAGCTCCATAGCGGGAGATCTTCCACTCTGACTCATGTTAAGCATACGGAGCGGAGTGAAGGGAAAATGTAACGCTACAGAATCCACAGACGTGTAATGCGATTGTGCACCTCCAACATTGTGGTAACACAATTTATTTTTTTCTTTATTGTAATAATTGTCAAGTTCTAGAATGCAAGTTACCAATACATCCCCATGCTGGAACCTGCCGCTGAGACGGTTTGTACTCATTGAAACTGGAGCTTGGTCGCATGGACAGTGCAAGACTGGGAGAAGAATGAGGAATTAACATCTTGTTAAATCTGGAACCAAGCAAATTTGCCACAGTCTTGTTAAAACTGGCCACCTGGAGTGTTTATATAGTCATATGGTTTGTGTGTGTGTGTGTGTGTGTGTGTGTGGGTGTGTGTGTGTGTGTTGTAGACAGGGCCTTGTATTCAACCCGAGCTGGCATTCACACAGTGCACACACAGACAGAGTGGGAGGAGAAATCTTACACCGCTGCTACTTCCTTTACGAGGGGATGTGAAGAGGCCGGAGGGCTCGTGCACAGTTTCCGAGCTGACATCAGACCAATGGTCAAAGGTGAAAGGTGGTGTGACCGTGTAATTAGGTTGACAGCTCAAGAAGGATTGTCTCTGATAGTAATATCCGCTGTAGGATAGATATTTTACAGATCAGTTCAATACTGTACAAGATGACTGTAGATTGGATTTGGATTCGATTTGAACATCGTCATGTGACGCAGGACATTACTCAGTATTACACATCAAACAAATGTGTCTGAGATATATTTGTGTACTCTTTTAGCTTAAACATCTTTCAACATCTGGGTCATAACTCTTCCTGCATTACCCACAATGACGTGTTGCTTGTAGTACTGGTGGTTTAAACCGATCAGGCAAAACTTTATGACCACCTGCCTAATGCTGTGTTGGTCCCCCTTTTGCTGCCAAAACAGTCCTTAAACACATCGAACATTTACAGCATAAACGTCATTCAGCAGTTTGAGCTACAGGAGCACGTCTGTTGGATCGGACCACAGAACCTGTCGCCAGTTCACCACTGTTCCTTCCTTGGAGCACTTTTGAGAGATATGGACCACTGCAGACAGGAAACACAGCCCACAAGAGCTGCAGTTTTGGAGACGCTCCGACCAAGTCGTCTAGACATCACAATATAGTCTTTGTTATAATGCAATAATGTTATGCCTGGATGGAGTATACCCCTTTTCTACAGCTCTTTGGCCTTCTTTTCTATAACCTCAGTTTAGCTTCCAAGTCTTTCATTGAAGTCTTTAATTTCATGGCGTGCCACGTAACCTAGCATTGTACTCTGCTCACGTTGCATTCTTGGTCCGAGATCGCTTCATCGCTTTCAGACTGACTTATTTATTCATGTGACATTAAACATCATTAAAAAAAAAAACCTGCCCCTCCCTGAGGTTAGACACGTAAGCACTACTTTCTGTCAGAAATAATTAAAAAACCTCAGAATCAATAAAAACAGTTTTTCTTCAAAGAAATAATCCTGCAACTGAAATTTTTGCAAAGGCGTGACTCAGTTACGATGAAAACCATAAAGATTTCGGTATTGGATCAATATCGGAAGAGCTATCGTCGCATCGGTTTTTCAACAGCAGGTGAATGGTTCTTTTCATGAATGGACCTTCTGGCGTGGTACTTCACTGTGTCCTTTGACATTTACACGTGAAAGAGGCGGTGAAAGAGAGAAGTGTCTCTCAGTCTGGCAGGCGGTTTACTGGCACGGCTAGTCACCAGCTCTCAGCGTGGGCAGGACTGGCACGCTCAGCCTTCGAGGACAGATGGACGTTGAATAACGGGTCTGATTTCAGTTTTCTGTGTATTTGCAGAGAGTGAGGGAAAGAGAGAGAGAGAGAGAGAGAGAGAGAGAGAGAGAGAGAGAGAGAGAGAGAGAGAGAGAGAGCGCTGAACAAGCGATAAATTGAATGCTAATCCACATTCGTGACTCATATAATTTGCATATGGTAATCATCCTGTCCTTCATCCGGACTAGCCAAGGGCAACGTTTTCCCAGTCACGCTTAATGAAGAGTGTCAAATAAGATACGGTCTGTGAGCCAGGACCAGTCCAATAAAAAAGGAAGTCTGAACATCCAGCGTAGCAAAGAGATGTTCTGAATTAAAAACTTCGTCTAATGGATTGTAATTAAATTAAAAAGGAACAACTCGTCTTTCTGATTCCACCAGGGGGCAAATCAGAGCAATAAACTCACCGCCGTGAACTCGGCTCAATTCAAAAAATGGGCTAATGATTTATTTCTCCGTTTGCATGCCAACTTTTTTGTATAAAATACACAAAATGTCAATTTTTATGACAGGATTTTATAATGCAAAATGTGGGAAAGTTCAAGGAGGGGTCAATATTTATGCAACATACTGTAAAATCATTGTGTTTTAGAACGATTTGCAATTAGATCATGAGTTTCTATTGGTTCGATCAATTTGTGAATGTAGCAAGATGTAGCTTTCCAATTAATTGAGAATAATAAACACATTAAAGGGGAGCGGTTCACATGTTTTTTGAGTCTAAACAGATTTGTTTTAGCCCCGCCCACTCTGTACTGTAAGTGGAATGTAGAACATTGGCGTAAAAAAGTTTGTCACCCTCAAGAACCATTTAATGAGCTCAGCAACATGCACTACTCAGATATGATCACTAGGTGGAACGATGTCACAAGTGATTGTGTTTCCGTCTGTTTTTTTTGTTTTGTTTTTTTATTTCAAACGTGTGTTTGCCATTTTAATAAAACAAAGACTGCATTTGCACCTAAGAGAACGTGTCTGCATGTCGAAGTCAGTAGAGCTGCAAACGTTCCTAATGCTTCGCATAAATCTCCCAGTGGGTGAGAGTCCACTCCCCCGAGACGACCGCATTCCCAAAGCTGCAGATGGTGTTTGCTGAACACACAGCGTACGTCGTTGCAAGATATTTCCAGCGCCGGAGGGTCAGCCAAGGTTTTTTCGAGGGGAGGACCAGGACGGCAACAAACCACTACAATCGTAATCCCACTGAAACAAACCAAATGGGAACTGAAATGTAGGAAAACTGAAAAGAAAGAGATCCAATAGAAAACTGATTGAAACAACAAAAAACTATTCTTTTATTGAGGTTTATTCATGCCATCAATGCACCTCGGATATTGTGTCGTGTAGGGATAGATGTGTATCTTTTGAGACCCAATAAAACTTGTTTAGAAATCTTTAAAATCATCAGTAAGGAGGAGAACGATGAAAGGAACATGATGAAAAGTACTGTAGAAAAAAAATGGATCAGCATGATGCACTTTTTGTACATGTACACTCATTTAGTTTGTCAAATTCATACGATTCGTCAATCATCCAGTCGGGTGGAAGTAGGTTAATGCATAAAGCCAAGCAGATGCGGGTCAAAAGCTTCAATGACACAATAAAAATCTGGTCTCTGTCACTTTGGCCAAACGGACATTCAGGTTTCTGTGTAACTTTCACTCATGACAGTTGCAAACAATAGTGCAAAAAAACACCATATGAGAAGCAGAACATGTCCGAACACATGACGTATTAAGCACTAAGGCAGTGTTGATGGGTTGTTCATGAACGATTCACGACTCTTTAATTTGACTCAGACGAACGAGTCGTCTCAAAGAGTGATTCGTTCATTTTCTCTGAATGAAGTAGTTTAGCTCTCGACTCTTTTAGTCCGATTCGTTTGTTCTTTTGCCACGTGCCTCCCATAGACGCTATTAAATTATATTTAAATATGATTGATGTATATAAATATACTTGGTGTATGTTGACGTGTTGGGGAATCTGCTTAATATGAAAATATAACATTTTATTTTATTTCTGGTCAAAATGACTCACAAAAGATTCGTTAATTACGAAGAGATTCAAAGATCCAAGTCGCTAAAATGATCCGATCTTCCCATCACTATAAGGCAGACATGCTACTACAGCAGAGGACCACTTGATGACCTGCTCCTGGCACCAAAGAACAGGAATCCAAGTGGGCACAATGTTCAGTGAAATGCTTTTCTGTTACCCATGGTTGTAAAGAGTAGCTATTTGAGTAAACCTTCTATTGCAGCTCAAACCAAACAAATGGTGTAGAATGTATGATTATGAGACATGAGAGAAAACTAGAGAACCTGGAGAAGACCCACACAGAATTGAGAAGAACATTGATAGTAATCCAAGCTCTGTATACTATCTCTGTGCCCTAAAGCTGTGAGGTTTGAATCCCAAGATGGCCAGGAAGCCCTGGAAAGTTAGAGAACGTTTTTAGAGCGAATGTTTCCCAAACATCGCAGGAAAGTTATTGTAACGGCTCAACCTCCTTATAACCTGCTGAATCATTCTAATAACATTCTCAGAGAGCTTGGATATTAAACACTGTACTGTTCCAGTGAGATGATTACTGTTGTGCACATGATTGCTTCTTGACCCATTTCTCATACGTGATGTATGACTTCACAAAATTAATCGACCTATTCCAAAAAGAGTTTTTTTTTCTTTTCTAAGCAGTTAATTTAAACCCAGATTATAAATTTCCTGAAACTTACAGTACGTAACAGTTATTTTTTTTTCCTGCTCTTGGGCTAAGTTTCTAGGTCAGAAAGAACGCTGTGACAGAAATACTCAATCGCTCGGCTGATTGAAAAGAGGTAAGGTAAGACCAAATTAAAACAATCCATCAGGAATTCGCTCCTTCGAGGCCCGGCCAGGAAATGGAACCTGAGCGTTGACATTTTCCAAATGATGTGCCTATAATTGGAATCTTATTAGCCGAGCGTTCAAAGATTCTCTTCCCTCAAGAGCTCTGTGCTGCGGTTTAGTCCAGAGGAAGTGTGACCGTGATGTTATGCTCACACACGTGATGCTACTTACAAGCATTTCAGCCCAACAAACCCGCAAATAAAACGTTTCCATTACACGCTGCACACGTGTTCGACAGACTTCAGAGCTCAAATCAGTCTTCTGCATGCATGTAGCTGTCACCAAGATTTCTGAAATCAACCAACTTTTCATTATTACTTATTAGTTAACATCAAAAACACCACCTAGTTTTTTTTCTCTCTTTAAAAAATCTGGTTTTATCTATTTTTTCTTCCATTTGTGTCTTAATTTCTTTCTCATTTAACTTTTGTTATATTCTTTGTTCAATCAAACGCTGATAAAACATGTGTTTACATGTACAGTATTTCTTTCTTTCTTTCTTTCTTTCTTTCTTTCTTTCTTTCTTTCTTTCTTTCTTTCTTTCTTTCTTTCCATCATTCCTTTCATCATTCCCTCCAATTCTTTCTTTCTTTCTTTCTTTCTTTCCATCATTCCTTTCATCATTCCCTCCAATTCTTTCTTTCTTTCTTTCTTTCTTTCTTTCTTTCTTTCTTTCTTTCTTTCTTTCTTTCTTTCTTTCTTTCATTCTTTCATTCCTTTCATCATTCCCTCCAATTAATTATTTCCTTCTTTCCTTCTTTCTATCTTTCTTTCTTTCTTTTTTCTTTCTTTCTTTCTTTCTTTCTTTCTTTCTTTCTTTCTTTCTTTCTTTCTTTCATTCTTTCATTCTTTCATTCCTTTCATCATTCCCTCCAATTAATTATTTCCTTCTTTCCTTCTTTCTATCTTTCTTTCTTTCTTTCTTTCTTTCTTTCTTTCTTTCTTTCTTTCTTTCTTTCATTCCTTTCATCATTCTCTCCAATTAATTATTTCTATCATTTCTTTCATCATTCCCTCCAATTCTTTCTTTCTTTCTTTCTTTCTTTCTTTCTTTCTTTCTTTCTTTCTTTCTTTCATTCCTTTCATCATTCTCTCCAATTAATTATTTCTATCATTTCTTTCATCATTCCCTCCAATTCTTTCTTTCTTTCTTTCTTTCTTTCTTTCTTTCTTTCTTTCTTTCTTTCTTTCTTTCTTTCTTTCTTTCTTTTCATCATTCCCTCCAATTAATTCTTTCTATCATTCCTTTCATCATTCCCTCCAATTCTTTCTTTCTTTCTATCATTCCTTTCATCATTCCCTCCAATTCTTTCTTTGTTTCTATCATTCCTTTCATCATTCCCTCCAATTCTTTTTCTTTCTTTCTTTCTTTCTTTCTTTCTTTCTTTCTTTCTTTCTTTCTTTCTTTCTTTCTTTCTTTCCTCTCATCATTCCCTGCAATTAATTATTTCCATCATTCCTTTCATCATTCCCTCCAATTCTTTCTTTCCTTCTTTCCTTCTTTCTTTCTTTCTTTCTTTCTTTCTTTCTTTCTTTCTTTCTTTCTTTCTTTCTTTCTTTCTTTCTTTCTTTCTTTCTTTCTTTCTTTCTTTCTTTCCTTTCATCATTCCCTCCAATTCTTTCTTTCTTTCTATCATTCCTTTCATCATTCCCTCCAATTCTTTCTATTTCTTTTGTACAGTATTGAATTTAATTGATTGACTTGTGGATTGAATTGAACTAAATAGAATTTATTTACTTGATGTAGAATTTAATTGAATTTACTGACTTGACTTGTGAATTGAATTAAATTGAACTGAATAGAATTTATTTACTTGATGTGAATTGAATTGAATTTATTGATTTTACTTGTGAATTGAATTGATTTAAATTGAATTAATGTGACTTGAATTGAATTGAATTGATGTGAAATATTCACCCTCATTTCTCACAAAATGAATAAGAAATCAAATAAACAACAACGAACATTTTTGTTATTTGATGTTTATGTGATTCTTATCTTAGACTGAAAGGAAAGTTTTATGCTACAGTACCATAACAAAATAAGTTCTATTGTGTGTCTCCAACTTTATTGGGGAAAATATATATATGGCTGGAAGAGTCAAGTGTCCCAATAATGTTTCCATATAGTAGAGACAGACAGATATATATACATAAATATATATATATATATATATATATATATATATATATATATATATATATATATATATATATATATATATATATACATAAACCGCCATCAAGTCTTTATTTCTGTAACAAACCAAGAGTCCAACTCAGCATTGTGCAAATTCCACACATTTTGCCGCCTAGGCCTTCTTTACTCTTTGGACCCCGCTTATGAAATCTGTAATGTTGTGTCTGTAGAAATCTGCCAACCTTCTGGAGAAACCCAAACGGACCACATGCTGCATGAAAAAGCATGATGCAAATAGTGCAAAGAGCGACTGCAAATAGCTCATCTCCCTGGGGAAGCTCTGATCTGTTCATCTGGCAAGCAATGAAAGCATTTTACCCCATGCAAGCCTAAAAAATGTCCTCCAGGAATCAGAGGTACGTAGTATGGATTTTAAAGATGTAAGGGCATAAACAGAGGTGGTGGGGGAGCTCTTACCAAAGCCTACGGTATATAAAAAAAATGTAGGCCATGTTTGTAATATTTCATCCATTTTCCACATACCTTCTCCTCACTGTCCTAAAAATAACCTCAGCTACTTTTAAAGCCCATTCTGCTGATGATCTTTCAAAAGTCTGCTGTGAGCATGAACAATTCGTCACATGCATTTTCTTTTCACTATCAAATATCCTAAGCCCATGGCTCACTATATGGCAAAGGTATTGGGACACCTGCCTTTTACAGCTATTTGTGCGTCTTCTCCAAACTTCAATTCAATTGTATAGGATGTCTCTAGATGCTGTAGCATGAAAACTTCCCTTTACTTGAATTAGGGGACCCAAACCTGTTTCAGCATGACAACGTTCCTTTACAGCTCCATGAAGATATGGTTTGGAGTGGAAGATCTCCTGCTATAGAGCTGAAACAAATGAGGATGGGTTCCCCTTTTGAGTCTGGTTCCTCGAAAGGTTTCTTCCTCATAACATCTAAGGGAGTTTTTTCTTGCCACAGGCTGCTCATCCGGGATAAACACACACCATTCACCTTCACTGTTGATTTCTGTAGAGCTGCTTTGAGACAATGTCACATGAGACAAAAGTGCTATAGAAATAAACTTGACTTGACTTGACTTGACTTGACTTGACTTGACTTGACTTGATTGACTTGACTTGACTTGATTGACTTGACTTGACTTGACTGCACCCCACTCCTCCTCTTTTCACCGACATCCGCTCCTGGCTTAATAACTTTGTGGCTAAATGAATCTTGACAAAATCCACACAAGCACACTCCAAAATCGAGTGGAACATCTTCCCAGAAAAGTGGAGGTTATTAAAGCAGGAAATAGGGACTAAATGTGGAATGGGGTTTTACAGAAAGCACATTTATGCTCAGGTTTATTTTTTTATCAGGCCTTGCTGAAAAATCTGTTTCCTGAAAAATCATAAATGAAGTTGAGTATAGAGTTAAATATGCTCATATCTTTGATACGTTGAGAAACTAGAAAGTAGCTAAAAAATCAGTAATGTACAGTAACGAAGTACATTTACTCAAATCCTACACCACTGATACTTAGGTGTATTTCAGTGTGTGCCCAGTAAACCAGTACAACATTCCAGGGTGTAACACTACAAAACGTTGAAAACATCAGTGTGTGTTGAACACTCACAATAGACGCTACAAGAAGAAACTTGCAGACTTGCTTATGTTCCCCTGGAAAATTAATTTCATTTGTAATTGAATTCCATCATCTGTCATGAGTAAACGGGAAGCCAACCAGACCTTCAGTGATTAGTTCTACATTTCCACTTTCAATCTAATCTACTCAAAGTGCTGCAAGCCAATCAGAATTTACCTGCCAGACTTCTTATGCAAAGCAACATAAAAGTAAAGGTACACTAATGACGTTCTCCTGTCAGCTCATAACCTCTCGTGTGTACTCTACAAACACTTTCATAATGCGGTTTCTTCACACGTTTTTTTTTATAACCAAAGTAAATATTTACACATCCCTCCTGGAAGATCCGCCTTAACAAGAGTATCATGAATGGCTCATGAATATTCGTCCCCCCTGTGTAATCCACTACTACGATTGCATCAGAGCAAGTCATGGAAACCAGCTACAAATAAAACGCCGACAAGACAAGGAGATGACTGAAGCTGGAAATCAGTTGCCTTCTCTGAGATAAGAAATGAGCAGATCCTCTGTCTTGTGGAGTAAAGAAGATTTTTGAGAAGTCATTCATTCTATATTGTCCAACCTAAAACCACGATGCAGGAAATGAACACCACAAATAATGCATTTAATCAAATTTGTGACAATTAAATGAGCAGCAGTGACCTTTCAATTACAGCACAGGTGGAAGGTGGCAGCTCAGTGACACTCCCTTGATATAGAAGCCCTGAGCCAGTAATCAGCACTGCATAACTCTGTCATCTGTATCAATAAGAGCCAGAAATCTTGACCGTAGAAGAACGGAAAATAAAGAAAATGAATATTGAGGAAAAAAAATTAAACTTAAAAATATTTATTTATTTATTTATCTATTCATTTATATGTAATACAACAGCATTTAGAGGTTGACAGTGCAAAATTGTGAAAGAACAAAAAAATAGCAATATCACAGTCACAGTCAGATTTCTGGAATGGTTTTCTCCTCAAAATATTTATTTGTTTGTTTGTTTGTGTTTGTTTGTTTGTTTCTAAAGTCATATTTGTACATAATTAAAAAAAAGTATTTTACAAATAATGAGATAATGCGATAATAGCAAGATAATAAGAATAATCAATAAATAATGACAAATTTAATTAAATATACATTTAATGTATTATAATTAACAACTTAATCGTTTGTTTGTTTTTTTGGTTTAACTTGTTTAACTGTCTGCTGTTCATTTGCGTAGCAAAACGTGTTAACAAGAAAGCACAGGTGCTAATGATGCTAAAAGTTACTGAATCACAACATGTTTTTGTTTTGCGGTAAGGAAAGCATTTTCTGGTGCTTAAAGAAAAAAAAAAGAATAAATAAAAATAGACACATTTTCATGTATAACATTTCACTGTACAACAGCGTGGCCTTGGACTGACACTAAAGCTTCCAAGTAATTTGCCTTCTCCTGAATTCATGTATCAAGAGAAACAGCACATGGAGTCCTAAATTTCCTCGAGGGTCTCGGCAGTGCTTTAACCCTGAACGCTCTACTGCGCAAGAATGCATTTAAAGGTGCGGTTACAGGAAACACAGCAGCACGATGTATTCATTGCTTTTCAGCGGACACATCAGTGACATGGATGGAGAAAGAATTGTGTGAACCGTAAAATCCCATAAATGAAAGTGCCAGAAAGTGTTTTCTAGGCACAGCTGATTTACATTGAGTCACATCCACAAACCCCCGTGAAAGGCAAAGTTTCCAGAGCGCTGCGTCTCCGCATTTAAATTGTACAGTACTGCAGCTCAGCCACTGCACCTAACACAGACAAGCATGAAAGCTTTTTCTCCTGTCGTAGGGTGCCATTACTTTTGTCCTAATTGTTGAAATACCATAGAGATTCTAGCAAACTTTCTGAGATCTTTGGAACCAAAGATCACAATATATTTGTGGAATATATTATTTGATCATGATTAGGTATAATAAATAGAATTATGCCCATTCATAAGAGAAAATGATTGTACAGACGGCCATCTGTTTGGCTGCTGCTACACATTTCATACAGTATATTTCAACAAGAATGGAAATGCATTGATTGTACAGCATCTATACTTATACATAATTTAAGATGTCCCTATGGGATCGATCTAGTATTCTGATTCGTAAAATACGACAATCATGTTTTGAATCTGGAAAATGACACTGTGCTGTTCGAACATTAATGAATTGGTTTCTACAGCTCCAAACACCCGCATATACTTCTACATTGACAATGAGGTTATTCTTGTCGATTCTATTTTATTCTCCGTGCAATTGCAGACATTCTCATGTGTGAGCTCTGTGTGAGGCTCCTTTGTAAGCTGGGCTAAAAATTAACCTATTACTTGTTCATGAGTCATGAGGGCTACGAAGCATGCTGGGCTCAGAGAGGGGAAAAAGAGGGTGTAAGGAAAAAAAGACGTCAAAATGGCTTGAGTGTGCAAAGTGACGGCATTGTTGACTTACCAAAAGATTCTTTGGCAAACACACAGTGAAATATGACACATTTTTTGCCATTACACCTCGAGCTGTATGTAGAGATGGTTCACTAACTGTGGCAAAGACTCTGTACTTTCAACAGCTGGAATGTATTCGGACCTGACCATCATACAGCTAAACTACAAATATAAATGTCATTCAATTACGCCACTGTTTTCTTTATTCTGATTGGTCAAAAGGTTTTATTTATTAGTGGAAGAATGGAGGTTGTCATAACAGCAAATAGGGACTATATGTGGAAAGAGATGTTTCTGAAAGATAAGAATTTTAGGTTTCCTCAATTGTTTGTTCATATAGTTTATATTTAATTCCACCACTTCTTCTTCTTCTTTCGGCTGCTCCCATTAGGGGTCTCCACAGCGGATCATCCGTCTCCATACCCCCCTGTCCTCTACATCTGCCTCTTTTGAAACAACTACCTGCATGTCTTCCCTCACCACATAATCCATAAACCTCCTCCTTGGCCTGTTTTCCTCCTTCCTGGTGGCTCCATCCTCAGCATTCTCAAGTCAAGTCAAGTCAAGTTTATTTGTATAGCGCTTTTCACAACAGACATTGTCTCAAAGCAGCTTTACACAAATCAACAGTGAAGGTGAATGGTGTGAATTTGTCCCTGATGAGCAAGCTGTGGCGACTGTGGCAAGGAAAAACTCCCTTAGATGTTATGAGGAAGAAACCTTGAGAGGAACCAGACTCAAAAGGGAAACCCATCCTCATTTTGGGTGACATCAAGAGTTTGATCATAAATCTTTCAACAATACAGAACACTGGAGAGTGAGAGCTAACATGAGCACTGGAGTATAAGATTATAAGTGATGTTCTTTCTGCAGTCTTATACAGTCTATATGGTTAGTAGCTCCGAGTTTTATGAGCTCAGCATTTGTGATCACCACAGATCCAGCATCAGCTTCTCCATGCCAGAGCCTTTAACACTCCAGGAGGTCCAATGCCAAACTCCACACATGTAGCGGGATCCAAATGGCACTGGTACGTCTCTAGATGGTTCGGGATGTTTGTGAGTTCGGCATCTACTTCTTCAAAGGTCCGTAATCATCACGAGGTGGGAGGTGACTGGAGCTGGCCAAACCTCAGGGTGTCTCGGGATGGGGAGAGAAAGAGAAGCAGTGGAGAGCAATTAGCGTAGCTGCTGTTCATGATATTAACAGCACAAGTTGATAATGTGCATGTGATCAGATGTTCTGGAGCACAAGGTTATGATGTGATGTGTGTTATGTGTAGGCTTTGCTAAAAAGATATGTTTTTAATCTACACTTAAACTGGGTGAGTGTGTCTGAGCCCCGAACACCGTCAGGAAGACTATTCCAGAGTTTAGGAGCTAAATGTGAAAAAGCTCTACCACCTTTAGTGGACTTTGCTATTCTAGGAACTACTAGAAGCCCAGAGTTTTGAGATCTCAGGGAGCGTGGCGGATTGTAGCGAGTTAAAAGACTGGATAGATATATGGGAGCCAAACCATTTAGTGCTTTATAAGTGAGAAGTAATAGTTTGTAGTCTATTCGAAACTTAACAGGAAGCCAATGTAGGGACGATAAGATCGGGGTTATGTGATCATATTTTCTTGCCCTTGTAAGAACTCTGGCTGCTGCATTCTGGACTAACTGAAGCTTGTTTATTAATGATGCAGGACATCCACCTAGTAACGCATTACAGTAGTCTATTCTGGAGGTCATGAACGCATGGACGAGCTTTTCTGCATCGGATATGGACAACATATTTCTTAGCTTAGAAATATTTCTGAGGTGAAAGAAGGCTGTTTTAGTAACTTGATTGATATGATTTTTGAAAGACAAGTCGCAGTCTAAAATAACACCCAGGTCTTTTACTGTTGAATTAGTGGTTACAGAACATCCGTCTAAATGCAGGTTGAGATGCTGGAGCTTCTGTATACTAGTTTTTGGTCCGATGAGCAAAATCTCAGTCTTATCGGAATTTAAAAGTAGAAAGTTATGGGTCATCCAATCTCTTATTTCCTTAACACACTCAGTTATCCGACTTAATTGAGCTATATCGCCTGGTTTAGATGAAATATATAGCTGAGTATCATCAGCATAACAATGGAAGCTAATTCCATGCCTTCTAATAATATTTCCTAACGGAAGCATGTATATTGTGAACAGCAGGGGTCCTAGAACTGAACCTTGCGGCACGCCATAATTTACTTGCATTAGCCTGGATAGCTCTCCATTTAAATCTACGAAATGGTAACGATCGGACAGGTAGGATTTAAACCAGCTTAATGCCTGTCCCTGAATGCCGATGTAATTTTGTAATCGATCTAGGAGGAGATCATGGTCTATAGTGTCGAATGCAGCACTAAGATCAAGTAAAACCAACAGCGAAATGAAGCCTTGGTCTGAAGCTAAAAACAGGTCATTAGTTATTTTAACTAGAGCAGTTTCTGTGCTATGATGGGGCCTAAAACCTGACTGAAATTCTTCAAAGATATTGTTCTCTTGCAGGTAGGAACATAACTGGGCAGCGACAATCTTTTCTAAAATCTTAGACATAAATGGGAGATTTGAAATGGGTCTGTAATTTGATAACGTGTTTGGATCCAGATTAGGTTTTTTAATGAGGGGCTTAATAACTGCTAACTTGAGGGATTTAGGGACGTGATAGTGAGGAGTTAATAATATTTAGAAGAGGTTCACCAGTTGTATATAACACTTCCTTCAGTAATTTAGTAGGAATTGGATCTAACTGACATGTTGTCGATTTAGCTTTGGCAATAACATTATACAGCTCTTCCTGTCCTATACATGTAAAACAGTGGAGTTGTGGAGTTGAAGGTAACACTGTCTCAGGAGATGGTGTCAGAGGTTGAACTGCCACAATTGTTTTTCTAATGTTATCTATTTTTTCAGTGAAGAAAATCATAAAGTCCTCACTACTAAACTGTGATGGAACACAATTTTCAGAGCCCTGATTTGTAGTTAGTTTAGCTACTGTACTGAAAAGGAACCTGGGATTGTTTTTGTTGTTTTCTATAAGTTTGCTCAGGTGTTCAGCTCTAGCAGCTTTTAGCGCCTGTCTGTAGCTGAGCATACTGTCTTTATACGCGATTCTAAATACCTCCAATTTAGTTTTCCTCCATTTTCTCTCCAGATTACGTGCTGTTCTCTTGAGGGCATGCGTATGACTATTATACCAAGGTGCAGGTGCTTGTTCTCTAACCTTTTTTAACCGGATGGGGGCAACGGTGTCTATTGTGCTAGTGAGGATAAGGTCTATGTTGTTAGTTATCTCATCAAGATTATTGGTAGTTATGGGTTTAGTGAGAAATTGAGATAAATCAGGCAGGTTATTTATGAATCTGTCCTTAGTGGTTGGAACAATAGTCCTACCAAGTCGATAACGTGGTGCAACACGGCTAATCTGCTCTACCGGTAGTGTGTACAGTATGAGGTAATGGTCTGTGATGTCATCACTCTGAGGTAAAATATCTATATTAGTGACGTCTGCTCCGTGGGATATTATTAAGTCTAATGTGTGGTTAAAGCGATGAGTTGGTCCGGTGACGTTTTGTTTAACCCCAAAAGAGTTTAATAAGTCAACAAATGATAATCCTAGAGCATCGTTTACATCATCTACATGAATATTAAAATCTCCTACAAGCAGCACTTTATCAAAATCGATCAAGAGATCTGATAGAAAACAAGCAAACTCTTGAAGAAAATCAGCGTAGGGCCCTGGGGGTCTGTACACGGTGACCAGAGCGAGTTTTCTATGTCTGTCTGAAAATACAACTTTAAGAACGAGCACTTCAAATGATTTAAAACTGAATCCTAACATCTGACTAACATTAAGAGAGGCAGTATAAATGGTTCCTACACCCCCCCCACGACCAGTCTGACGCGGCTCATGCTTATAAGCATATCCTGACGGTGTCGACTCGTTTAGACCCATATAATCACCTGGTTTAATCCAGGTCTCAGTGAGACAGAGTGCATCGAGATTATTCTCTGTGATCATCTCATTTATAATCAGCGCTTTGGGTGCAAGTGATCTAATGTTTAAAAGACCAAACTTTAAAACTTTTTGGTGTTTGTTTATCTGGCATTTTTCAGTTTTAACTTCAATGAGATTATTTCTGGATCTTGTGTATTTAATTCTTGGTTTTGCTACACGAGGAATAGATACGGTTTCTATAAACTGGGCTGTGTGTAAACTTCTCCTACTGATATACCCCATGTCCCTCCTCTGCACATGTCCAAACCATCTCAAACACACCTCCCTCACCTTGACTCCAAAACACCTACATGCACTGTCCCTCTAATCGACTCATTTCCTATCCATCCTCGTCACTTCCAACGAAAACCTCAACATCTTCAGCTCTGCTAATACTAGTAGATAAAAATTGGGATTTTGTAAATTGAATTAAGGGGATTGAGGGGATCCGGGACCCCCCATAAGGCATTAGCGACCCCCCTATAACAAGTAAAAAATAAACTTATGGGTCCATAAGATTGTTTTAGTAAAAAATATATGAATTACACAACAACTGCGGACCCCCAGGACAACACTGCAGGACAACACATCATCACAAGATCGTTCATCTTGTCTGATCTCTAAACTTTTAACATCAGTGCCATGGCCCAAATCAAAGAAAATCACAATAAAGCACTTTATATTTTATTTGAACAGCAGTACAGCAGTAGTATTGCATTTTAAGACCAAAGTGACCAAAGTCGAACCTCTTTACGTTTAAAATAAACGGCAGCTTCGTGGCAAACGGTTCCAAATAGCATTTATTATAAAATAATTGCGACTCAGTGGAGATTAATTAAATATGTTCTAGAAATTAAAGAGGGCCAGAGAACAGTGTTTTGGCTCAATGGCTATAAAGGGTGAGTGAAAAAGTGAACGATGGAAAATGAGCTCTAACTCTATATTAGATTTTCCCTTTGCCCAGAGCTGATGAAAACAGCAACTTTAAATAAAATAAAAAGATTTCAATAAATAATTTATGACCCCGCACAGGATCGAAATAAGAAACCCACAAAGTTACATAACATTATAAGGGGATTAGTACTTTGAGCATAACAAAGCACTTTAACTATGTTTTTTATTTTATTTTATTTATTTTTTTTTGCCCTTCTGAATGTTTTATTGGGTTGTAATAATTGCACTTTCTTTAATATTTTGTTGATTCCATGATAACAGCTCACTCAACAAATGGGTTTTCCTCACAGATAAATTTTTTAAAAGTTGTCTATAAGGAAACATGTATGTAACTTTAACAGAAGGAGCACTTTTAGCCCTTTTGTAACCGCATTCTTCTATTATAAGGTCAGTGGAGAAAACAACAATGGCTGGTGAGAAGAAGAATCCAATTTAATTCATTTTTATTTGTATGGCGCTTTTAACAATGGTAATTGTCTCAAAGCAGCTTTACACAGATAATGAGGTAGTAAAGAATGAATATGAATGTTCTTTATAATTATAGGTTTGTCCCTAAAACTCCTCGAGATGGCATAAGGAAAGAAAACTTGACAGGCTCAGGAGGGAACCTTATTCTCATCTGGGTGGCACCGAATGTCCAATTTCTGCAGTGATCAAATGCATCTGCAGCCCTGAGTCAGTGTAGCAGACTGTTGACAGTAAGTACAGTCCAAATCCTTCCTCATAGCTCTTGTGTTGCTTCGTAAATTCTTAAATACCCAGGCCGTTAATGCAAACCATCCCCAGCTGCACAGAGTGGCCTTTAAACAAACAGAACCACATCCAGAGGCAGGTGAAACAGACAGATCTGTGTGGAGGAGAGCGCCAGGAACACTAGTAGCTCAGGAGCATGTTAAACCCGACTGAGAGAGAATCTCAGAGGTGTTAAATTGGGTTGAGGTCAAAAGGATATTGCAGGACACTCAAGATCTTACACTCCAGTATATCTTCATGGAGCTGGTTTTGTGCACAGGGGTATTGCCACGCTGGAACAGGTTTGGGTCTCCTAGTCAGGTTTCCCAAGACTTTTGTCCATATAATGTATTTATACAAATACATTTGATATGTTAATATTCTAAAAATGCTTTGCTAACCTGATTTTCTTAATCTAGGTCAGCGTTTGGATAGAAAAATAAGTCACAGACATCAAATGGCCTTCTGTTGAGGTCGACCGTAAAATTCTACAGCTGCAGAGCTTCAAGGATTTCCTGCATTCATGAACAAATAGAACCAATGACAAATTCCTCTCCTAACTAGTGTGTGTGTGTGTGTGTGTGTGTGTGTGTGTGTGTGTGTGTGTGTGTGTGTGTGTGTGTGTGTGTGTGTGTGTGTGAATAAATTAATTTCAGAAGGTTATATAAGCTTGCACTTGGTCTTAACTGGAGGTAATCTGCTTTCAAACATCACATGGAGAGCCCATACCCAAAATATATAATATATAATATAATATTATTTTGATAATAACTATCACAATAACAATAATAATAATTAATAAGATGAAGATTATGATTATTATGAATTACAGAAAAATGAAGATACAATATATGGACAAATCTTCCAGTCATATATAATAAGAAGATGTTCACCAATCGGCACAAAACCGCATTGTAGAACAAGTTTGGAATAATGCTCCTCAACATAAAATTGCAACGATTTTGAATATCTCGTCATTTACAGTACAGAATATCATCTATGGATTCTGGGAATCTGGAAAAATCTCAAAGGACTGATTTTTGGACTCCTGCTGCACTGCATTAACAACAGGTGTAATTCTGCAATGGAAATGAATGCATGGGTCCAGAAAATCCTCCAGAAATCATTGTCTGTGAGTATATATCCTGTCCAAACACAAATCCATAAATGCAGATTTAAAATGGAATGAGGCAAAAAAAAATGTTAACTCTTTTTTGGACAACATAGACAATGTGTCCTTCAGACAGACTAAAGAGGAGAGGGACTGCCTCTCTAAAGGTATGGGGGTTCAGCTTGCACATCTGGAAAAGCACCATCAATGCCAAAAGGTATATTCAGGCTTTGGAGCAACACATGCTTTCATTCAGATGACATCTTTTATAGGGAAGGCATTACGTATTTCAGCAAGACATCTATTACAACAGCATGGCTTTGTAGTACTGTAGAAAAGTCCACATGCTGAACTGGGCTGCTGGTAGTCCAGACCTTTCACCAACTGAAAACGTTTGCCACATCATGAAACGAACAATACAACAAAGAAGACCCAGGACTGTTGAACAGTTGTATCAGACATGAATGGGACAACTTTTCTCTGTCAAAACTCCAGCAACCGGTCTCCTCAGATCCAAGACATATACAGAAGAACTATAAAGGGAGAGTGCAAACTTGATCAAAGTGCAAAGTGATCATAAACCATGTCCATTTAAACATTAAAAACAGCAGGTATATGGACAAACTCCGAATAATCAGCTGACAGGCATGGCAATAAAACTAGACCAAACCCTTTTTTTCCTAAGGGCTTTGAGTTCGAGGTAAGTGCCTGAGTGCTTACTGGGCATCTTGCAGAGTTAATATTTGTCTCCTGGGGTAAAAACAGCCACCTGTAATTTCGCGTGACCAACGATCCAAACGGTAACTGTGTTATATCACTGTTTCTAGCTCCCAACGCCGTTACAGGCAAAACATCAGTTCTATAATAATCCTGCCTCAGTATGTTATCGCTTTGGATGATCAAAGGTTATGAGATGCCGAAAGCAGATTTTTCCACAGTATAGCAGCAACAAACACAACACTACTGCAATACTTCATAACGCTTTAAAAAGCTCAATGTCCAGGCATATAGATGTACAGATGAAGCCTGTGCCTTATTTATCCAGTTGTGAGATGTCATATGATGTGCTCTCATGAGCGAGGAAAAACAAGGAAACTGTATTTTTTAATAATTTATACTTCTCCTCACAGGTCACAAAACATCCATGATCATCCTGTAATGCTCATAGATGATTAATTACCAGTTAAAATATTAAATAGTAATAAACGACACAACATGAACATGCTGATGTAATTTAATGTAATGTGACGTAATAATTTAATTTTTTGAGGTTTTTCAACATACTCATTTATTTAGTATTAATTATTTCAGAAATTATTAGCTTTAATTAAGTGTTTTTTAAAATAAAACCATCACATGAGAAGAACGAACGAGTCAGCACTGTTCAAATATCTAGAAATATCTAGATTTCCAACATATGAGCAGACATTTGTCATGTAAAGAGCGGGGATCATATTTATTTAGAAGGCACAAAAATACAAACAAAAGAAATGAAATGTAAAAATGTAACCAAAAAAAACATCACCTGATCAGGACGTTGAAGATTAATAAACACTGTGGAAAACATACAAGAACCATGAGAGTTGCGAAGGCCGAAGCTCTATATACGTGTAAGTGTTAACCAAGGAAACAAAGAACAGGTGGGAGTGATCAGTGACTTGTGACAAACAAGGAAGTGGAAGTGCAGTGAATTTTGGGAAATGAAGTTTCTGACAACAATATTGGACCATTTCTCACATACAAAATGTGATCAAGGCCTTTTATTTCCATAACAATTCCTTCTGCTGAGGTTCAGGTCCGAATCAGCCATGCTACTCACGAAACTTGATGAAAACACTCTTACTGTGTTTGGGTTATCTTTGACCTACTTTCCTCAGATCCGGCTATAAATATTTCAGTCACGATAAAACAGTGCTTCATTTTTTCTGGCTGAAATATTTTCCTCTTTAGGAATCCTGTAGCATGTGCTCCAAATAAATCCGACTGAAAATAGAGATGACTGTGTGAAAGATGAAGGATGAATCAACCAGACCTTTGTGGGCATTTCAGCAAAACGACAATCGATGACTGATACACCAAGTTTTTTTGTTTGTTTTTCTCGTCTGGTAGGTGGTTGTGTGTGAAATCGAGAAGAGGCAATCAGACGAAAAAGAAACTCTTTAGAGAGAATTTTTTTAAGAGAAACTCAGAGGCATTCACTAAACACACAAATGAATCCTGCTGAGCTAAGGTCAGGATTCTGTAATTCTTTGGCAATTCAGGGTTTAAAATTAGAAGTCATCTAAATCAAAGGTCAGAGAAGCTAAACAGAGGCGCTTTAATCAGCCATGTTACTTGAGAACATCTGTATAAATGTAACTCTGTCAATACCAGCTCACATGGCCCGAACATGTCACAGATCATCAGAAATAACCTAAACATTTAATGGATCATGGGGTGATCACATGACTAGAACATTTAATGAATCATTAGGACGTCACATGACTAGAACATGTCATAGACTATTAGTAGATCACATGACCAGAACATTTTATGGGTAATTAGGTGGTCACATGACCAGACCATTTAATAGATAATTAGAATGTCACATGTCTAGAACATGTAATGGATCATTAGTAGGTCACACGGCCAGAACATTTAATGGTTAATTAAGAAGGTCACATGACCAGAATATTCAATAAATTATTAGCAGGTCACATGACCAGAACATTTAATGCACTGTTAAAAGGACACATGACCAGAACATTTAATGGATCATTAGAATATCACACAACTAGAACATGTAATGGACTATTAGGAGGTCACATGACCAGAACATTTAATGAATCATTAGCAGGTCACATGACCAGAACATTTAATGGATCATTAGGCGGTCACATGACCAAAATATTTAATGGCTCGTTAGCAGTTCACATGACGAGGACATTTAATAAATCGTCAGAATGTCACATGACTAGAACATCTAATGGACCATTAGTAGGTCACACAATCAAAACATTTAATGACTCAATTGCAGGTCACATGACCAGAACATTTAATGGATAATTAGGAGGTCACATGACCAGAATATTCAATAAATCATTAGCAGGTCACATGACCAGACCATTCAATAAGTCATTAGGAGGTCACATGATGAGAATATATCAGAGATTATTATTAGGTCACATGACCAGAACATATAATTATATCATTTTAATTTCACATCTTTCCTTTAAGTAGAAATTCAAAGCTGAGTTTGCATTTATTATTTTTTGCGAATGCATTTTTCTCACTCTGGCCAGTGGAATGTTGCATTATCTCTGCTAGCTCGTTGTTGCTAATCAGTTGTTGACTCCATCAGTGTGAAAGTATATAAATGATAGGCTTGTTCGTGACTGGTGTTAGCAGGGTAATGAGAAGATAATGACAGAGCCACTGATTAAACTGTTCACTAATCCAGTAACTAATGCGATGCATTCGGGAACACCATCACTGGCTGCCTCCTTCTGTGGGCTGAAGTTGTTTACTCGTTTGAAGTGACTGGTGATGGATTTTGATCACTTCATCTCTTACTGCATGACTCTTAAACAAAGATACCGTTCGCTCTGAAGTTTGTCTGGGAAATCAGTTGCTGGAAATAGAACATCATGTGAACAAAAATAACACGCAATAATTATGAGCAAAAAAAAAGTGTTTTAGTTTCCCGAAGCTTTCTCTCTTTTCCCCTGCAGAATAATAAGTGCTCCTTTCTGACGTCGTTCAGCGTCACCTATTCGCTCCGGTGTTTTTTTTCCCTTCTCCTTTCTCTCTGATGTGGCTAGCTGCTTTCACACCGCAAACCCAAAATAGAAGCACAGTGGGGGGGGGGGGCAAAAGACCGAGACAATCCATTTATTCCCAGAAAGCTTTGTTTTGACTCCGTTTAGAAATGATTAGGTGAGAAAACATTAGCCGGGGAAGCATCCAGAACCGGTGAATCTGAATGAGACTTTTGGAACATGCTGGGGGTTTTTTGTTTGTTTGTTTGCTTGTTTTTTTATTAACAATTTCTGTGATTTTGGACTCATCATGACATTTAACATATGAGTCTCGAATGTCATTTATAATTCGGATTGAATTCAGGAATGATGTCCCAGAGGTCACAAAGTATTATGCAATATATTTTGGATGAGTATTCATCTTTTCTCTAAATGTGATGATGTCATCTCATTAAAGTGTAATTCATGAATAAATAGAGATCCATCTGCAGGGTAATTTGACTCTCCTTTGTCCACAAATGCAGCATTTTTGTGCTTCATTGAAAAACCTTCTTGTATTTATAGCAGAGTGGGAGGATTAAAATAGCTTCCAGTGCCAATGACTTTATTTGTTAATTGTAAAAACAAGACTTTTCCAGTCAAATGTGATTCTTCCCTCATTTTTTACATCATACACAATTGTATAGGATTTCTCGTAGCATGAACTTTTCCGTGTGCTTGAACTAGGAGACCCAAACCTTTTCCAGCATGACGATGCACCTGTGCACAAAGCATAGCTCCATGAATGTCTGCTTTACATTAACCTGGAATAGAAGATCTCCTGCTCTAGATCTTTGATCTCAACCATATTAAACACGATGAACGCTGACCCCACCCCAGGCCTCCTCACCTCACCTACATCAGTACCTGACTTTATTAACACCCCCGTGGCTAAATGAGCACAAATCTCCACAATCTAGTAAAACACCTTCCCAGAACAATGGAGGTTATTAGAACAGCAAATGGGGACTCAATGTGGAATGGGATGGTTAAAGAAGAAAATACAAATCTTACGATTAGGTGAAAAAATAATTCAGTTCTGGTGCCAAATTATTCAAACCTCATTTAAATGCATGATCAAATGAATAGGCATTTAAAAAAAATAAGAAATTAAATAAAAAGCAATACACGTGTCACACCCTGTCCCCAATGTTGTCATTCCCTCTACACTATCTATTCTATCTAATGTGTTTATGTCCCCATGAACAACCGAACAAACACCAGTCCAACCTTTTCATGCAAGAAGAAGACACGGTATTCCAGGAGGAGTTTCTGTGCGTCAGATGTGGACTCCCACGTCAGCTCCGATATCTTTCGAACAGGCTCAGGCATGAGGCCATAAAAGTGTCAATAAAATCCATAAAAAGGAGGTAATTGAGTCCATTTTTTGTCCTGGGTACTTGAGAGTTTTGGATCGAAACATCTTAACTTATGGGAGACAATTGACTTGAACATCGTAGGTATTTATATGATAATGAACAGAATGTACAAATTGTTGCTAAGTACAGGTGTTGGTGTAACAGTGCTGTTGCTGGTTGGACCTGTTTGTTGTAACCAAACCCAAATGTCATCAACATGCCTGTTCATGTACAAAATCAGGGCACATAATGTTTGCACTGCAGTGTCATAATAAAAAAATGTCTAATTACATCACTTCACCCCAAAAAACATCTTCTGTAAAGGTTACATTGTTTACGAGCTGGTATCAAAAAGTTTGGAGACTCGCTCTGTTTACAAGAAAGTACTTTATTTATGTACGTTTCCATACTTTCACCTTCAAAATAGTCCCCTTGCACAGCAATAGAGGGCTCCCAGCGCTCCTGCGCTCCTGCCACTTCTGGAATGTGTCCTGGAAATCTTCTTTTCGAAAAGTGTCAACACCTTCTGCGATTCGCTCTGGATCTCCGCAATGGTGTCAAAATGGTGAGCTGAATCTTCATCTTTAGGACGAGGGACGAAGTCTGCAGGAGCCAGATTTGGGTAGGGTGGGTGCGGAAGTGAGAACATGTGGATTGATCTCCGACGATCATCATGCACAAGTTGCTGAATGATTTCGACATTTTTGGGGCATGAACTCGATGAAGGATCTCTCGTCGTCTTCCGTTGATGTTCTTTAGCTCTTGAACCTAATGTCAAACTTACGCAATGTTAAAAGTGTCTGTGGCAGATTTACCCAGTTTCACGCAGAATTTCACGTTCGCTCTTTGTCCATAATGAAATCGCAGACACTTGATAACGCACGTGATAACGCACGTGATCAGAATAGCACCAGTTACGCCATTATTTTTGGAACTTTTTGATACCACCTCATAAATATATTATCCTAAACAAAACTAAAACAAAATCTATTTATTTTTTAATTATTATTCTCTTCTTTGTTAATTTAATCAAATGCCAGGAAGAATCATATATAAAGGTTTGGCCTATAATATTCACCATTATAGCCCACTAAAGAACCATTGTTCACTACTGAAGAACCTAATTTTCATGTTGTATCTTTGAAACACACACTATAGCTATGAAATTCCAATAGTGCCAAAAAATATTAAACATAACTTTTAAAGGAATGAACAAAAAATATACAATAGGAAAGTTAAAAAAAAGAACAACCTGAATGTGTTTTATGGATATATAATTATCCTGGCACCAACATCCAATAGGGGTGGGGCTTAAAATCGTTTTACTCTCATTGGCTGCTGAGATTTGGATCGTCGGCTCCTGGAAGTAGATATTTTAACGAATATGCAATTTTCTCTCCATAAATGCCAGGTTCAACCCAGAACGGTGGAAACCAGAAACAGAAGTAAAAAAGCAGAAAAAAGTAGAAAAAGGGCAGCAGTATTATTTCTGAACCTGTCGAATAGTGAATAGTAACATGCTTGTGCAGTATTTTGGTCAGGTTGGTCAGGTTGGTCAGGTTGGTCTTGGGATTTATTATAAAGAGCACAATACAAAACACTTTCCTGCCTGTATTCCATTTCCCTTTAAATCTTCTTAGGGTCTGCCTACAAGGATTTCAAAATGCAGGTCAAAACTACAGCCTCTCGAACCTTCCTTTACAGCCTCTCCAGAAACGAGCATGTCACCGCTTGGTATGTCTGCTCTGGAGAATTTCGAAGATCTCAAGCTGTCCTACTTCCATCAAAATACAGGCCGGAGCAGATATTTTTAGGTGCCACTGGTGGGTCACTTTTTGTGGACTAGAGGACAAGAGGGGTAAAAATGCAGACAAAGACGAGGACTTTTATTCCACAGCGGGTTCTTTAATCGGGCAGGTGAATGGCCGTGCGACGCATCTATTTTGTCAATAAGAAACAAGAATCAAGGTGAATCATACTGAGGTTCTGAAGTGCGTTTTGGGCCTTTAACAAATACTCGGGCGTAATAATAGAGCGTAGTGAGTCGGGGGGTTATGAAGAGGTTTATATTTGCAGGGTACATGTGACTTCTAAAATTAGTCCAAACCTCAGGCAATGCTTTTATCACAGTTTATAAAAGGGAGGGACGCAAAAAGAAAAGAAGCGAGCAGGAGCCTGGAAGAGCATCAATGTGTAACAGAATGAAAAGGATGAAGGTTTCAGTGGAAAAATCCCCGTAAGCAGGAGGTTTAGCTTTCACATGTGCGGTCAGATAGTGTTTAAAGTTTATGGGACAAATAAAGACAGTTTCATTTATCCATTCATTCATTGTTAGTATCTGCCAGGTCATGGTTAATTAGGCTTATAGTTTTGTGTTTATTAATATTTTCACCATCACCAATTATATTCAGTATATTCATTCACCTTAAATGCTCCTTGTTGTTCTATATTTAGAACCTCTATAACTGCAAAGCAAAACAAATCCCTCGGTGTGCGTGCACGGATACAGAAACTGAAAAATCCTATACGCCCTTCCTGTCGTTCTATTGATTATAAAGGAATCAGGACATTCTAAACCGAGGTGAGATAAGGCTGTGGAGGGGATTATGTGCCGAGGTGCTGATGGGCTGTCTGAGTCATCTCCATTATTCTGTATCTACTCATTCTGATGCATAAATGTGTGTACAGTGCGATCATAATCAGCTTGAGAGCAAACAGCTGCAGTGTTTGTTGTCACGGTGGAAGGTTATTTGAGACGTGGATTAGAGTCATGCATACTTTATCATTCTGTGAGACGTTTTTGAGTTACGTGTAGACTAACCGGACAGTGGTGAATTGTTCACTACATTCCACATACTTGTCTTAATAGATGATGTTCTGCTTTTATAACCATGAAGAACCAAGAAATAAAACACACTCAACACACTAAAATAGTTTATTCATCCATTACAGCACATCCCCAAGTGTTTTATTATTTTAATACCTACAGTAATTTGTTAACAATTTTAAATATTTACTAAAGAACAAAATCGACACATTTAATGTTTTCTCAAAGACATCATTGACCCGTTGCCGTCTCTTTTTGCTCTCTGGACCAAATCACAATGGGCATTATCTCAATTATCTCATTATCTCTTTAACACTGGGCATTGTCTCAAAGCAGCATTACAGAGATAATAAGATTATAAAAAGTAAGTTAGTAAAAGTAAAAGTAAGTACATAAGTTTGTTCTTTATAATTGTAAGTTTCTCCATAATGAGTGCGCCAGTGGTGACGGTGGTGAGAAAAATCTCCCTGAGATGAAGAAGAAACCTTCAGAGGAACCAGACCCTAAAGAAAACCTCCTCCTCATCACCATATGTTTATTCATTACAGTCTTCCAATTTCCAATTGCAGGGCCGTTACTAGCCTTTTCGGATTTCTATTCTGAAGATTCCCATTATCAGTGCTCCACCACCACACCATACAAGTGAACTGCAACGTGACATAAAAAGTTTGAATAATGATTTCCAAGTTTCCTTGAATATACTGTATGTAAACATATACTGTATATTACACTTTAGCAGAAAAAACGGTTAAATAATTGTAAATGTGCGAGGGCTCAATTCTGGAATATAACTGTTCTGTATGTATTTCATTTCTGTGAAGCTTTTGGACAATGTTCATTACAAAAGCATTATAGGAATAAAATTGGAATTGAAAACATAAACATCTCACAGTGTACTTCACCACATATCAGTGTTTATACATGATCTGTAATTCATTCTAGTGGCGTGTATGCCATTGTTAATGAGGACATTTTGACGTATTAGAACCAATGTATCAATATAATAATAATATAAACAGTATAGTAACAGTATAATAATAATAATATAAACTGATTAGTCAAATTTGTTAGAGATGCAGATTTTATTAGTCAAATCAAAATCAAACATCAGGATATAAACTTGTATAACATGAATCCCCATGAGAATGCTTATAAATAGGTGTTTTCTTTCCAACTGCTTTTTATTCCATATTACACAACTATAGCAGGATGTCAAACCATTCGCCAAACCCTGGAGCACTATTCTTAGCAGTGTAGAAGCTTTTTCATGCTTGGCAGTCTCTCTCTCTCTCTCTCTCTCTCTCTCTCTCTCTCTCTCTCTCTCTCTCTCTCTCTTTCTCTCTCTGTGGTCTGTTACATATAAAGAATACCGAGCGCTCTGGGTGACTCATCCCGCTGCAGCATGCCGATCCTGACAATCAATCAAACATAGCCCGGGGGGGGGCAATATCAAATCTGGGGAACGAAATGAAAAATGAAGCAAAAGTGTCAAATCCAAGCCACAATGTGTCTCTCCCAGGTGCTGACATACGGCAAGATTGGTCACAGCAAGATTAGCTTGTTATGCTGTGGTTTAAGGGGGGCTGCTGGGTGGGGGGGTGATGGGGCTTGGGGTATGTGTAAGATATATGAATATTCCCCACTTTCCCAGACCTCTATGTCAAAGGTTTTGGGGAAACAGCAGATGAAATGTTTAACTTTTACTCTAATAATAATAAAAAAAAACTTGCACTTGATTGCATTTTCAGCACCCAACCAATAAGAAATGAATATCTGGAATATTAAATTTAATCCCAAATCTTTCACACACACACTATGCATGAATCATGCATATAAATAAATATTATCATCTGGTCTGGATTATTCTATCCTTCACATAAAAGCCTAATTAAATGTCATTAGTGAGCTCATAAATAACCGGAGGTATTAGGATATTCAGACTCGCATCCGAGAAAGATACACAAAAACTAAAAATAATGAATAAAAGGAGATATCAAATTCCGATGCCTTCATCCTGCTTGTTTGTGGTTTGAGAAGCAGACAAAACAAATGAAGCAAATACTGAGATGTGAACAACACAATGAAAGTCAAAGCAATAAAAAGCCAAAAAAGGATGCTGATGCTGCAGTTTAATATTTATATATATATATTTTTTTTTATATTTATTTATATATATATATATACAAATATTAAAAGGTTAAAATGGTCCTCCAATGAGATTTCAATCACAGCAATGGCCCCCAGCCAATTTGAGTTTGAGACCCCTGCTGAAAACCCTGCCTCTCTAAAAGACACTATTGATACCCAGTCATCTTACTGACCTGCTGTCAATTAACCTCATTAGTTGCAAACTATTTCTCCTACTGTTTAATATTAATAGCATTCCTTTTTTCCAGACTTTTGTTGGCCAGTTTTGGTTGAAACTGTTCTGGATAATTGTACTTCTTTGGAAGTCAACGATTTGTACGATTTGTACGATATAACATCAGTTACAGTTTCTTCACAAATTAAATCACACAACCAGGTCACGCTGGATAAAATTTCCAAGAAAAAGTCGTTTTCTCCTAAATATTTTCTTCTTGTTTATCAGGGGATAAACATTGTTCAAGGTTTATTCATTGCAACAAGTCAAAGTTCAAAAACAGAATTGCAATCAAAGAGGGAAAAAATCTGCACCGTGAGGGAGTGAGATAAAGCAAGAAAGAAAGAAAGAAAGAAAGAAAGAAAGAAAGAAAGAAAGAAAGAAAGAAAGAAAGAAAGAAAGAGCCCAGTGCCGACTCATACGTGAAGGGCTAAATAAGGAGTATGAGTAATTGACTTCCACATCAGATAAAATTATACACGCTCTGATCTTTATAAGAGTCGGCGCCTGACAGCGGTGCCGTTTCGGTTTCCGATTCAGACGTTCGCTCGTGCACTTTTTGAGCTGCACTATAAAAAGCAGGCAATTAAAGTGATTTTAACTGTGTTTTGAACAGATGCTGAGCTGTGCACAGGACAAAGCAATGTGAGGAGTGTGAACTTCAGCTTTCCGAAGCAATGCTTTATGATTTTGATTTATGAAGGTTGATTTTGATTTGATTTAATTTAGTGGCTGCTGATCAATCTGTGAATTATGTGGAGGATCTGTCAAGACTGAGAATTATTGAGTTCACTTCTGCTTGTTTGTTGTGATCCAGAGGCCCAAAAATATCCAATTGTTCAAGTGTTCTGCCTTTTTATTCTGCATCTTCAAAGCTCAAAGAGCTTGTGAGCATCAGCATCATCATCATCATCATCATCATCATCATCATCATCGACGTTTTCCAATGTTTAAACTAAAGTACATTTAGAATTTTTGAAAGCAAATTAGATGAATAAAAATTAAGTGATGTTGGCTTTTTAGAGATAAATGATTAAACCAGAGATTTTTCCAGATGTTTCTCAAATCCATGACATCGATGACGTCAATCCGCTCGCTCACAGACCACACAAAAACACAGAATAAATCAAACATAAAATATAATGAGAATTTTACATTAAAAAAATATTTTTGAAAAACACTGTTAAACATTGAGGTATATTTTTGGATTGTATTTGAAAACTTCATCAAATTTTCTAACAGTGAAGACTGAAGATCTGAAAATACTTCTTTGTTTAATTCATGTGGTCTGTTTTTACCTCATGCCTCTCATTCTTTTCTGATGATGGTGCCTGGTGATGAGATAAGCCTTAAAGACCTCCAATTTTTTAAATGAAAGTCCCTTTTTTCCAATCCACCCACCTTCACAAAAACCTTGTCGTCCTCTAGAGGCTTCATCGACTCCGACTCGGAGTTGCTCGGTGGGTGGCAAGGTCATCATGAACTCAGACCACTAAAAACATCATAGCTAAAATTAGCCAGTCGTTTGTCTGACTGCTTCCCACCCAGCATTTGTCAGCAGTGTGACGACAGTAGACTGGTCCTTAGGGGAAAATAGCTCCATTCTAGGTCTTATTAACTCCAAACTGAGCTTTTCATTCATAAAAACAGCCTTTTATTGAAATGGAAAGACCCAAGTTATTCAGTGACCCAGAACCATTTCATGACTTCATGACTACATGTACTGACTCACCTTCACAACTCAAATTACAACTTAAATTTTTTGAGTAAAAAATTACAATATGAAAGACTGAGAAGCAGAAGAAGCAATGAAACTCTAATAATGTTTATATGAGACATTATAAACCCATAAAATACTTTGATGAATAATTTAACAGATTTATTTGCCAGATTAATGTAAATAGATTAAAATAAACGAATTCTACGATCTCAGGCACTATGAAGGTTTTTCATCAAATCACCAGATCAATATAACAATTAAAATGAATAAACTCATTATTAATAGTTGTAGTTGTAGTAGTATTTATTTTAACTGAGATAATAAAACTATTGATTACTTACATTCCACATAAATGAAAATAGACTAAAATTAATGAATTACCAAAAGTGCAATGATTTTGAACATTACCAATTATTATTTTTATTAAATGATTGATTATTACATTTAGTAGTAGTAATAGAAGTATTTACTATTTTACAAAATTGATTCATTTATTGGATTGATTCATGAAATATATATATATATATATATATATATATATATATATATATATATATATATATATATATATATATATATATACATAATAAATGAATTAAATAAATAGAATGCTAGAAGCACCCATCTTTAAAAACAAAATACAAGTCAAATAAAAAAAGACTAAGAGAGTCAAGATTTACCAAATCCCCGATATCTGCTGCCTAATAAAGCAAGTCTCTTCAGCATTGGACACATGAGACATTCACCACTTCTTTTTTTTTTTTTGCTAATGAAAGCTTTTCTCCTGGGGTTTTATTCAATGGCTAACCCACTTACTGATTATGTAAACGTTTAGTCTTATGTAAAAGTGACATCCAGATGACCCTTATTTTAGTCATTCGGTCTCCAAAGCCGGAGGAGCTCTGGGACTACACTTCTAGAACATCCCAGTTGCACAGCAAATGATATAATTAGTTCGGAAATAACCTGGAAATAAGCTAATTGGTCGAATCCCCGGTGTCCGTTGTCTTTATAATTTGCTCAGTCATTCACACACACAGAGTTCTTCATAAGAACTCGTTGTCCTTATTGCCTAAGAGCAGTGTATTCCGCAGTGCTAAGAGTCTAGACACACACACACACACACACACACACACACACACACACACACACACATAAATATAATAAAAAACTCTACATAAAAATTCTGTTTTAATCACTAAATATTTGTTTTGCTGATGCTCCAATTCTCAAAACAAGCACCAAGATCCACCATGACCCACACATCCGGCAATTAAAACCGTCCGTGTGAAAACACAAAAGCAAAAGTTCGTTTGGTGTCCTGATGATTTACGTAATTCAAAACACCATTATCACTTTCAAACATTTACAAGAATATTTTGTCTTCATGCTCTATGTTGAGTTTGGTTTCACTAATAATAAAATACATTTGCATAAAGCATCAATATTTGTCCATGCCCATGTTCATTGGAGTATTAAAAACTTGAAAAATATTTATTGATAGTATGCTTAGAACAAATGAAAATGTGTGATTAATTGCAAATTAACTCATGACAATCATTCGATTAAATATTCTAATCGATTGACAGCGATGACATACAGAAATACGTATATAGTGCATTCAGAAAGTGTTCAGTCTACAATCATTTAAATAGATTTCTTCTCTCATTAATCGATACATGTCTGTAAATTGTTTTACATAAAAAAAATGAAATCTCACTTTTACATACGTATCCAAAGCCTCTTTGAAAACAATTACAGCCTCGGGTCTTTGGGTTTGCTCAAAAAGTCTTACACACCTGGTTTGGTGGATTTTCAGTCATCTTTTTGGCAAATTCTTTCAAGCTGAGACAGTTGGATGGTGAGCATTGATGGACAGCCACCTTCAGGTCTCTCCAGAGATGTTCCATAGGGTTTAAATTAGGGTTTTGGTTGGGCCACTCCAGGACATTCACAGAGTTGTCCATAAGCTAAGTTGCTTAAGATCGTTGTCATGTAGGAATGTGAACCTTTGGTCCAATCTGAGATCCTGAGCGCTGTGGAAAAGCTTTTTGATTGAGGATATCTCTGTACTTTGTTCAATTCAACTTTCCCTCAATCCTGACCAGTTTTCCAGTCACTGCTGCAGAAAAACACCCATCATGCAGCCACCACCATGCTTCACTATTGGCATGGTGCCAGGTTTTCTCCAAACATACATTTTTGAATAAAGGCCAAACAGTGCAATCTTGGTGTCATCAGTCGAGGGAATGTCTAATGTTACTGCATCCAAAAACATCCTATACAATTGTGTGTTGTTAATGCCATTGTGGGTGAATGAGCACAAATCTCCAAAAACACTTTCCAAAATCTGGTGGAAGGTTTACCTCAGAAAAGTGGAGGTTATTATAAGTAGATGGGTAATAATTGTTGAATGGGATGTTCAAAAAAGCACTGTCCATTTATTATACCTTTAAATGAAAACATTGTTATATATAGACAAAACTGACATTATTGGTAAAGAAGAAAGGTACAAAATATGTTTTGTCATTATGTACCACAAAGTGACAACAGTGCATTTTTGTCCAGCGGGACTTTAACCAAAAGCAGAACGTTCAATCAGACGGATTCTACAAGTGGAAGAAAAGCCTCTTGACTCCTTGATCTTGAATATAACGTGATCCAGCATTCATTCAATCGCTCCATGATGATTTTCGTTGTAATGCAGAAGATGAAGGTTAATGATAAAACCCTCTTGGTGCTCGAGAGAAGCCTTTGGGTGTCCTTCTGAATGGAACAAGAACATCTCTTTAAATCAGGTGCTCACTATTTTTACACTCTGGCATCAAATATATCTGCAGCCTGGGATGCGTTGTGGCCTACTAATCGCACGAGTCGGACAAGCTTGATCCTTCTACAAGTGTGTTTGGACCGTGGAGGAAAGAAAGCATTCACACTGTGGTGCATTTTACAGCTCGGAGTAATCGCTGCTGACTTTCTTCCAATAGTTGCTTTGTTTTGCAAATGGATCCTGTCAGATGTGTGAAAGGAGATCACAAGAACATTAAACATTACCAATTAAATTTAGGCTTTATTTCTTTGTTCAGTCCAAATTAATTTTTCAATTAGCACAAAAATGAAAAATGTGCTATGTTACAGTTCCAGCCGTATACAGTATTGCTCACATCATGTGTTTCTTGTTAAAGTAATCTGTAACAGAGATGAACATTCGTTCCTTGCATTCAGCGCACATTAACACATTAATTTTATTACTATTATGAAATAGTACAGAACATTGAGACAGGAACTTAATGTTTCTCCAACATCATAACGAATGTCAAGACATAAGACATGAACAGTGTAATAACACAGTCATGCTTAATTTGGTTTAATGCTATTACACTGGGTTTATAATACCAGCAATCTGCTAGTGATTTTTTGTTTCTTTTCCATCCCAATGTGCCTCCATTAGTGTTGGTACATTGTATTAATTTACATATAAAAATGTACATATACATATATAATTTTACCTGCCTTTTCCAGCTATATGTGGTTCTTCCCAAACTGTTAGCATAAACTTGGGAGGCACACAATTGTATAGAACGTCTTTGGATGCTGTAGCATGACAGTTTTCCGTCACTTTAACTAGAAGACCCAGACCTGTTCCATCATGACGATGCTCCTGTGCACAAAACCAACTCCATGAAGATATGCTTTACATGGGTTGGAGTTAAAGATCTCCTGCTACAGAGCTCCAACCCTATTGAACACCTTTGGGATAAATGAGAACGTTGAGTCCACCCAAGGAATCCTCGCCTCACCTACACCAGTACCTGAATTTTACTAACATGGCTGAATGAGCAAAATAAGTCCACATGCAAAGTCTGAATTCTAGTGGAACATCTTCCCAGAATGTGGAGAATGTGGAGGTTATTTTAACAGCAAACATGGAATGAGATGTTTCTCAAAAGTAAAAGTGTCTCTTTAAATTTCACTTAAGTAAAAGTACAAAAGTATTTGCCATCAAATGTACTTAAGTATCCAAAGTACTATGATTTATTATTACTATAATGTTCCTATTATCATTTTTATCACAAGACTCTTTACTTAATCACCTCAGTTTATGTGAAAAGACTCGAATGTGACTCTCAGCACACTGATCTATTAATAGAATATATTAATGAGTGAAGTTGAAGTCAAATCTCCCCTCAATCTACACCTCAGGAATGGATGTTTGTTTTTATATGATGTAGTGGAGTCATAATGAAACCACTCTGATGAAATACAGATAGTATACTTAAGTACTGTAACAGACCAGAAAATACTCCAACACTTTCCGCAAGTATCATTTATCATCAGGTTGAATCATAACTCGTTGGAGAAGTGTGTCTCAGTGTGGGAGTTAGTACGCTTACATCAGGTGCATTTCTTTTCTTTCCTCTCTCCAGAGAAGGTTTAGTTCTTATATAAGTGTTTAGTGAAGAGGTGGGACTACAAACTTCGTCTGAAGCAGCCGATACATCAGGGGAAGTTCATTCCTCGGCCTCAGTGATTAATGTCTTGAGGGAATCATTCCAAGATTGTACTGTAGCTCCTCGAGAATGTGCTACAGACTTTTAGAGATTTTTTCCAATTTTCTTATTTCTTCTTATTAGATTTTCTCTGCTGTTGTGCTATTTTCAGGAGAACAACTTGTGCGTTAATCCTGAACATTTAGAAATAAAAAAATATATCTAAGAATGTGCAATTTTCAGAAAACATGATGTCTGGACATCTTTAGAGCAGCAGCTTCTACTATTAACCATGTTTTGTCTCATTCTTGCAGATGCATTTTGTTTTGTCTGAAAGCCCCCTGAACCAGATATCAGCATACAACCCAGACATTACAATGGATATAAATATAAATATAAATTACAATTTTAGCTATTTGCTCAAAGCAGAACTTGTTTTTTGTTATTGGCTTTTTCTGGTTGTTTTTATTTGATTTCAAGCTCACACTGTGTACAGGGAGACAGATGGAGGCTTCAAATGCAAAACTTTCACTTGAGTAAAAGTTTTTGCCTTCAAATGTACTTAACTATCCAAAGTACTGTGATTTATTATGGCTATAATGTTCGTATTATAATTTTTATCACAAGACTCTTTACTTAATCAACAAAGTTAATGTGAAAAGACTCGAATGTGACTCTAAGCACACTGATCTATGAATAGTATGATATTAATGACTCAAAAACTTTGATTGATATCTTTTAAAATCATCCTAATTTTCAGCTACTGCAAAAAAAATCATTTATTCCTCTCTTAATGTTCTGCTTGCTGTTGAACTGATGCTGAACTGTACGTTGGTGATCAGCAGATACACCAAGCGCCAATCAAAACAAGTTAATAACAGAGCGCACGCTCGACCCTGATTGGTGGATTGCTGCGTGTTTGACCAGAAATGTTTTAATTCACTTATAAATAAAAAGGAACGACCGATTTCTCTAAATGTCGTTTAAAAAAGAAGACATTTGACTTTGATATTTGAGTATTAAAGTAAAAGTCTCCCCACACGGAAACACTCTAGTAAAGTACAGATACTCAAAAAAGCTACTTAAGTACTGTAATAAACTACATTTACTTCCTTACTGTCCACCACTGCTTAAATGTAAACAAGTATACGAGTGTATTATAATGCTGTATTATGTTATATGATGTTTTTCTCTTGGCCTGACATACAATAACCAAACTTTTGTGAAAGTCTTACAAGAGTGTAAATTGTGTCCATCTGAAAAAAGCAATAAAGAAGCTAACAATGTGAGGGAAATTATTTTTTTTAAAGCATCTGCTTGGAGATTGGAGTGCTGGCCATCAGATGTGCTTATTCTTTGTGAGTCCATTGCAGATGGAAAGAATGTTACACAACACAAAGTCACATTGTTTTTCTGATTCGCATCCGGGTTTAGCATCTGGCTTGAATATGTTATTGTATGTTTAACAGATGAAAGTCCCGTCCGACTATTATTAAATCTCTCAAATCTCTCGCTTTCTTTGACGTTTTTTCTTTCTTAAACTGTGTTTGAAAAAATGTACTTTTAATAAAAATGTATCATTATTGATCAACAGTAACCATGCTAATGCTAATATTTTGGCTAGCTCGATATGTCTTATGATGCTACTATTAACATTTACTTACATTCATAAAACTTATATATATATATATATATATATATACATGCTGACAAGAAATATTTAAAATCCTGTATTAACGTGATATATTTTGGACCCCTGACATTTCCAGCCATATGTGGATCTTCCCCAACGTTTTACCACAAAGTTGGAAGCACACAATTGTATTGGACGTTTTTGTATACAGGAGCATGAGATTTTCCCTTTGCACAAAGCCACCTCAATAAATATCTGCTATTCTTGGGTTGAAGTGGAAGATCTTCTGCTATAGTTCAAACCCTATTGAACATCTTTGGGATTAATTGGGACGTTGACTGAAACCCAGACCTCAAATCTCAAATCTTCACAAAATCCAAATGGAACTTTTTCCTAGAGAAGTGGAGGTTATAATAACAGAAAATGGGAATTACATGTAGAATAAGATGGCACTTATTACAGTAACACACTCAGGTGTTCACAAGCTTTTATGGTGTATGTCATTCAGAATATGTTGCAGACAGTAGTTTCATAGCCAATGTACATATAATTGCAGCAAACCAGAGTAATGTACAAGAGGAAACAATAATTAGTGTGTTGTGGTGGTGATACAGAAATGCCGCAGGCAGTAATTATCGCATTTGTGATACAGAACAACACATTTTATCTTAATTGTTTCAAAGTTGAAAAGACTGCATTGAAGAAAACCATTTATTTCACAATTTTTTTTTGCAATGCTAATTTTCAAACTAAGTCTATCATTTCTTATCTGTTTCCGACCAAAACCAAAACTAAAACAATCAAAAGACTGAATGTCTTTGGAATCAATGGATGACTGAAAGACAGGATGTAACTCACACGTGCATGTTTTCTCATCAGGCGATGCAGAACGTCTTTGTGCTTTGAATCTCGCTTCCACAAGAATGTAGTTTGGAAGCAGAAGGTTTTTTTTTCCGAATGGCTCCCTGATGTAGGAGGAATCTGTCTGTCCTCTTCAGACAAATAAAATTCTATTGCATCCTATAATAAAAGATATTACATCATATTTTACAGCCCACTGACTTTAGAGTGACATAATCTCTAAAGAAGCTGTATGGAAAGAAGACACACACACACACACACATACATACACAAACACATATACACACACACACACACACACAGACTAGTGGACTATTTTAAGGGGACAAAAAAAACACAAAATGACAAGTTCAGAGTTATTAAAGGCGACAACACAAAAGAACGACCTAATAACCACACTGTCCTCAAACCTCAAGTTTTGGTTCCCTTTTGAATCAGAGGAGACCGAAAGCAAGACACATCGACTGGGAGCACGGCACGCTGCCATCCCCGAGAAGACGGAGAGAGAGAGCGCGAGCCCAGCCTCACCATTATCCTGAAATATACACTATTTCCTCTGATAAAACAGCATGCTTTTTTGTGTCTCGGATCATGTATGCATGATATCTCGTGATTGTCTGCAATAAAAACAAGTCCTTGACCGTGCTGGGGCCAGTGACCTGAATCGAGTTATGTCGGAGAGGATATTTGAACTTGTCTGAACTTTTTTTTCTTCGTCTAAGCATGGCCTACTTCTCTTCAGGGGGTTCAGAGATTAAGGGAACATGACAGAAGGAAATAAAATGAGCACTAGCTTTTTAAAAAAAAAAGAAAAGTGGATACAAGGACAAAATCTTCACTGCTTCAGCTTTGAACTTTGAGTTGTAGAAATAAAATTAACGAAAAAATGGGGAATTTCTGAAAGGTACAAATGCACGAATTGCATGGCAAATAAATACGATTTTAGCTAAGATTAGATTAGATTAGATTAGATTCCACTTGATTGTTGTGTTTTTTTAGCAATTAAAGAGGCCCTAAAGTCTCAGAGACCCCAAACAGAACACAACTTAAGAACCCCATTGGAATTTTTCTTGGAGTGTACAGTTTTTTTCCAGACCATTTTCTCCAAAATAAGCGTGAAAAGCCAAAAAAATTATGGCAGCCATCTCAGTTCTGTTTCCACTCATGCCATGAGTAGACGTTATATTTTACGAGCTCCATGTGAAGATTTTCCAAGACAAAAGACATTCAAAATTCCAGCTGTTTCAAATCTCCCATAGCTCTTGTCGACCTGCTGTGTGATGATCTATATTTAACTTTCTCGACTTGGCTTTAAAGGAAGGCAGGAAAGACAAACAACAACATCCAAAAATGTGAGTGGGTTTGGGCTACGTTTGGGCTACACGCTGCCAGATGTGCCGATTCCTCACTATGATTTATTGTTATTTTCCACCCTATTTATTTTATTTTTTTACCTGAATATGATCGGAGATGTCAGTTCATCGCTTATCTTCCAAGACCAGGCAGGAAATATGAAGTGGGAAAGCAGCGCTGGCGACCAAACTCCAAAACCTTATGTTTTGCCAAACACCTGAAGTCTCTTGAATGATTCCTTCTTCTTTTTCTTTTGGCTGCTCCCATTAGGGGTCTCCACAGCGGATCAATCATCTCCATACCCACCTGTCCTCTACAGCTCCCTCTTTCCAACCAACTACCTGCATGTCTTCACTCAACACATCCACAAACCTCCTCCTTGGTCTTGGTACGCCAGATTACACACATCCAGCTCTGCCTCCTGTCTTTTAGATTTCATTTTCAACAATGAAGCTTGTAAAAAAAGAAAATTACCAGATTTATTTGCAAGATGTTCCGATCTTCCGATCTTCAGCTAAAAATAATATCGAATGATAAAAAAATAGACAAACAAGGTCTAAAGAGTAAAAATAGTTTGAAATCTGGAACATAGTTTCCAGAATGTTCTTCTAGTATGGCTTATTAGTTATTAATAGATGTTTGGAACATCAAATCAAACCAAGATACTTACAAACTTACAAAACAACAATCAGTTCATTTATTTAGTTTTATGGCGTTTGGAAGACACCCTTGGAGCAGAAGATCTCCTGATATAGAGCTTTGACCTCAACCCTATTAAACACCTTTGGGATGAATGTGAATGCTGCCTGCACCCCAGGCCTCCTCACCTCACCTGATTTTACAAACTACATTGTGTTTGAATGAATGAGCACAAATCTGCACAAAATCTAGTGGATCTTTTCCAAGAGTCTTTGTACAAGGTAGTATCAAAAAGTTTAGAAAAAAGTACTTTATTTATTTACGTTTACACATTATCACCTACAAAGAAGTCCCTCTGCGCCCCAGGCATTCCTGCCAGCGTGTCAAGTACCTTCTGCTATTCATGCTGGATCTCTGCAATGGTGTCAAAATGGCAACCTTTGAACTGGATCTTCATTTTCGGGAAGAGTGCGTAGTCCGCAGGAGCAAAATCTGGTGAGTAAGGTGGGTGCGACTCAAGTGAGATCATGTCGGTTCTGGTGAAAAACTTACGTGTGAGGAGAGCTTAGTGACAGGATGTGCACGGGGTAGGAACAGCACCACCTGCACAGCTCCCGATGTACAGAGGACGATGTCTTTTGGCACACTGACTTATAAAGGTCGGTGCTCCCTCGGACTGTGCGTGCAGCCTATGTTACAAAACTAGTCTGGAAACTTTTTGATTCCACCTCGTATAACAGGAAATGGGGAATGAATACATTTATAAAAACACATACTAATCTTATTGTCAAGTGTCTGCAAACTTTGGCTCGTATATTGAATGTAGTCATTTTAAAAAGCGTATATTCACTTTATTTTTACTTTATGGTCTCCTGACTTCTCACCTGAATCTGACAGGGTTCCTCTAAATAAAAAGGAAAAGCTGATCTGTTGATAGTTCTCTGCAAACTCTTGCAAATCAGAGCCATCACTGAGGCAAAAAATGTCAAATATATGTCCATCCACTCAATAAATATTGACTCTTTGACACATATTGACACGCTGGATAATCTGTGTGACCTCGTCCTGGGCTAATAATAATGCAAGCTGTGTAAGCTAAACAGTTGAGTGCAGGTGTAAGCTAACTAGCAAGCAAATGTAGCTTTACATTTGCTTAGCCAACACAGCTTAGCTTTACTCATTGAAAGATTTGCCAACAACTTTTTTCGCTAGTGCTTAGTTCGACTTTTTAATAGTTAAATGGTTTTCCAGACTAATAACTTTCTTTTCTCACACACATTTGGTAGACTCAGTTATGCTACGGTGATATGATGTGGTTCTCCTTTCATTCCTCGTGCAATTCCTTTAATCATCCGGTAAACATTTCGTGCTTAATACTCAGTGATTAGCATTCTTGGAACAGACCTGACAAAATCCCCCACACAGAATCAGTCGAAAAGAAAGTGACTCATGACAACCGGTGGCCTGGAACCAGCCATCAGTGTCCCCGAGAAGAGCTCTGGGCGATGTGTGGTGTGGTGCGGTGTGATGACTTCCTTCATGTGAGTAATAAACACGAAGAAACCCCGATCTTTGCCGGTTACACATTCACAGAAGTTCATGTTCCACCGCTCATCTGGAAACTATGAAGTCCCAAGTGCTAAGTCCAGACTGAGAGAAATATTCTTCACTACATTGAGGTCAGCCTGGGTGACATCACTGTTCTCAAATGACATATTTGCTGGTGGAATACGTGTGGAATTTGTGAAGTCAGAAAACTAAATTTAATCCACAGTTCAAATTAGTCACAAAGCAATGGCTGGATAAAGCTATAGATAGATAGATAAATAATCAAGTCTACTTGCTAATTAGATCTCCTGTGATGAGAGTTTGGCTCCTCTCAGTCTTCTCCATGACTCTCACACACCTCTCTTTTTGGAGTTTAGTCATATAGAACAAAGTATTGACTTCCAGAAAGTTCTGTCTTCTATACAATTTAAAGCCATTAAGGTTTTCCAGTTAACTGAATACTTTCTGTTTTACCTCGTAAACCTAGTTTGCCTTGTAACCTTCTGAAACTGAAATGGAGATCTCTAGATTTTAGAGTGTGCCACAAGTGTGTTAGTAAAGTCTTGTAGGTGAGAAGGTGAGGAGCATTCAACTTCATCCCAAAGGTGTTTAATACGGTTGTAGTTCTATAGCAGAAGATCTTCCATTGCAACCCATGTAAAGCATATCTTCTTGGAGATGGCTTTGTGTACAGGGCTTGCATTGTCATGCAGGTTTGGATCTCCTAGTTCAAGCAGTGGCAGGTCGACAGGGCCAGCAAGGATTTTTCTGCTGGCCTTAACACTTTTTAGCACCAATAGCTTAGGTTTTAATCTATTTTTCTTTTCATGAATATGCATTCAATTATTCACAATAGTCTATTCTTTTCACTTTATAGCTTTTCTCTCACTTATGCTGCTTTACGTAGTGACTGTTTATGTAAGCGCTTATATCAAATCATATTTCAGCCATCACGTGTTGCCAGGGTCAAAGATATTTGCCATGAGGGCTTCAGAATTAGGTGCCTGTAGTGTAGTGTTGCTGTTGGTTACAAGGACATTTGCAAAACAGACTTTTTTAAGAAAAGCTGGCATCGTGAAGAAACCAAAAGAGTTCAAAACAATGAAGGTTTTTTATGGACCATTTCTACTTTTGCGTTTACTTTCCCTTAAAATTTACCAGAAAAAACACACAATTTACCTTCAATTTAAATCCCCAGGAACACTTGAATTCCCCCTCCAAAAAATGCACCAAAACGGCAGGAATGCACAGGGTGATGTGATGAGGTGAACATCATTGCTCCTGCTGGAGATGATGTATGCGTGAGGTGCTGCTGCATCTACAGTAAAAGCAAACCTGTTAAATTGTGTTCATTGTGTTTCTTGCTTTAGTAACAGGCATCCATTCTCACCGTATGAGATTCCTGTGTGTGACGCAGCGCTCTGTTCTACTGCTTTTCTCTAAACCATTGATTGCTTTTAGTGCCGTGGCGCCATAATGATGGCATTAAGAAGTGGATTGATTCAGGTAGGACACCAATGAAGGAGTCTGAAATGCATGAGGAAAAATGTCATTCTAATTCATCCAAAGATTCCTATACAATTGTGGGAGTCCAACTTTGTGGTAACAGTTTGGGGAAGAACCACAAATGACAGGAAAAGCCAAGTGTCCAAAGAGCTAAGTATTAAATGTTATAAAGTTCTGCTTCTGAACAAGCAAACCTATACTTGTTAGCGAAGTCTTTGCAAACTGCCATTTTTTTTTTTCATTTCAATTCATATTATTACAATAAACGGCATAAAAAACTCGCATGAAAGTAGAAAATGAGAAATATCTTTATGGCGCCTTTCCTGGTAAATGATGAATCACACTCCTGGTCCTGACTGGGTATTTATCCGGCTCCGGCATCAGGGGAAAACTGTCAGTCGATTGTATTGTTCAACACTAGCGAGAGCTTAGCAACCGCATGGGCCTTCAGAAAGAAACGAGAACCAGAAGCACATGTAACGCTGAGTTAGGGAGCCATCAGTGCTGCAGTAAACATTCACACTTAGAGTGGTGTGTGTTTGTGTGTCTGTGTGTGTGTGTGTGTGTGTGTGTGTGTGTGTGTGTGTGTGTGTGTGTGTGTGTGTGTGTGTGTGTCTGTGTGTCTGTGTGTCATTTTCCAAACACACCTCATGGCAGTGCTTTGACTGTAAAACAGTGAAGTAAAAGTGTAAATCTCTTCCATGTGATGAAGTCTGTGGATGGAAACGCTCCATATAAATATAAGTAGAACAACTCGGTACATCTAAATGGATAAAAAGTCACCTAGCTTTTTTATACCAAGCAATTCACATTGACAAGTGTACAGCTGGAACAGAAATATGGCACAAAAGAGGTCAAGAATAACTACATAACTACATAACTGTAAGAGATTATTTATTATCATTAAATAATATTATTATTATTATTATTATTGTTATAAATTATTTGTATTACATATATTAATGATGTAACACGTATTCATACTGAAATCTGTCTGTACAGGACTTTTGAGCGCTTTGAACTTTTTTCAAAACATACAAAGTTTTGTATGCGGTATATAAAAAAGAAATTAGAGGTAGTGTAGTGACAATGTGGCTACACACTCCGTACCAGAAATAAGATTTGTTTTGCGTATGCATGAAAACATTAAAGAATCAATAGCGCTAGCGATAGCCGCTAACTAGGAAGTGGCTACCAAGATTCAAGATTCAAGATTTTTATATTTTCACAAACATAATTATATGCAGGACACAACTTGCAGTAAAATGAAAAGATGGAAAAATGAAGTGCATTGAATGTTAAACTGATAGTGCTAGCGTTAGCCGCTAGCCACTTCTATATATATGGAGCACAAGTGTAAGTGTGTGTGAGTGAGGACCACGCAATGTGCTTAAGATAAGACAATGTGAATGAATGGTATCACCGCTCTGCCTGTCAGATCCGCGAAGCACCACTTTAAAAATAACCCAATCTCCCCTGAACACCAGCGAGACGACTGCTGGGGCCTGGAAAAACTTCCACGTCTTTATTTTCATCACATTCCACAGTAAAGCCTGATATCAAACCCGCTCGGCTCGCTTTCAGCTCGGCTCCGGTGAATAGACGCCGGATGATTTGCGATCCCTCTCGGCTAAAAGAATGTCTGCGAATGGACCGAGGGGATGGAGGATAAACTGAACGCGGGTTGCTAAGCAACAGATAACACGAACACATGAGGAATGACAATAGATGAACGCGGCCGAGTCACAGCCTGACGAGAGCCATCTGCACAAATATTAGCATGCTAGCAGATGCGCTTGGTGTTAGCACAAGCTCCACTGTGAACACATAAAAGTGTTAATTCTATATCAGTTAAATATCCTAGCAAGCTAGCTAAGCAGTTTAAAGGGGAAAAAGGCTCTAACCCCCTCAGGCAGATGCTCTTATAATCTTATTTAGTTGTGCAGCTAAGAATTTGAGGGTTAAGAGCCTTGCTCAAGGGCCCAGAAGTTCACCATATTATCCACTGAGTTTCAGTCCCCCAACGCTTAATCTGAATCCTCAAGTAATCCTGTCTAGACAGGAATCTACAGAAGCTAGATTTTGCAGCAAAGGTCAGGTTAATTACCTTCAAAATGAACAATTCACTTGGAACTAACTAAAGAGTCTGAAAAAAAAGCGATAGCTACATATCCTTCAGGGGAGAAGATAAATAAAGTTTAGTGCTAATTCATGAACCCCAAACTATCCTAGCTAACTCTAAAAAACAAGAGCAATTTTTTATGAAAATGAAAGCATTACGGATGGTAATGCATGTTGGAAATACGCCGTCATAACACTGACGTTATCTCGTGACCTCACAGTGTTACGGCAGGAAACCTGATGATTCCATGCTAATGTACAATTTCTACATTTCCTTTGTGACACACACACTAGCAACACGTCTCCTCAGGGTTTTGTCTGTTCTGTTCGGCTACTCAGAGGAACATCACGCCCATCTGCACAGGGTACAGTGTTAATCTTTCTCACACACACACACACACACACACACACACACACACACACACACACACACACACACACACACACACACTCTCCTGACCTTGAGTTTGTTCAGTCTGAGGGATGCTTCTTTTTAAACAAAGTCATGTGACTGCTTTAATAAAACAATTTTGTGTTGGTGTTTTGTTTGATTTGTTTTACTTTCATTCATTAAATTTTAACATTCGTATGATATTTGCCCTTTTATCTACGTTTTTTTTAACACACACACACACACACACACACACACACACACACACACACACACACACACACACACACACACACACACACCTGACCTTGAGTCATGTGACTGCTTTTTTTCCCATTATATTGTTTTTTTGTTGTTGTTTTTTTGTTACTTGCATTTATTAATTGTTAATGTTTGTATAATGTTTGCTATTTTTTCCAACATCATAACACACACACACACGCACACACACACACACATACACACACACACACACCTGACCTTGAGTCTGTTCATTCTGACGGTTGCTTCATTTTATCATGTGACTACTTTTATGTAAATTTTTTATTTAAAACTTTTTTATTTGTATTCATAAAATGTTCATGTTATGTCTGCCATTTTCGACATCATGTGCGCACACACACACACACACACACACACACACACACACACACACACACACACACACACACTCCTCTCTTTCTTGTACATCAGTGTTTCTATATATACAGTGAAGGTGAACAGTCTAACAGGATGCTGATTTTATGGAAGGAGTCACCAGTGTCAGAGCAAAGCAAAAAATAGATAAAGGGAAAGAAAGGGCTTGTAATAGTGTGATGCTTTAGAGACTCTCCCGTCTGCCCCGTGTTCTGTCGTTTCTTTGAATCGGCAGGCTTGTTTGGCTTTAATAACTGCTCTGGGTTTACAGCGCCGGCTTTGAACTTAGAGAAGCAAAAAAACGCACACCTTCAAAAGATAGACAAAGAATGTCTGTTCTTGTCCTGGATGTCTCATATCCTGTCTGATCAGCATTGATGAACAGAGCGGAGTCTACACCTCGTCTACTTTTCCATAATTAAGCAATCGTCTAAATCAGCGCATTGACACATTTAGGTTATTTGCATGCCCTTCCTCTTTAAAGAGAGAGTTCTGCTGAGAGTGTGTGTGTGGAGTGAAAGTTCTCTCACTGTGTGTCTGTAACTGCAGACAACGTCACCTCATTAAGGTCTGATGTGCAGGAGAATGAAACACTGACCTGCATCCATTATCCACATAAAGGTTTTCTGGACACAGAGACTGAAAATAAGATTGGTATGTGATTTTTTAACATCTAATTCTTCATCAAGTCCTCATAAGCTCTTATAGGTTCTAATTCAGCATGTTCAATAGGATCCGAGGTCTAGAGCAGGCCACTCAAGATCTTCCAATCGAACTGATTTTGTACAGATTTGTGCTCTTTTTACCTACAAGGGTATTAGTAAAGTCAGGTAGTGATGTAGGTGAGAAGGTGAGGAGGTCTGGGGTGCAGTCAGCATTCACATTTATTCCAACGGTGTCCAATAGGATTAGAGATTTATTGCAGGAGATCTTCCACACCGAACCATGTAAACCATGTAAAGTGAAGGTGGCTTTGTGCACAGGGGCATCGTCATGCTGGAACAAGTTTGATATCTTAGTTCAAGTGAATGGAAATTTTCTACATTCTATAGAATTGTGTGCCTTCAACTTGTTTGGGAAAGAACCAAATATGACTGGAAAAGTCAGGTGTGTATTGCAGTTCGAATTGCAAGAGCATTGTGGATTGTTGTTTCTTTTTTAAAACAGATACAGATGAATTGATAACAAAAGTATTGGCGCCCTTAATCAGAACCGGTGGAAAAACATGTTGGCAGAAACAATAACAAACACTGATTCATTGAATGTTTTTACTGAGACAATGAGAGGAACTGTTCACCTACATATCAAAACTCCATCTGTCAAAACTATTAGCACATGTAAAGACTATTTCAAGCCACAGCACATATAAAATGATGAGTAATATGAAAATTGTTCTTATGAACTTTATCTATTTTTTTTTTCACCTTGTATGTGTTATTTGATGCAATCAGCTTATAACATGTCAAAGATTGTTTTGTATAACCCTTATATGGGTTCCAATTACTCAAAATAAAACTTTCCAGACCGGTACAGAAGTGAGTCAGGCCTAATTCTTAACTGTAGACATGCTGATGGGGGTGTGTGTGTGTGTGTGTGTGTGTGTGTGTGTGTGTGTGTGTGTGTGTGTGTGTGTGTGGAGAAAGGTGTGTAAACTGGGGCAGGTATTTCTGAGTGTGCTGCAGTGAGACACAAATGAATCCCACAAGCTTCTGAGGCTCAAGGACACAAACCCTTCAGATCTGTGCTTTGAGGATCGGGGGGTGTCTGGTTCCAGGGTGCCATTACTTTCAATTCATTTTTATTTCCAGTACACTTTAGTAATGCAACATGCTTCCCAGCTTGCTTTCCAGTTATCTTTAGTAGTTTTAATAAACGTTTTGCATACACTGTATTCGGAAAGTATTCACAGCGCTTCGCTTTTTCCACATTTTGTTATGTTACAGTTTTATTTCAAAATGGAATTATTATTTTCCTCAAATTTCTATAAACAATCCCCCATAATGACAATGTAGCCACGCCTCTGTAAAAGGCACATGACAACCCATCTGGAGTTTGCCAAAACGCACCTAAAGGACTCTCAGACCATAAGAAACTCTTTGGCCTGAATGCCAAGCTTCATGTCTGGAGGAACCCAGGCATTTCTCATCACCTGGCCAATGCCATTCATACAGTGAAGCATGGTGGTGGCAGCATCATGCTGTGGAGATGTTTTTCAGCAGCAGGAACTGGGAGACTGGTCAGGATCAAGGGAAAGATGAATGCAGCAATGTAGAGATTCATCCTTGATGAAAACCTGCTCTGGAGCACTCTGGACCTCAGACTGGGATGACATTTCATCATCTTCCAATAGGACAATGACCCTAAGCACACAGCCAATATAACCATGGAGTGGCTATGGGACGACTCTGTGAAGGTACTTGAGTGGCCCGGCCAGAACCCAGACTTGAACCCCATAGAACATCTCTGGAAAGATCTGTATTGTATGGTCATATATGCAGTATGTTTGTGTATCTCTTAAGACACGGTAGATTTGCAGTAACAGTCCCGACATTGTGCATGTGCATGTTGTTTTGTTTTTTGCTTTGTACCATTCGGTAATTTGGATTAAAGCATCTTGTGATTATCAGTCCATCTCCAGACTCAACCTCCTGGCAGAGACAAGCAGATTTGGAATGTTAGAGTGTCGTTAAAGCTACAGTTGGAATGACATGTTTGGTCTCAAAGTCGAAAACCAAACATCCAGCTGTGCCAGAGCACGTATCAGTTTCATCACTTTTATTCGTCACTTTGCTGATAGAATCAAGGTGCTGTTTATAGATATTGAAGATGAATCAATAAACCTGTGACTAAGCACCTAAACACTTCCTGATACCAGGCTAATCAGACAAAAATCAGATTTACTGGGCATGTTTCTGCCAATCGTGAGTTACACAACAGGAAGTTTTGTTCTGATGGTGAGAAACAAATGTGTGATGAATGATGTACCCTGCAGTGTACGGTGCACCTGCTTTAAACACAACAACAAATCACACAAAACGTTCAGGTTTGAAGTCCAAAATAAACATTGATCTATATTTTATTCAAAAGAAATGCATTTTATTACTATTCGACATTATAAGGATTTCCAAAAAAAGGTAAAAAAAAAAAAACCTTTCTTTTAGCTTCCATGAGATTGATTAGGATTTTCATAATAGTGTGAGATAATCCAGACAACTCTACACTACGAGGAGGTATCAAACAGTACTTAAGTAAAAAATACTTAATTTATCTTCACACACTTTCACCTTCAAAATAGTCCCCTTGCACAGCATTACAGCACTTGTAGGAATGTGTCCTGAAAGTCTTAATTTTGTGTCAAGCACCTTCTGTGATTCGCGCTGGATCTTCGCAATGGTGTCAAAACGGCGACCTTGGAGCTGCACCTTCATCTTTGAAAAAAGGGCGAAGTCCACAGGAGCCAAATTTGGCTAATAGGTTGGGTGAGGAAGTGAGATCATAGGAATTATTCTCCGCTGATCATCATGCACAAGTTGCTGAATGGTTTTGACAACTTTCAGGGGTTGAGCTTGTCGAAGGTCTTCCTGATCTCTTGTCCTCTTCCAGTGATGTTCTTCCGTGCCCCTGGAGGACTACAATCAATACCCACTAGAGGGCAGGAGAGAGTTGAGACGTCCCTGTTTGGCGATGAAATATCGTCTTTTTGTACGTCTTCCGATTCAACACGCCAACAACCACTGTGGACAGTTAATGCTTTGCTATTGTTATTTTGCAAAAAGAGCAGAAACACTGGCCACGTCATTGATGTACAAGTTATTACACCATTGTTGTTATTGTTCTACAGTAAGTCGCATAATACTACAACGCCCTCCCGATTACATTACAAGTATTAATTTCTAAGGACGTGCCCAAGCCATGTTCCAACAACTACAGGATAGAAGTGTAACTCCTGATATAATCTCCTTCCTTGCTTTGAGTGTGATATTCTTCTACAGGACAAATGTTTTGGTAAAATCATAAAAATGCTGCAAATATTGAGAATCTTTGTCAATAAGTAAAAGCAGTAACTTAGACACATTGTCCTACCACAAACTTTGAGACGTCCCCGGATGTATTACGATTGAACTTTCCCTTCATATGAACTAGGAGACCCAAATCTGTTCCTGCATGAAAATGCCCATGTGCACAATGCCAGCTCCATGAAGCTATGTTTTTCCATGGGTTTGAAGATGTGGAAGATCTCCTGCAACAGTAAAGAGCTCTAACACCTCTGGGATAAATTGAAACCTTGGAGGCCTCCTCAGCTCACATCCATCAGTACCTGATTGTAAATCCCTTGTGGCTGTATGAGCACACATCTCCACAAATTTAGTGGAACATCTTCCCAGAAGAGTGGAGGATATTATAACACCAAATTGGGACTAAATGTGGAACTGGATTTTCAAAAAGCATACGTTATGATAAGGTGCCACGGCCATCTTGTATACACACTTTACGTTATTCCTTGGTTTTTGAAGACTTTTTTGTTATTGTATGTTTTATATTCCTCTTGACATCGCAGTGAGAATGCATTAATGTTTTATTATTTTGGAAAAAAGGCGGAGAAAGAAGAGACACCTTTGAAGGCACGTCTGAACACACAGTCCCTTATTTGGCCTCTTCAGAAACTGTGGTGAAGGTAAACAGTTATTTGGAAAAAGATTACCAGTCTTTTTTTTTTTTTCAAAACACCGGTCATCGGGAACGTATGGTAAAATCAAAAACCAAACAGAGCCATAAATGAGACATAAACAACGTCTACGGTATTGTCATTTGCGATAGGTTGTGTTTCGCAGATGGCCGTGACGTCAATTGTGTGTTTTGGACCAAATTACAGTGTGAATAAAACGACTCTATGAAAAACGTCCCAGGTTTATTTTGTTTTCAGAAATCACAGCCTTGTACCTAAGGGTGTGTGTGTGTCTGTGTGTGTGTGGTGTAGCCGAGAGTTTATGTCGCCACCTTAGTAGAAACTGGGCTGCACATAATTTGGGATGTGTCCTTGCTTGCTCAAACTTCCCACCTTTTTCCTTCCACAATACTCTCACTCACATCTGCAGCGAAAAAAAAACAACTGTTCTATGTATACGAACAGGACGAGGAGGAGGACGAGGAGGAGGGCATCGTGGCAGAACATTAAACCGAACTGACATATATCCTTGTCGAGCACATCGCAGTCGCCATGGTTACAAAATACAAGCAAAACACAAAGCAGAGTGAGGAGAATCAAGCGCTCGGAGAAACGCCGCTCGATCGTCCAGGTTGCCTCAATATGCGGTTGAAATGCCACACAATTAGATACACATGTTCTTCATGGAGAAACGTTGAGGCAGTTCGGAGAGAGCGAGCGGAACAGGCCGACGCTAATCTGGTTACAGTTATAAAGAGAAAAAAATGAGAGAATTGTTTTCAGCGTTGACCTTTAAAAGCGAACGAGTACCATATTGTTCGGACGCGTGCTTTTGACCTCGCCAGAAATAAAGAAATTCCAATATGGCACTATAATGAAACAAGAGCGCTGCGTTTCCTAGTAACGTGAATAAACAAAGGCATCGGCGCACGTTAGTCATGTCAGGACGTATTTAAATTCACCATAGTTTTCTCTTTAACATTATGGGATGCATTCTTATTGATGGTGGCGGTGTGCTGGTGATGATGGTGGTGATGGTGATGGTGTTGGTAATGATGGGGATGGTGGTGGTGATGGTGCTGGTGCTGGTGGTGGTTTTGGCTTAATAACTTGAAGAGAAAGGGGAAAAATGGGGTTGGTGGTGTTGGTCATGGTGATGGTGGTGGTGGTATTGGTGTTGATAGAGCTGGTGATGGTGTTGGTGGTAGTGGTAATGGTGTTAATAGAGCTGGTGATGGTAGTAGTGGTGGTGGTGGTGATGGTGTTGTTTCTTGCTCACTAACTTGAAGAGAAAAATATAAGGACTGGTGATGGTGGTGGTGATGCTGATTGTAGTGGTCTTGGTGCTGGTGGTGAATATAGTGGTGGTGCTGGTGGTCATGTTTATGTGGTGCTAGTTGTGTTGCTGGTGATGATGGCATTGGTGATGTTATGGTGGTGGTGTTCGTGTTGGTGGTGCTGGTGGAAGTGTTGGTGGTGATGGGGTGGTGGTGATTGTGATGTTGATTTCGCTGACTATCTTGAACAGAAGGGGGAAAAAACTGGTGGTGGTTTTGCTGGTGGTGGTGGTATTGGTGTTGCTGGTGGTGATGTTGGTGTTGATGGAGCTGGTGGTGGTGGTGATTTTGGATTATTAATTGAAGAAAGAAAAGACTGGTGATAAAACAGCTGTGACAGTGATAAGGGGATTCTATTTAGTTGCCATAAATGTATAAATGGATAAAAATGTAACTATAAAGGGGAAACAAGCACAATAACATGATGAGTGTTGGGAAATTGCTGTGACGTAGAAGAAAATAAGAGGAACAAGTGCTGTAATAGGAAATGAAGTGCAACTCTACCTCATCACACCACTCACACAGTGTGAGTGTGTTTTTCCTAAATAAATTTCCTGGACAATCTGAAACTCTGAAAATCCTTCAAAACAGAGTCTTTTATTCACACTATATAGACAGGAGTATTGGGGCACCAATATGTGTTTCCTTCTCAATCTGTTATCACAACATTGGAGGCACGCAATTGTATCGGATGTCTTTGGATGTGTTTTTTTTAACTAGGAGACCCAAACCTGTTCCAGCATAACAATGTTGCTCCATGAAGATATGCATGATATGGGCTGGTGTGAAAGATCTCCTGCTATAGAGCTCCAAAAGTTTGGGATGAACTGAAACTCTGCCTGCACCCCAGGTCTTTTCACCTCACCTACATCAGTACCTGATGTTACTGAAGGCCTTGTGTCTGAATGATCTGAAATCTCCATAAAATCTAGTGAAACATCTTCCCAGAGGAGGGAGGTTATTTTTTAAGAGCAAAGAAAACAAGGAGAGATAGACTCCATGCACTTTGGATCATAATTGAAAAACAGTTCTTCTTTTTCAAATTTCTCTCAATTCTCCCTTTTTGGCAAAACATGAAAATAATAATTGCAAGCCACAATGGATGCCACTGCCAAGAGCAACCCTGAGGCTCCTCATTCCCATACAAAAGATCCCTTAAACTCAGCGTGACTTAGAAACATGAAGCGCATCCCTCATGGTGAGCAGCGTTCCTCCCGTAGCTCCGCCCCTCACACCAGTGCTTCCTCTGTGAGGAGCATTTGGCTTTCTTCCTGCAAAATGTTGGCCCTCACGGGAGATTGGATAATGACCGTTCTTCATCTCTCCAATCCCCCATCCCTCCATCTCGGCCTTAAAAAATAACACCAGATGCTATCTGAATCACCGACAAACGCTCGCCACGTTTGACCCGAGTTTACAAGAAGGAAATGTCAGGCTGCTAAACTTATACATCATGGAACAACTCTGTAACTATCATACTGCTGATGTTTCCATTCAGTAAATAATAAAACCCTTTGCTACTAATGCAATATATTGCAAGATAGCTTTGAAGTAAAGACCATCTTTCCAAAAAAATGGTCTGATCATGTTTGGTTTGTGGTTTGATTTGAGTTCCTGTTCCAGGATCAACAAGCTGCTTTAATTCGTATCTGTCGCTTCTGGAGGTCCAGGTTTTAGCGCTGATATTGTTGAAGTATCTAGATTATTTTTGCAGACAGATATTTTTTATATTACTGATTATTTCATTCATTTGCTTCTCTTAGTATGATCTCATATGTTGCATGTGTAATATTAATGCTTTACTTGCTACGTTGCTTGCTAAAAACTGAAATTTACAATGGTTTGAAATGGGGCAGGGCTGGGGGCGGAGTTATCAGAGCTCGTTTTAACATTTCTTAGGAAGTTGCAATGATTGTGGTGCTTGAGTTTGTGATGCTTGATGTTTGTTTGTGGTTGTGACGCTTGGGTTGTGATTGTGGTTGTAACATTTGAGGTTGTCGTGATTGTAGTGTTTCAGGTTGTGATGATTGGGGTTGTAAAAACGGGGTTTTAATTATTGCTGTTGTGAATGTGGTGCTTGAGGTTATGATTGGGATTGTGATGATTGTGGTGCTTGATGTTGTGATGCTTGTGATAATGTTTGTGGTTGTGAAGACTGTTATTGTGATGGTTTTGATGCTTGGGATTGTGATAAACGTGGATGTGATAGTTGTGATAGTGGCTTGTGCTGGTTGTTGTATGGATTGTGATCGTGGTTATGATGATTATGGTTGTAGTTTGGTGGGTACGGCATTTGACGTTGGATCTGAAGGTCATAAGTTCAAATCCCACCCACCCTGATCCCCTGAGATTGGGGTTAGGATAATAATCACATACAGGCAGCTTCCAGTTCTATATAAAGTTGATGGTAATTCGCTCTGGATAAAGGCATCTGCCAAATTCCACAAATGAAATGTAAATGTACAAACATCAATCCTGAAGCAATTTATTCCTCTTATACAACAGCAGCCTGCTACAATTACAGTTTTATACTTATATCTTTTGTCCATTTACTGTTACATTTTAGCAACAAATTCCTCTTCTCACTGACTTTATAGCAGCTACAAACATCATTCCTATATTAAACTCTCTTTTTTTTCTCCCTTGAAGGTAATAAAACGATTTATCACATGTCAGAGAAACCGTAATGTGTAAACTGTCCTGTCCTGCAAATGTACTGACGCTGGAGACTCCTTCCTTTCTTCCTTCCTCTGATCACAATTTAATATTTATTTTTAATTTTTTTTTATTACATTTGTTTACCATATCAGTCTTATAATTTTGACTGTGTAGCTGCAAACAAGTTACTATTGAAGCAATAACGAGAACGAATCAATAACGAGAACCTTCTGACCTATCAGAATAGAGGATTCAGGTTGATGTTGCTACAATGGGAGTCGTGATTTTATAAACCAGTAATAAAGACAAGAACGAAGCAAAAGCAGATCGTTTCTCATTGTTACCACATCATTTCGGCCATGTTGTTTTTAGAATTCCTTTTTCCGCGGAATGATTTCTTGGAGGAAATGTGTTCCAGAGTAATCAAAGTAAGCCAAAATGCAATGTTAATATTTTTTTTTTTGTAAGAGAAGATGAAGAAAAAGAAGACGCACTTGTGGACCATCCAAAAGCATCATTCCTTACCACACGCTTAGTGCTGGAACTTTAAAGTTTACACAACACGATGAAGATTTCAATCTCGCCGGACCTCCGTGGCTAAATATTTCTCTTTCTGCGGGGAGGTTTGTCTCTTGCTGGGGATCAAGGGCCACACGTGTTTCTTCGGAATGTGCCATGCTCTCTAACAGATACGAGTCAAAGAGCAAAACAGAACATCTTCACTCTATTCTGGGCTCAGATGTGCCTCTGTACATCAACAGAATAGTGATTTATACCTCCATTTCTAGTCTGAGGACACCTGACATTTTCATTTCCATGGTTCCTCTTAAAACAGTTACCAAAAAAATTGGAGATACACAATTCTGTTGGATGTCTAGAGACCCAAATCGGTTCCTCTGTGAACAAAACCAGCTAGATGAAGATCTGCTTTAAATGAGTTGGAGTGGAAGATCTTCTGCTATAGAGCTCTGACCTCAATCCTATTGGACACCTTCGGAGTGTCGGAAAGGTCGCAAGTTCAAATATTGAGCAAAATCTTGAGTTTGAATATCAGTGCCACCAAATGGGCACTTCTGGGCACTGGAGAAAGGCCCTTGAGTAATCAACATTGCTGCTCACAGCATGCAATGAAAGCAAACTTCCTACCTATAAATGAGTTCTTCTGTGTACACGAGTATAGACTTTATATGAACCTACATCCAACTTGCTCACTGTTTTTGAAAAAACAGAACACACTGCTTATTACAGAAAACTACACAGCTTGTTGATGACAAAATTGGAACCTGGCAGCGCCAATGCTTTTTTCGGCTTTCTTTATTTGGGTCGAGGGAAGAAATGGTTTCTGAAGTAGAGCTCAGTCTTGTGAACTAAAAGCGAGAGAGAAACCAAGACTGTGTTGTCTGTGTTTGGTTAAATAAAGAACTGCGTAGTATTAAATAATAAACATATATAATTGCGCTTACATTCTGCTTTCTCTCTCTGCCCTCTGGGAATTTCTAGTCGCCAATTCTGAGGACACGTAGGAAATGAACATCCTGCACTGATATGTGCTTTTCGTTCATCAGCAATTATGTATAATAATGCAAAACTGTTTCGGTCAGGGGGTTAAATAGAGTGCATTGTTTTAATATTCATTAATGTTGTGATTTCACTTGAATCTGTCCACATCTTTCTTTTTTTTTTGCATTTTGAACTTTATCCGAATGCCTTTTGGGTGCAACAGTGACATTCAGGAACAAGTACAAGATAATCCTCAGGGCATAAAAGAAAAAAATAACAGCAACACAGCCAGGATAGAAATAAAGCTGTTCTCTTGCTTTGTTATACACGATATGGACAAAAGTATTGGGACAATACTTTACTTTCACTTGAACAACAAGACCCTGTATGACAGTGCCCCTGTGCACAAAAGCCAGCTCCATGAACAACTGCTTTACATCCCAGGCCTTTTCACCTCCTCACCCTACATCAGTTCCTGACTTTAATAACATTTGTAGTTGTGGAGATTCATTCAGCTACACTTTAAAATCTAACTAACTAACAGCAAATGAGCACTCGTTATGGAATGGAATGTTCATAAAGGACAAACGAATCTTATGCTCAGGTGTCACAATATTTTTATCCATATAGTGTATATACATAAATAGATGGACAGACAGACAGACGGACGGACGGACGGACAGACAGACAGACAGACAGACAGACAGACAGACAGACAGGCAGACGTACAGAGAGACTGACAGACAGACAGACAGACAGACAGACAGATGGAAAGACAGACGGATGGACAGACAGACAGACAGACTGACAGACAGACAGACGGACAGACGGACAAAAAACTGACAGACAGATTATTCATACCTTTACTGATTCCGTTTTTATGTAAATTGATTTTGACCTTCAACATTCTGCAATGTTACATTTTGAAACTGAATTAAATTGGACTTTTATATCATGAACAGACACAAGTGTTCCATTTGTAACTCCTGTTTTGATATCGTGTGCTGTTTTGTGGAGATTTGTGATACAGGCTTGTTTTAGTTGCAGGTCGTTGAGGGGGAACTCAGTGAAGAATGAAATGTTCAAAGAGGACACATCAATCTTATGCTCAGGTGTCCAAAAACTTTTGTCCACACAGCGTACTTTATATCCTTCCTGAATAAGTGTAATCAGTGTTACACCACTAACACACAAATCTTGTATAATTAATGGTGATAGAATAATATTACTGTTGTGTATTTTGGGTCAAGAATCAACACAACACCGGTTTTTATTCACAAGTCATAGCTGATATTCTTCAATTCTTTTGTTTTGTTTTTTAAAGCCAGGAACATGCATTTTAATCCGCACGCCTCGGCACTAAAATAGGCCGATGATTCATCCACTAAGGCGAGGAACCGAAGAGAACAATCTGTAAGACGTTGTTAACCTTTTCAAAACCACAAGCGAACACCTGCCTGGGCGTGAAGAGGTCGAGCCCTGGAAATACACATGTGTAAATATCATCTTACGTTTACGGTGTTCTTATTTCACAATGGGATTAAGGGAGTATTACGTAGAGGAAAAAAAAGAAGGCGTGAAGATAAAATGTGTTTAATATAAATATCACTTTATATGAAATGATACATTAAATAGAAATAAAATCACAAGCGAAAAAATGCATGCTGAAACCTGAAAATGTATTATATGCCCCGGAATGGTGTGTGAGGATCACATGAGGACAACGAAGCAACTCGTATGTAGAGAATAGAAAAAGGGAGAAAAAAACTGGCAATAAAATTGTGTGAAAAATGGATCCTATAGAATTTCCATCTGAAAAAGATCTGCGAGTAAGGTGTAAAATATGCCATGCAAAAGCAAATCATATCTAAGAAGATTGTATTTTCTACTTGGCATATTTTACACCTTAATTGCTTTCAGGTGGATTTTCTGTGTGATGCATTTTTAGCTAAATGTTATTGTCCAGGAGGAAAATAAATGAATCACAAGTACATGCAAGTGAATAAAATTAAGCCTTTTTTTTTTATAAAGTATCATATCTAGAGGTTTTCACGTGACTAGAAACGAGTCACGTTTAAAGTATTCGATGTGAAATGTAAGTGAATGAAACCTGGGCGTCGCTAAATAAAACGAATGAATCACGTGTAAAACATTTTTTAAATATCTCAATAAACGCAAGTGAAAACGTGCAAGTGATCACATGAATCATGTCTCGAGAATTGTGAGTGAAAAAAAAGATAAACTGATGAGATTAATTTAATTCAGTTTGACAATCAAATCAGATTAACAAATACAAAGAGGTTATAAAGTTGAGATGTAGATGTTTAGTGCCCCTAAAGGTAAAAATGCTTTACACTTGTCATATGCACATTACAGCTCAGTGAAATTCTTTCTTCGAATATTACAGTGATGTTAGGAAGCTGGGGTCAGAGCGCAGGGTCAGCCAGGATACAGTACCCCTGAAGAACAGAAGGTTAAGGGCCTTGTTTAAGGGCCCCAAGAGTTGCAGCTTGGTTATACCAGTGCTTGGACCCCTGACCTTCTGATTAGTAAACCAGAACCTTAACCACTAAGCTGCTACTTCCCTAGAAGAGGTGCACAGGTCTAGAAGTACAACAATACCGGGTAGGTGCATGATTTGTTCCTTCTAAGCGGCAACTGTGGCAAGGAAAAACTGCCAGAGACTTCATGAGACAGAAACTTTGAGAAGAACCAGACTCAAAAGGGAACCTCATCTCCCTTCCCCATGTCCATTCATTTCAGTTCCATCACTGTTCAGTGATTGCCGCTTAAATGGCTCCTGATGTTTTATATTAATTACAGTCCATAATGCATTGATGCACAATATGCATGTGGAGAACGTATCGTGTAAAGAATCGCAAGTAAAAAAAATACATGCTAAAAAAATCGCAACATACAAAATGATCGTGTAAAAATTGCTTCGTCGGAATTTTAACCATGTGTAAGTGAATCAGTTGAAATGAACAAATCACGTTTAAAGAATATAAACTGTGTGTAAATAGCTTTTCTCTACATCCTATGCAATTGTATGGCACCAGCTTTGTGGTAACTGTTCAGGAAAGACCCGTATATATGGCTGGAAATAATCTGGGTGTCCGAATACTTTTGGCAATAAAGTTGGGGGGAAATTGTGAAAATATAAAAACGTGCGATGTATGTCCACACCACATGTAAATATGTCACAGTGTGAGTGTCATGCGACAGGAAATGTCTCATTCGTTAATACGGGCCTCAGTCTGGAGTTTTTGTAATAAAATCGAGGATTAGAAATGTTTTTTTTTTTTTTTCATTTAAACACCCAGACAAGCCTTCTGAGGTGGAGGTTATTGTGTGTTGTGTGTGTGTGTGTGTGTACGTGTGTACGTGTGTGTGTGTACAGCCTATTACTGGTTTAATTAACCACAAACCCAACAGTCCAGTTTTATAAATGAAAAAGAAAAAAAACGTGACTTCACATTTCGAGACTGTGGGCCGAGACGTCTGAGTGACGTCTGAGTGACGTCTGACTCACTGAATCACATGGATTGTCATGGCTTTCTAATATATGCATAAAGAGGAGTGCATTTAAGAATGCTGTACTTCAGGTCTTCATGTTCTTACATCACTGAACTCGTTAGCGGAATGTTAGCGTGACGGCGGGACGCTGTAACACGCTCTGATTAACTCCGGCTTAGCCTCGAAACATGCAGACAGGCTTCTACTCACACCTCAGTGCGATAGACATGAGGTCTGCCGTGGAGTTTTACATAAAACCTTTATTATCATTTTGGGTCCTTCAGTCCAGCATTTTCTACAAAAGGTTCTCTCGAAACTGATTTTTTCAACCATATGTGATCCGCTGTGGTGACCCCTAAAGGGAAAAGCCGAAAGAAGAAGAAGAAGAAGAAGATGTGCTTCTTTTTCAAAGTGTTACTACAAAATTGGAAGCACACAGTTTTATATGAGTCTTTGTATATGGTAGCATGAAACTTTTCCTTTCAACTGAACAAGATCCAAACCTGTTTCAGCATTGCAATACCCAGCTCCATGAGAAAATGCTTGGTTGAGTTGGAGTGAAAGATCTCCTGCTATAGACCTGGAACACTGACTGCACCCCAGGCCTCCTCACCTCACTACACCAGTACTTGACATCACAAGCACGCCCAAAGCTATTGGAATATCTTCTCAGAGGAGTGCAGGTTTCCAATTTCTGGACATCTACCTGAAATCTTCTCTGAAAAGAGAAAGGATGTAGATCTATAAAGTTCTACCTAAAAAAAAAATAAAAAATATGAAAACTCTTGGGTTCTAGATTAAACATTTGCCTCTAGGAGTGCAGCCAAAACATGCAAACCTGGTTCCATATAGACCCCTGTCTAATAACACATTGTTTTCAAAGTTCATCAGAAATTTTCCATCTCTTCTCCGAAGAACATTTTGTTTAGAAACCTTTAATGCTTTCTACATCATTGTTGGATAATGAAATTATTACTTTCTGAAATGGAAACCTATTATTGTCATGTTCTGCCTTAAAAACCTGAAGAACTTTTTACTTTAATGGAAATAAAGTTCTTTAGATTACATTACATTTTTGTCATCTGATTAGATTGTTGAATTGGAAATCCATTGTTGAAGTGTTTTGTATATAAAATTTGGGAACAGAAGAACTTTTTAGAGGATAAAACCTCATGGAAACCAATGGAAAACCTGCTGTTGAAGGCTTCTGTTATAAAATGTGTTCCTTAGGGGTAAAGAACTCCATGGAAACCAATGGGAATCCCATTGTTGAAGTGCTCTGTATATAAAATTGAGAACTGAAGAACTCTTTAAGAGTTAAAAGCCCAAGCAAACCAATGAAAAACCCATTTTTGTAGGGTTCTGTTAAAATATTTTATTAACGAAGTGTAGCTATAAGTGTATCACTATAAGATTTGGGGGGAAAAGTAGGTTCCTCAAGGGTTCTTTAAGTCTTTAAAGGATTGTGCGTTCTAATACGCCTACATGGAAGAATTGCTGAATTTTATATGGTTCAAAATGGTTATTATGGTAGAACAAACTTAAGAACCTCTAATACTGTTCTAGGGAATCTTTTTAAGAGCATGCCTAAGAATTTGTTCTGCAGGAATGAAGCGTAGTAAGGAATGCAATATTTCAGGTAAACGGTGGTGCTGTTTATATCTTTATGTTGTTACTCATCGAATCTTTATCAGCAGAATGTTAGAGTTTAAAGAAAGACACAGTTAAGTAAAAGTATTTTTAGATCGGGCACATGATCCAGCAAAAAAAAATAAGCACATGTTGTTCCATCACCCAGCATTATTAACCCTTAAAGCGATCTTTAACTGTAAAAGATAAATATTGGAAGTGTTCGACCTTTGAGCAGATCTAAATATTCAACTTGAGTATTGAGATCATAAGTTTAATTCATTATCGTTATGAGGTTTTTCATTTTCAATTTATTATCCAGATGTCTGAGGTGGCATGAGGAAGAAATTAATAAATAATAAGAACATTGTCTTCTCCAATGCATTAAATTAGCAACAACTATAAATAGCATTTGGATTCCAAATAGCTCATTACATCAGTTAATAGATCTGAGAATCTATTTTAATTTATGGGATTTTAGACCCCACATGAAATTTTTTCTTCAATTCCACAAGAAGACCCAAATCTGTTCCAGCATGACAATGTCGCTGTGCACAAAGCCAGCTCCATGAAGATCTGTTTTATATGGGTTGGAGTGGAAGATCTTGAATGAACAAGCATAATAAATTACATCTAAAAGTTTATATATATGTAATAAAATTAAATAAATGTCACTTTGTTCCATAAGAGCCATAAATACATTCTAGAAATAGTTTTTTAATTAAAATAGCAGTATGGATCCTTTGTATTTTTTTTTTTTTTTAGATCTATTAATACACAGTGTGGATCCATAAACAGCTCTTTAAATCTGTAAAAGGGTTAGTAAAGTGCATTTTCAAACCAGGAATTGTACTATAAATGCATACCTTCAGAACATTTAAGTGAGACTTTATATATAGAAATAACAATTATCCGATACAAATAAATAAATAAACTTCTTATACAACCTCTAAACTGTAAACTGTTCCATCATACAGATGTCATGAGATGTCATAATTAAGAAATCAAATGACTCATGAGAACATTATCTAATTATATAAGTAACTGCATAATCCGACTATAGCTAGCATGCAGAGCCGTAAATAACTCATTATATCTGCTCTTTAGGTCAATTATTAGTCACTAAGGTCCTTAATTTGATCAATAAATCACTGTAGTACTTATGCATTGTGCTTCAGATCCAGATTTAGATAAAGAAACAGCAGGATAATCCATTAAAAGTAGTTTAAATCCATTAAAACAAAGGTCTAAATAGGACTTGTACAATAGGAATTGTAAATATATCTATAATATAGCTTTTTAGAACAGTAAATAGATTCATAAAAAACACTTTAAATCCATTTTGGTTTCAGAGATAGCACTTCCTATCCTTCACTCCACTAGAATAATAGCACTTTTAATAGATTTCAGAACCATAAATTGTTCTTATAAATCATTAAAATTCATTTTCACCTCCGCAAATATTCTTTTTGTAAAATTAGTGTTTTTTTTCTCCATAAATAGAACTGAAAACTCATAGATCCCTGAATAGATTTAGGTTTATGAATAAAGCTGTGAAACAGCACTGCAGCTCTATAAATAGATTATAACATCTATAATTTGGTCTGGAAATAGCATGTTAAGTTCATTAACCGCACTTTACAAGTAAAAATAGATCCATAACTGGTTTTTTGAGCTTTAAATAGCACTCTTTTCTTTCACTTTGCACAATACAACTTCCTGTCATCATGTAGGTCCTGAAAAAAAAACTTCCTCTACATACTTCATACTTTTTTTAAAAAACAAAAATACCCCATGGAACTTTGGGTTCCTTTTTCGGTTTATTGAAGAAGGTTCCCGAGAATCAAACCAAGATGCTAGATGGAACATCTCTTCTCTGGAAAACCTTCTTTCCTGAAGCAAACAAGCAGTGTCTCGAAAGTGAGCGCTTATGGTCATAAATTCAATAAAAATATTTAGGGTCATAAGTATTTTTTTTTTTTTTTTTTGCTTTTATTTCTTTGCTTTTCATTGTACACCACCACAGTGGCTCTGAAATACAGGAGAGACCAAAGACTAGACTTTTATCTGCAAGAGATGAAAGACTAGACTAAAGATCAAAGACTAGATCAAAGACTAGTCTTTCATCTCTTTTAATTTTGGATGAAAATGTACTAAATGTACTAAATGTACCAATGTACTGAATTAAATTTAGATTTTTTTTCCATTTTAAACATAATGTGGTTCTGACACATATTATGCTGCAATAATAATAATAATAATCGTTGAGGAAGTTAGCAGAAATAATTGGCCGGCGCAAATCTGCTGATTTGTGAAAAGACAGATTTTCACAGAGAATTGTGTCCCTGTAGACCACTTATGGACCTGGTTCTATACTGAGCTGTCAGTTTATTAGGTTTACATGGTTACAAAATGAACCAGATTCCATACAAAACTGTCGTGATTTTTTCTTTTCCACTTCTGAGGTAAAAATAAATAGAACTGGAAAACGAGTTACGCTAATCGGTGTTGTCATGTGATGTTTTTGTGAGTGAACAAGCAAGAAAATTGATGGCTTGCATTTATTCCTAGTTCTAAATAAAGATCTTGTTTATGTTTAGGTTGAGTCACTTGTTCAGACTCAACCATTTCCTCAATCATCACCATCATGATCATCATCATCATGATCGCTTTGTAAATTTGCAGTTGGGTGTTATCTGGACTAAAGCACTGCCGAGGAATTTCCATTCATGCTTATTGCCGCTGATGATAGACGAAGCCATGATGCACCACCTGTGTAGATTGTATCAAGTGATGTTATCATGTATAACTTCCTCAAAACGCTAAATCTCGTGAATGACTGGGCGACTCATTTTTACGTATTTTCGACCCCTTGGACATGTTTCCTCAGGAATTCCGTATAGTTTCAAGCTCCATAAAACAATTAAAAGGCTCTCGCATTCATTCCCTGGTTGAAAATAATTAAATTGAAAACATTGGAATACGAGGTGGTATCGAAGTTTGGAGACTGGTTCTGTTAACAAGAAAGTACTTTATTTATCTACGGATTCCACACGATCACCTTCAAAATAGTCCCCTTACACAGCACTACATCGCTCACAGAGTTCCTGCCGCTTCTGGAATGTGTCCTGGAAGTCGACTTTTCCGAACGTTTCGAGCTCATTCTGCGATTCGCGCCGGTTCCCAAAATGGTGTCAAAACGGCGAAAAAAATCTAGCGTGCTAAAGTGAGATCATGTGGATTGTTCTTCAACAAGTATCATGGACGAGTTGCTGAATGGTTTAGAATTTTTGAGGGATTGTGCTCAAAGGTCTTCATGAAGATCTTCCGGTCTTGAAGTGCGGTCTCGAACAACTTATAGGACTCATTGCAGCGTCGTCGTATGTCAAATGTATATCAAACGCCTCTGTGGCAGATTTGCCCAAGTTCATGCAGAATTTCACATTTGTTCTTTGTTCTAAATTGCTGTCCCCATCTTTTTTTAATTGACCTAACTTGACTTGACTTGACTTGACTTGACTTGATTAGACTACACTTGACTTCACTTCATATGACTTCACTTAAAATCACCAGCGCCTGTAAACGTGAGCTAGCCTCGAGCGCAAATGTAGCTTGGTGGTCAAGTCGGTAACGGATTCTAATATGTCCCTACGTTGAAGTTTGAATCAAACCTAACCTCAGATGTTAGCTAGTTAGCTAGTTAGTTAGATGGTAGCTTAATGGTTAAGGAATTAGACTTGTGATCTGAACATCATGAGTTTAAATCCCAACCTCATCAAGCTGCCATTTATGGAAGGAGCCATGAGATGTTTGGGTATTGTTTATGGAAGGAGTCTTCAGTGGCAACACATCTGTAGCATTCAGAGAAATCGCTGTAGTTGTGTCACACCGAGAAGTCCACACTTTGCAGTTTCACAGGATTGTGACTAGATTTTGGTGTTATGTTTCATTTCCTGTTTGGTTTTTGTCTTATTAACTTTCTGATAGTTAAAAGTGCATGACTGCTATAAATTTGAATAAATGATAACAGGAACTAGCTTGTTCCGTGGACTGTTTTACAACACTAAACATATAAAAAAAATATAAAATCAAAACAATATTTGTGAAAAGAAATGTTATGTTTTATGCTAACATATATATATATATATTTAACACACGTCTGTTAAAATATCTTCAACAAAACACTTAATTTTCCTTTCATTTTTTACTCTTTTTTGTTGTGTTACTTTCTATCTCCTTTCCCCATTTCTTTCTCCATCTCTTCTCACTGCAACGCTGCAGATTTAAGTTTGCAGGTGTTAATTGTTCACAGCTGTAAACACTCACTCGTTAGCTGCATGTTCTCCATGACTCAGTTCCTGGTTTATGATGAATGGTGATTGGCCACGCCCCTCTCCCACATCTACTCTACACTTCACTGCAGGAGAGAAAGTGCAGGCGTGGTTCTGATTGGGGTTGGAGTTTGGGGTTATGGATATGGTTGAGAGTTAAGGGTTAAGGTTAGGTTTAAGATTAGGGTTCAGAGTTAAGGTTATGTTCAGAGTTTGGGGTTAAGGTTACACTCAGGTTTAAAGGTTTGGGTTAGGAATTTAGATTGGGGATCAGGGTTTGGGTTTTGGGTAGTAGTTTAGATTAGGGATCAAGGTTATGGGTTAGGGTTCAGAGTTGGGGGTTAAGGTTAGAGTTTAGGAATAGAGGTTAAGTTTAGGGTTTAAGGTAATAGTCAGAGTTAGGGGTTAGGGTACAGGATAAGGATTTAGGTTGAGGTCAGTGTTATGGTTCAGGGTTAGAGTTTAGGGATAGAGGTTACAGGTTAGGGGTTTTCAGTTAGAAGTTTACATTAGGTTTAGGGTTGGGGGTTTGGGCTCAGGGTTAGGGTTAGACTGCCATCATACTTACATCAGTGAAGATGGTCTACAGCTCTTAATGTTTTATGGTCTGATCTGGTTCTGCGCTTAGTGCTCATTTATTCCCCTCCGTGACTGTAAAATAATTCTTTAAAACAGTGAAAAAGAAAAAACGGGGGGAAAAATGAAAAGAAATGCTTCATTTGTAAGGAATGTTGGTCATTTTTAGCCAAATAGACTTGTGTATTAATCAATGGCTCCAAAACTTTGCTTCATCACATGGAAACTGGGCTCGCTCATGTTTACGCCCACTCTGTCAGTGTATGTGTGTGTGTGTGTGTGTGTGTGTGTGTGTGTGTGTGTGTGTGTGTGTGTGTGTGTGTGTGTGTGTGTGTGTGTGTGTGTGTGTGTGTATGTGCCAAAAAGAGAGTAAGTGAGTAATCGGGCAAAGAGAGAGGAAAAGAAAAAGAAGGATGGTTCCAGTATGACTATTATTTAAACAACGCGAGAGTCGAGAGCTTGCCCTTGTTGTAAAGCACGACGTTGCCAGGCCAGAGTCAGTTTATTTTTCCTGAACACATCGACTTCATGTTATGGATTTTGTTACTTGGAGTGGTGAAACACTTCAGAGTGGCACAAGGTCAGGTGCTGCAGTGTGTTACGTTCTTCTCTGGGGCTCGCAGTGTTTTCAGGAAAAGTGTTCATGCAATGGAGAACTTCAGTCTGAACCTTTTCCCACGTGTTCCTGATTGGTCTTTTCTCTCTGTGTGAATATGATCACATCCAATTTATTCCACTTTGGTTTTGTTCATACTGTTGGGCAACTCATATGTTATTTTAACACCTGATTTTTGTATTGAATGCAGTGTTGAACAGAAACGAAGTAAATGTAATTTGACTGTATTCGAGTAGCTTTTTCACGTATCTGTACTTTACTGAAGTATTTCCATTTGAGGAGACTTTTACTTTCACTTCACTTTCAAAGTCAAATATTTGACTGTTTTACTCAAATACATTTTGCAATACTTTTTATTTATGAGGATAAAAATGAAACTGGTCAAACACGCACCAATTCACCAATCAGGGTCGAGCTCACGCTCTGTTTTAAACTTGTTTTGATTGCCGCTTGGTGTATCTACTGATCAGTTCAACAGCAAGCAGAACATTTAGAGAGGAATAAATGATGAAGAAACTCCAGACTCGAACTCGCCACAACACACGTGACCTCATTTGTATGTTTTTTTTTTTTTAATAAATGAAAAGGTTTTGTGTTCATGATCATTGTAATAGAAATCAATCAGTGTTTGAGTCATTAATATCATTCTGTTAATAGATCAGTGTGCTGAGAGTCACATTCGAGTCTTTTTACATAAACTGAGTTGATTAAGCAAAGAGTCTTGTGATAAAAATGATAATAGGAACATTATAGTTATAATAAATCACAGTACTTTGGATACTTAAGTACATTTGAAGGCAAATACTTTTGTACTTTTACTTTTACTGGAGTATTTTTTTACCAAGTGGATCTCTACTTTAACTCAAGCACTGTACATGGTTTATGTACTTCGTCCACAACTGATTGAACACTTCATGGAAAATGAAAGCAATGAAATCAGTTCAGGCTGCTGAAGATTCGTATAATCCAACACTGAAATCTGTAAAAATTTTCCACATTTTTCTCAGGCGACAAAATCGTGCCCAAAATCTTACAGTGGGCCCCTGGTTTAAGCCTCTGGGTTACTGATTGGAAGACCGAGAGTTTAAGCCCTGGAATTGCCAAGCTGCCACTCTTGGGGCCCTTGAGCAAGGCCCTTAACCCTCTGTGATCCAGGGGTGTTGTATCCTGGCTGACCCTGCACTCTGACCCCAGCCTTCTAACATTGCTGGGACATGTGAAGAAAGAATTTCACTGTGCTCTAATGTAAATGTAAAAAAGTATTAAGCAACTAAGAGCATTTTCTAAAAGAATCGTTTTCGTTGCAAAAACAAAAGCAGTGAAATTGTCAAACATCGACAGCTATTTCATCGCATTCCTTCAAAAAACCTCTCCAGCGTTTTGAAGCAAGTTGTTGAAAGATCCTTCTCCTGCAAATTGAGTAGCATTAGATCATGATACGACTCGAGCGCACCGATGTTGAACACGGCAACATCTTGAAGAACGCTTGGCAGGGGGCTCGGGGCGCCAAAACTTCGTACTCGAGTTTTACGGTCGCTTCAGTCATGCAGGGTTTTTTTTTTTACTGGCTAAGTGAACCACCAGAGAAGCGCCTGCTGCGTGTCAAAGTACTTTTTTTTGCCTCCTGTCACTGGCAGCTTCAGTCTCTCTGGCTGCACTTTTCAAAACAAGTCTGTAAACTATTTATGAAGTTGGTTTCCATGGTGCCCAGTTTCCCCCGACAACATGCCCAGTGTTTTTACTCACGGCTTTAAGTGTTGGCAGGAATGTTCCTTTTGTGTGTGTGTGTGTGTGTGTGTCATCGTTCGTGTTGCAGCGAAAGTGAAATGCGTTCAAGTTTATTTCTGACTTTTCGCACATGTCCACATTCCCGAGGTGTGCGCTTCCGACGACACGGGTCATCGTGTCATGCGTCGTGACACGGCATGGCCGAATGATTCAGCACAGCACAAGCGCTAACAGACTCCAAATGTCTTTAACTAGCATTTCTGCTTCTAGCGTGTAAAAAGGTTAAGGTTAAAAAAATAAAAAAAGGTTTTATTGAGATCATGTATTTTTGAATGAATTCATTAATTTTTGTACAGTAAAACCCTGTTGTAAGAGCATACTTCGTTCTTGAAAATTGCTCGTAAGTCCATTTGCTCGTACCTTCGAACTGATTTTCCCCATAAGAATGAATGTAAAAGTGATTTAATCCGTTCCAAGACCTCATTCGATCGCTTACTTCTGCACTCAAAAAGTATTTGTAGCCTGTTTTAACAAACAAATACACCGCAAATTACCGTAATGTAAACATAATTTAACACTTACCCATGTGATAGTGGTTGATTGCGAGTGTGAGACGCGCAACACGCTCATAACCTCCTTGGTTTCCATGGTAATTCTATTTACTTTTGTTTTCACAGCACCATCCCTGATTTTCTTGGGAGACATTTTTCAATATTTCTTTGGGGATTTCTTCTGGTTGGTTTGTAGGGTTAGGGTTCTGCTCAAGGGTTGCAATTGTGGTTCATGGTCTTGGTCAAGTTCTGGTTGGGTTTATAGTTTAGGGCTAATGTTTTTGGTTAGGGCTTAGATTTCTGGTCAAGGGTTGCAGTTAGGGTTCAGGGTTTTGGTCAAAGGTTGGGGTCCAGTCTTAGGGTTAGCCTTCTTAGGGGTTAGGGCTTAGAGTTTTGATCAAGGGTGTTGTTAGGGCTCAGGGTCCAGGTTCTAATTGGGGTTAGGGTTAGGGCTTACAGGTCCAGGATCTGCTTGGAGTTAAACTTTAGGGTTTTAGTTCTGCATGACATCTGCATCTCTGCGCATCTCATTTTATCTTGCTTGTCTAACACGGTTGTTTTGATAAGTCAGGAACCGAGGAAATTACAGCATGTTTGCTTTTGCTGTGATCTCAGCCTGAGCATGTGACATCGCCGAACACCACCACGTATTTCCTTTCCTACTAAAAACCTGAAGCCTTTGCTTGAAAAAATTCTGCTGCTTCAGGGCTTGTTGCTCCAAATGGATGTATTTTTTGGCTTTTGGATTTAGACAGATTTTTAGCCAGATATTTTCTCTTTTTGCTTCTTTTGGAAATGGATCATCCTTTTGATTCACTACGTATCAATGCATTTTTTCTGTGTGTGTGTGTGTGTATGTGTTTTGTGCGTGTGTGTGTGTGTGTGTGTGTGTGTGTGTGTGTGTGTGTGTGTGTGTGTGTGTGTGTGTGGGTGGCGTGAAGGGGGGGGCAAAACAACCAACTACAGGCATTAACATTCCTGACGTGCATTTTTCCCACTGAGGGTTTTGAATTTCACAACAGGCCTGAGATCACACGTCCGCCTGATTGTGGGAATGTGATGAGATACTGTGTAGCAATAAGGACTGCTTTTGCACAACTGTCTCTGTGAAAAATCCAACTTTTCCAAAATGCTAAGAGTCATGTAAGATGCATAGATGATTGTACATGCATTTTGTCATATCACATCACATCCCAATTGTAGATATACACTTTATGGACAAAGGTATTAGGACACCTGACTTTACCAGCCATGTGTGGTTTCCTTCTCAAAATGTTACCACAAAGTTGGGGATACACAATTGTATTGGATGCTATTGGATAACTTTAAATTCTCCCTCTACTTAAATTAGGAGACCCAAATCTGTTCCAGCATGACAATGCCACTGTGCACAAAGCCGGCTCCATGCAGATCTGCTTTACATGGTTTGGAGTGGAAGCTCTCATCTTGTAGAGCTACACCTTTGGGATGTATTTTCATGCTAACTGGACCCCAGGCCTTCTCACCTCACCTACATTAGTATCTGACTTTACTACCACCCATGTGGCTGAATTTGTACAAATCTCAACAAATCTGGTGGAACATCTTCTCAGAAGAGTGGAGGTTATTATAAAATAAACACATTTATAGTAGGGAAATGAACAGTATTTTTGCATCCCACATTACACTGTTGATTATGTTGTTCTAGCAGCACACATCCTGAAGTAAATGTGGAAAATGGTTAGTCTCCGAGCAAAACAGGCCAAAAAAATCCAAACCCAGTAGCACTTAGGGGAGTAAGTGTGAAGTGTAATGGGGTGAAAACAGGGCACATTCTATTATTAGCTTTCTGAAACCACGCGAATTAGACTCGCTCGGTTTATCGTGAGCCATAACAGTCTGATTTGGTTCGGTTTGATTAATCACCTGTGAGTACAAAACCCATCAGTGGTGCTGATGCAGTGTGTTAAACAGTTTCCAAGGATGTGGTTTATGTCAAAGTCACCTTGAAGGACTGGAGCATCGCTTCTCGGCTGCAGTCATGGATTACCGGCGTATACACAACCCTCCGTTTTTGTCTTTCCACGTGCACTTAGTCTCCTGAAATAGCAGCCTGATTGTGCCTGCTGTTGCCAACTGCCAAACACTCTGTCCCAGCAGAACGAGTGACCCTGAGAGACATCCACTTAATGCTTTATTTGGACGTGCTTTAACAGATCATCCCTTTTCCAGCATTTCAGGACACCTGCCTGAACCGTCCACAACAACCGAAGAGGCCATGTGGCAGGAGATGCACGTGGTCAGTGTGTTGTAGGAGGGAACCAACTAACAACAATCAGCAGACTGGATCATTGCCTATTGTTCAAAATGTGATTTAAATTGAATTGAATTGAATCAAAATGATTCAAATCGAATCAAATCGAATCAAATAGGATCAGATCGAATAGAACTGAATCAAATTAAATTAAATCGAATTAAACACAAAATACAGACTGGGTCGTCTAAAGTCCAAAGTCTAAAGCATCCAATCTTAACTCTGATTGGTCAGATAAGATGTATGTTTAAGATTTATGGAAGGAGTCTCCAGTGTCAGCATTTTGTAATGTTGATATTTAAACATTTATTTGGCAACTCTTTTTTTTATTTCAGAATGACTGCACCTGCATAAGAAACAAATATATTTTGTTTGGTTTTGATCAATTTGTTTATTTTTGTATTTAACACTTTTTGTGTTAATTTTCATGAACACATTTTGCAATTTATCCACAGTGATTTAAAACACTCAATGATTCAATTGTTATTTGTATTTGTCACTGTCTTTCCAACCCAAGAATGAAATAAATCCTATTGTTTTTATTAGAATACATTCATAAAATAAACACTGACACTGAACTCCTTCCGTCAGTGTAAATCCTTTCAGAATACTTCGAGTAGACTCTATGGAAAAACGAACACCAGAGCAAATGTGCTATCTGAACATCTCATTCCACATTGAGTCTCCATTCACTGTCATAATAAGCTCCACTCTTTTGAGATGTTCCACTAAATTTTGCAGACATTTGTGATTATTCAGTCACAAGAGTGTTAGTAAAGTCAGATACTGATAAAGTATGATGAAGAACCTTCACGGACATTTCATGATAGTAGATGTAGCTGTAAATGCATAAAAACTACCTTGTGTCTTCACAAAATCTAGTGGAACATCTTCCCAGAACAGTGTAGGTTATTATAACAGGAAATGGGGACTAAATGTGGAATTGGATGTTCAGAAAAGCAAACTAAAATTTTATGGTGAGGTGTTCACAAACTTGAGGGATTCTCTTCAGTTGGAGACCACTCTGCAAGCTGATGATGGTTCCAGCCTAAAGTTCCATGAAGTTTCTGAGCAACTATGAGGGTGGATTTGGACGGTAATTTATATGTCTACTACAATGAACATTTCTGAATTTCTGTCACTAAACACCTCAACAATGATGGAAGTGTACTGTATGGACTAATGGGTTCCTTTTTGAGTCTGGTTCCTCTCAAGGTTTTTACCTCATGAAGTCTCATGAAGTTTTTTCTTGCCATAGTCACTGCTGCCTCACTCATTAAAGATCAACTTACAATTATAAGGAACAAACATATAGGCACTATAACTTACTGTTTCATGGATTCGAATAGGATTGGACCCAGTGTTTGTGACCTACCGCACTACATCCAAGATGGCGGCTTCCAGTTTGACCAAATTTAAACATCATTTCCACTCATTCAACAGCAGGAAATGACACAGAAGCGCTAAAGTGTTTGCTGTTTGTCAGTTTTGCAAATGAGGAGTGACATGGCACGAACCTGAGGCATCATCAGAAAACGGATTAGTAATCACTCAATTGGTTTGAACTAAAACACACACTTAAATAATGTGCAGTGCTGAATTGTAATCTAATCTGCATGCTATTATCTGTGTGTGTGTGTGTGTGTGTGTGTGTGTGTGTGTGTGTGTGTGTGTGTGTGTTTCAGTCATGCTGACTCCTGCCAGATCCTCTGAGGAGAATTAATCAGAGCCAAGTCCAAACAGAGCTGTCATCACCTTGCTTCAGCAAGCTGGGCAGAACCACCTGCCGCTCAGCGCTTCCCGCCAGTCCGTGCGTGTCTGTGTGTGAGAGCGTGTGAAGGGGTGTGTGTGTGTGTGTGTGTGTGTGTGTGTGTGTGTGTGTGTGTGTGTGTGTGTGTGTGTGTGTGTGTGTGTGTTTGTTTGTTTGTTTGTTGGATGGTTGCACGTACCTAAACCTTTTCCGAATAAAAGGTCCAACTGTGTAGTTGTCATGCAGAAAGGGAAAGAAGCACTCACTTAATAAACACCGACCGGTCCTGACCAAAAACCAATAAAGACCAGAACACACACACACACACACACACACACACACACACACACACACACACACACACACACACACACACACACACTTAGGAGCGGATGTGGTTCCTTAGCAACTCTAAAGAGATTACAGGATTGATGCTATTTGTGGACAGACGATTAATCCTGTCAGACTTCTGAAACACACTTTACTCAAAACTTCTGCAGTATTTTTATAAAATTCAGAACAAATTCACAATAAAGTCGTTAATTCAGTGTCCATTTTAAATAAATTACATATAATTTCAATGTAAATTTGGTAAAAATTCAGTGCAAAATCAGTATAAATTCATAATTAATTCTGTGTTCATTGCGTGTAAATTTAGAATAAATTCAGTATAAATTCAGGATAGATCGAATATTATATTAGTATCCATTTATAATAAATATCATTATAATTTCAGTATAATTTCAGTATCAAGTCAGTATATTTTCGGTGTAAATTCGGTATAAATGTAAAAACTGTGTACAAGTTTACATTTACGGCATGTTGGCAGATGCCTTTATAGGGAGCTACTTACAGTTTGTCTGTTGTTTTATGTATATATATATATGCTGGGATTATAACTTTTCAATCAGAAGTCAAACATCTTAAGCACTGAGCTATTATTCCTAAACATATTCGGCGATAAGGTTCATCCCTGACATTTATAAACTTTACATGTATGGCAACTTTGGCAGCCACCTTTATCCAGGGTGACAATTAAGCAGCTATAGGGATAAGGGCCTTGCTCAGGGGCCCAGCAGTTCCAGCTTGGTGTGGCTGGGGTTTGAACTCATGACCTTTGGATACAAAGCATTTACCCTTAACCACTAAGCGACTTTCTTTCTTTTTTTATCTCTTTTTTCCCTCTTAAGTCTCCTTCATCCTTTCTTTTCCTTTTTCCTTTAGTATGTCTCTTTCTGTTTTTCTTCATCTTTCTTGTTCTGTTCATCCCTTTAGTTAGTCTTTCTTTCATGTTTCTCCTGCAGTCCTCAATCATTCCATTCTTCTCTCCTCTCTTCTTCTGTCTATTCTTTAGTCTCATTTTCATATCTTTTGTAATAAATCTAACTTCCCCTTTATTCTCTTTTTTATCTGTATCTTTTCTATTCCTTTAGTTGTTTTCATCTTTAATGTTATTCTTTTTTCTTTGATATTCATTTCGTTTCCATTCTGTCTACTTCTTCTTGCCAATATTTTTTCCTTTACTACAGTTTTTTTTTGTCTTGCATCAATTTTCTTTCTTTCTTTTCGTCCTGCTAAACATTCTTTAGTCCCTCTTTCTTTGTATTAACTATAACCAATTTAATTTAAATTGTTTATCTCCCTTCGTCCTCATTTATTTCTTTTATTTTCCCTTCCTCACATTCTTTTTTTTTTTCCCTAATATTCTCATTCATTCTTGACTTTTTCTATTGTTTATTGCTTTGCAAATATTTAAAATTTCTCTCTCCGATTTTTGGATTTTTTTCCCTTTCTCTCACTCTCTCTCTCTCTCTTTTTCTCGTCTCTCTCTCTCTCTCTCTCTCTCTCTCTCTCTCTCTCTCTCTCTCTCTCTCTCTCTCTCTCTCTGTAGTGTGTGACTGTTTCAGGTCAGCTATATAGAGCGAGTCGTTCTGTACCTGTTTGGGTGTGCCGTGACAGAAAGAGGCAATTCTGATGAATGTATTCACACACACACACACACACACACACACACACACACACACTCACATTTGAATGCCCGTTAATTCCATTAAGAAAGCCAAACCAATAATCACAGACAGTGAGGAGATCAGATATCAGTTTTTTCATTGATCTTTTTATTATATCTTCTGTTTTTTCTCTTAGTTTTTTTTTTTTTTTTTTTTTACAATGACACCAAATGTATTGTCTCTATTTCTTTTTTCCCACTTGCTATTTTAGGAGATGTGTTTGAACTGTAAACAGTGAAAATGATCCGATACATTTCGTAAACCCCTTACAAGCAGTGTATGACCGAGGAAAGCGTGGATTTCACCCACAGCCACTTTCCCCATTGTGTTTTTTTTTATTTTATAACATTACATGTCATTTTATAGCTTCGAGACTCTGAGTATTTACATACATACAGCTGTGTTACGGGGGGATTTCTCCCACCAGACCTTTTTTTTCAGCATTTTTCTTTAGACTTTTCTTAAGAATTATATTTACATCCATAAACCCCGCCGGCTGCCTGCTGCCAGGGGGTACACAGTTAGAATAACATACTTAATAGGAACTAAAATCCTCTCTGCGACTTTTTTCCCCGACAAATAAAAATCCATCGCCCGAAAGTGAAACTTATCCCAAAAGATAAGAAGAGAAAAAAACATATTGCACTTACATAAGGATTATAAGGATATAAGGGCAGTTAAGGATCATGGGTAATAGGAAAGAAAAGGTGTTTGTGTTTTGGGAGGATGGGGGGTGTGAAAGGAAGGGGGGGTGGGGGTGCTTTTTCTTTTTTGTCTAGCTGAGTGCAATGAACTGAACGAGACATCCAGCACGGATCTAAATAAATATGCAGACTTTCTGTACAGGTAAAGCATTAATTGTCCTTAATTGAGAAAAGTCTATGGAGTGCAGGTTTAAACCTAATAAAAAATAATACTATGTACAAAAAAAAAAACGAAGGTCAAACAAGCCTGAAAGCTTCATAGTCGAGTGCCGTGCAGTCCTGAGAATCCTCTCATCCAGTCCCTCACATGGAGCTACAATGAATTGCTAAACAGAAACTGTCACGCTTTTGACCTTTACGGAAAAACGGAAAAGATGGACGGATGGACGGGTGATCATGTTCCAGGTGCTGAAGCATGAGAGTCCATGGTTGGTTGTTTGTTTTCCCTCAAATACATCTTTCAGGACGGAGGGACGTGAAAGAAGACACCACGTTTACAGAAGTGCCACATTGACCTCAAAAGGGAGGAAAGAAAAACAACAAAAAAAACCGTTTTGTATCGATCCGGAGGTGGCGTCTGCATCGTACCGGAAAAACTATGCCAGGCGACAAAACAGTGCCCGACTGTCTCTTTTTCTCTCTCTATGCATCGTAGAGTAAATCCCTTGTCCCTCGTTCGGTTCTTTCCATAAAAACACGGATGTGAAAAAATAAAAACCGATGTAGCTCATGAGTTATAGGGACGCTCGGGGCGTCTCCGATGTATCGCTCAGTCTCGGGATACAGGGGAAACGGTCGCCTCGTTCCTTTCTCATGTCTCTCCGTCTTGATCGGCGCCTTTCCTTTGTCTCTCCTCGTCATAGGACAGGATGGGAGATGAGAACAAAAGTGTCCATGATGCTAGAATCTATTTTTTTGTTACGTCAAGAGTCTCTGCGCCCTGCGCGGTCCGTCTTACGACGAGGACGCCGTCGACGTCGCGCTCGCTTTCTTTTGGTTCACTAAGTCCAGGTAGAGTTCCGAGCGGAGGAAGCGCGGATACGAGTCTTTTTCCATCAAGCCGTATATCCTGCGCTGGGCCAGGTCAAAGCAGGAGCGCGTGACGTTCTGGAGGTTCTCCTTAGTGTGCTCTCGTGTGTATGAGTCGAGATTCACCTGGAATGCGAAAGCATAGTCAAGGATCAGGATTCCGTGCTTTTTAAGTTCATAGCGAGAGAAAAGCGTGCGCTAAAACCGCGTAGCACTTGTATTCGTCTGGGATGACCTCACATCCTCATGTGGAAACCATACACAAAGACTAGCTCATTCAGCTCCTGGGGGAGGGGGTGTGCAGGATTTACACTCCGCCGCCCGTCTGAGTGTTTACATAGAAACCTATTCCTCATGAAATGATTGTGTGGCCTCGCTAGCTAGTGTTCCAGAACTCTTACCTCTTTGCAAGACTGAATAGCGATGTACTCGGCGAAGATCTTCTTAGCCTTGGAGGCCATCTTCGACTGCGACTTGACCTTCTTGTAATCCTCGCACGCCAGCCAGAATTCCAGATTCTCCTCGCTGAACTCAGTGCGCAGGAATGCTCGAAACGCCGCCAGACCATCTGCCGAAGGAAAAAAGAAAGCGCGAGATAGAGTGAGTTAACGGATGAGTGTGCAGGAAGGACCATAAAGACACCAGGCTCAGCCGAGATAAGGATCGATCTAAACGGGTTAGCGGCTTCCTTTCCAGCCTGTCTGATCGTGTGAGATCGGAACAAAGTTCCTAAGCACGTTGCAGGTTTTCCTGTTTCTCTGGGCCAATATCTATTTTTTTTTAAGATCGATAAAGGTTTACAGAAACATTTCCTTTTCCTCGCAGGTGGCATCGACGCTCCTAATCGAGGAGTTCACTCAGGGGTTCCGTTGGGAAGAATACTAGGAAGTGAGGAGATACCCGGTCGACTGAGAGCTCTTTTCCGCTGCAGATAAGATCGCTGCGGAGGCTTTTGTTTAGTTTTTTGCACGATAGGGAATAAGTGCGCTCTAGGTCTCTCTTGTGCACATGAGATGGTAGGACTAAGCACATGCATGAAGATCTTACCTTGCTATCAAAAAACATTATAATGCTCATTATTATTAAGAACCTCCACATCCAGATTCTGGATTCTGGAGAGCAGATATAAATAGAAAGAGCACACTAATCCCTTTGAAGCACGCTAATCCTTCTGTGTTGCTATTTCCTCCCTGCTGATGCATGCCTCGATACATACAGAGGTAATTCATGCAAACGATTCCAACACACACACACACACATATATCTGACCACACGTATCATTCCAGGTTCCTGCGGCAGTGGAAATCATTCAATTCGTAATCTTAATCCAAACACTAAATTGCTTGAAAAAAGAAAATAAAAACTTACATTTATGGACAAGCAGCTTGTCAAGGGACTCCCCCCACTTGAGCGCCTCCTCCGGCGTGGGCCTGCAGATAAAAGCAGATCGGTTCTTTAGCAAGCCCATTTCTGTCAGGTTTCTCATTGTGTGACCCATCCGAAGCCCTGTGTCTCTCCGGCTGGGGGTGTGTGTGTGTTGGAGTGTGTGTTTAGTGTGCGTGTACAAGTCTCTCTGAGCCTCTGTGGTGGAGTGCTTCTTTTATGACTAACTCCAGAGAAGGGAGGGGTAAAGGTGGAGCTTCAGGCAGCCAGTAAGATGGTAGCAGAGCTCCACCTCCATCCTTTGGCTTTCCGAAGCTCTGTTTCATTGTGTGACTACAATTAACAACTATATAACATCTGCTGCTTTATTGACTTTAGGAGCAAGCCGGGCTTTTCAGCACGATAGGGCGGCATTGTACACCACATCCACAGGCAATTAGGCAGGCGTTAGTCCTGCTAAAGCAATGGCACCCGGGCATATGTTCAGCCAGCTGGGATGCACAGCGTCATATATCACACGTCCTATCACTTAGATAAATTTTTTTGGGGCTGATCTTTTTCTCCAAAACTAACAAAATATACCAGTTCCAATGGTACCTGTTTCGGTTAAAATTTTGTGGTGAATTTTCGGGTTTAACGTTACCAAATAAGGTCATGGAAAGATACACAAACATGACGACCGCATGACAACGTGATGACACAAAAAAAACTTCCTTTTTTCCACTACTCCTTCTCTCAGGCCATGTGCACACCCATATTCGTCAACAAACATTACACACATGCACACACACACACGCCCTTGCATGCACACACCCACGCAAACCCACATGTAACACCTACTTGACTGACTTCATCGTTTTGTCCAGCTTGCTGGCCGGAGTGCTTCCAGGAGATTCATTCCTTCTCCTCAGGAACGCCAATCGGTTCTTCATGTCTTTGGCCCTGTGTGAACAAACACACACACAAGCATTCGGTCAGAGATCCAGACATCTCATATCTGGATATCATGAAAAACATGAAAATATCTCCAAAGTCGTCTTAATAGGATGCGCCAAAACCAGGAAAAGGTGAAAAGCGATGTACATTTTTTCCACAATCAAGCTCTGAGCGGTAATAAGATGTTGAAAGTTGGATGAGAGACACCGTCTGTCTCTCTCTCTCTCTCTCTCTCTCTCACTGTCACACACTCGTTTCAATCCTGTCCTTCGTCCTCTCTCTCCTCTTCTTCCTTCCTGACTGACAGAGTGACGTACTGACAGAAGGATGAGGCTGAGTCTCGCTCTCTACCTCCACACCTCTCTAGGATTCTCCATCAGGCCCCCAAGCTCATGACCTCAGGGTCGAAGCCCTCGAGGGGGCTAAAAGCCTACAGTTGCACCCCTCTTCATTCAGCCAAACTTTCGCCACCCTGACACGCCCTCCTCCCCGTCCCGACTGCCCGTCCTCACCCACCCCGACCTCGCTCGCGTCCTCGTGGAGCGCCTGACCTTTCTATTTCCTGCTGTTTGATTTCCACCGTGAATTCACCAGGCCTCGGCTCTCATCAGCACCACGTTGGGAGTCCATTCTGTTTTTGGACCTCCCTAGACACGGTTCCTAAATCTGTCCATCTGTCCTGCCCTCGCCGTGCCTCCGTTCTATAACGGCTCCCAGACTTATCATCGTGTGGAATTCAGTGAACATGAGAAGATCGAGTCTGTGCTCCATGACTTTTATTCATTGGACTGCTGCTTGAAGAGGAAATCATTAAGGCCATGTTTTTTGGGGGAAACACCACTAGCTGTCTCTTTGAACTAGGCTTGTGCATAAGATAGAAGCCGGAGGTGAGCTCGAACAGGAAACAGGAAGTCTGTAACAATTTATGACATCATTCAGTGTTGAGTTTAAATCTGGAAACAATGCCCCACTGCCTGAAATAAAACTCAACCGACTCAATGATGAGCAACCACCTTAAAATACAACACCAGGCATTTTTTCAGCAAGACTCAAGACAAAACCACATCCGAAAAAATGCTCCATTACTGCATGAATAGCACGCATGTCCATGTATCGAGTGGACAATCTTGCTTTTCCACCAAGCTGCGTTTGTGTGAATCTACCGCTCTTGTCTTTGTCCGCAGGAAGACGGAATAAATTAACAAACTCACTACCAGTAGCCAGTGTCACGATATACTTCCTCTCTGTGGGGGAAAAGCTGCCACTCAAATTCAAATACAAATTCAAATTTATATTATATTTGTCACACACACACATTCATACAGAGTGAGATATAGTAAAATGCTTTTTACAACTAAAGTGACATAGAAATAAATAAAATAAGTATAAAAGTATATTAAAATATATTCTGGTTATAAGTAATATATTCATATATAAGATATATATATATATATATATATATATATATATATATATATATATATATATATATATATATACTGTTTGGGCCCTTGAGTAAGGCCCTTAACCCTCTGTGCTCCAGCAGTGCTGTATCATGAAAAATTACAAATGAGCAGCTTAAGGGCCTTGCTCAGGGGCCCAACTTGGTGTGGCTGTGATTTGAACTCACGATATAGTCATTATCCTGAGAATAGTACAGACGTGGGATTGTTAACCTCTGCTACGCGTCGATATAGTCGATTCTTTTCGACGCATTAAACAGCTCTAAAGCTGGACAACAAACTTGACAGATGGAAACTATTCATGTTATTGTACAGATAAAGAGGGTAATAGTTTTTGTTTTCCAATCACATTTCTCAGTCAACCCTGGATGTTTGTATACTATCGGAAACCACGCCCCCTTCCTGAAGCCTGCATCATCTCACGAGGTTGACAAAGACCTTAACGCCATTTACACATAAACATGCTTTATTTTTGGATGACGCCTGCGATGACGCACCCGATGGCTTCCACTAACTCGAATCCGTTCTGATAAGATAAGACGGGTAAAATGGTCAAGTAGTTAAGCATCTGCATCCATCACATCGCATTCCTCACGGACGGCTCGCACAGTCGAGATGTTTTTGGGAAGAGGGAAGGAGATCGTGGATCGATGGATTAAATTGAGATATGAAATTAAATCCAGCGAAAGGATTGAAGGAGGCTTAAAGGGAAGGGGATGAAATGGGAACCTGAAAGGGGCTATGAAAATATTTTTAGACAACGCAAAGCAGGTGCAGATGATCGTGTTTGATTGGCATATTTTTCATTTTCAGCAGGAAAGGATCGAGGTTCGAGGCGTCGTGGGAGCCGAGAGCCTCCGATAAACCGTTCACGGTCCTTGGAAAAAAGTCAAGTGTTTAATGGGACGATTTATGGTCTTGATCTGGGTTCAATACAGCAGGCGAGAGTCAGGAAGGAGCTCATGCTCAGGAAGAGAAAAAAAGAAAGTGTGACAGGAACCGATCTGAGAACAGTCAGGATGGTTTGCTGTTTTTAGGAAATGAAGGAAACAGGCGGTAATGCTGATCTGCAGCATAGGATGTAAATAAAACACACGTCCGGAGGAATAAGACGCAACTCAACACTGCCACCTGCTGTACTGTAACGCACACTACACCTGACCTCCAGCCTCTAAATGATGTCACAGATGAAGAAAATGTTCAGAAGCTCATACAGTTACTTTATATTTACTATAAAACACATACAAGTGACAGACAGTCATGGGTCTTGGTGAAGGTCAGGCATAGAGCCAGCTCAAGGATTCCACAGAGGTTCTATGTAGCACCAGGGTTCTGGAGAAACGTCTCATTTCACTGTGTTCTGCATCAGCTACATGGGTAAAATGACAATAAAAGCTTCTTGACTTGACTTGACTTGACTTGACTTGACTTGTATAACTGTTTTGCACACACACACACACACACACACACACACACACACACACACACACACACACACACACACACACACACAATTTTCTATATTTTTGCATAATATATTGAGCAATTTTTTTCTCCTTGGAATTCTGCTTTAAATTTTATATATATATATATATATATATATACATATTGTTACATTCTATATTCTTTAAATTTTCTTCCTTTTTTTTCTCCCCCTCTTATTGTTTTCTGCACAAAAACACATGCACAATTTCGATTTTTTTACTTTTAGTTAAAACAAATAATTTGTTATGCACAATTTTTTCATTGAATCTCATACATTTCTTTTTTCTTTTTTAATGGTTCTGTGTTTTTTTATTATATTTGTGTACTACAGTTTTGCTTTTTCTGCATGCGTACATATTTAATTTCCTTTTATTCACACAATATTTTTCTTTCTATTTCATTATTACAGTTTATTAATATTTTTCTTCACTTTTTCTGCACCTTTATTTATTTATTTATTTATTTAAGGCAAAATTTTCTTGTTTAAGATATGCAAATCTTTTATTACACTATAATCAGTACAGATGTCGGCAGTGAAATTGCTGAACGTGCCTTTCGATTCAATACCAGACTGGTGCATTATGGGTATTCTCTCCTGTCTACGGCCATTGTTGCCCTTGTTTTCTAACTCAAAGTTATTACAGTAATAATAGGGATAAATAATTCAGGGGGAAAAAAATACCAAAAATTAACAAAAAAATTATAATAATTTAAAAACTTTCAGTCTCGAGTCAGCAAATATAATTTAATTAAATAATGTGGTAAATATTTTGCGGTAAATATATTTGTATAAAAAAATTTTATTTCAATATCAAAATAGTTTTTAGATTAATAAAAACTAAATTAACTAATTTTTCTGATGTTTTCCATGTTTTTTGGAAGTGTGTGTGTGTGTGTGTGTGTGTGTGTGTGTCTGTGTACAGTATGTGTGTGTGTGTGCTCGATCAGTCAAGTGACAGCCGGGGTTTTTTTTTTTTTTGCACATTCCCACAGATGGTCTACATTCCACATCGGTGCGTGAATATGTCCACCTCTCAGGCATGAGGTGTCGATTCTCCACGCTGCGAAATAGCGCTGGAGTTATTTCGGTTTTGCGGCTTCATAACCCACAGCCATGGAAATGTCGGACAGAAGATCGATGACCATTGAGACCTTTTGTTGAATTGGAAAAATTTTAAATCTTGGCCTTGCGTCGTCGGATAACCTGAACCGAATTCTGCAGATGTGCTCTTGCAAAACTCTCGCCTGGTGAAAATAATGCATGAAAACAATGATATGGAGAAAAACCATCTGCACTCTGCAATCAAGATCTCCTAGAGAGAAAAAAAAAGTGCTCGCTCACTATCAGCCGGAAAAACACGTCCAAGCATTGCAACCGCGGCTTATCGAATTCGCCCTGATGTTTAGATCTTCCTCCCTTCGACTGGCTTCTCCAGAGGAACGTCTATCCGCTCCAAATTAGAATCATCTCCAGGCTCCGCTCTGGCAGGCCCTTATTATCTCTCGCAGCATTGCTTTGAGCTATTCTGGTGCAAGAAAACCAGGACGCCTGCAGTGGGAAAGACATTTTAGAACGTGACGGCGGTCCGGAGAGGCTCTGCAGCATGATAGAGCTTTAAAAAAAACACGCTGATGGGATTGAAGTGGAGGAAGAAAAAAAAATCCAGGCTTGTAGTTCATCTATAGTGATGTGAGGTTTCAACATCGGGGTAGAAGAGAATGAGGGTTCGATGCTGGACACATTGCAGAACCATACACACACGTACACACTGTACAGTAAACACATGCACGGTGCTTCTCTAATGCATGGTCAAAAGTCCCTGCTGGACCCTTGAAATGTCACGCTGTTGTGCATCACTTTGACAGGAACCAGGAACGTGAAGAACATCTCCAACATCTCAGAACAAAACCCACACACATATACACACGGAGCAAAAAAAGCCTGTATAACTCACGTGGATCCTTCCCAAATCCCAGAAGACAAGAGCTCGACTTCACACCTCACACCGTCTCTAAAGTCTCTATTCTAAGCTCGTTTCTCTTTCCTGCTCCCCCTCTCCTCATCATTCATCCTCAATCTGTCCATCACTGAAAAGCTCAGAGGAGATGAAACGCGATGCTTACCTTTCCAAGTACTTCTCGGAGAAGTCCACCATTGTATGGAACATGAGTACTAGTATGTGTGTGTGTATGTGTGTGTGTGTGTATGTGTGTGTTGGGCAGGGTGGGCAACGAGGTGCATTCATCTAACCCTGCTCAGCTCCTCTGAGCCTTTTTAAAGTCAGGGGAGGGGACGACAGGAGGGTGAGGGTGGGATCATGGCCTCGGCCAATCAGAGTGCAGAGAGGAGACATGTGTATGTGTGTGTGTTGTGCTTTGAGCATGTTTACAGCTCAAATACCCCAGAAAGTTCAGAAATGAGTGTAAAGAGATCGGGTTTGTTAGTGTTCGTGATGTTTCTGTTAAATGGTTTTTGCGAAATGAAATGCAGTTGTGGATGATGTACCATGTTCCTGTACTCAAGGACAAGAACTAATCTGAAATATATGAGAACTCCACCTTTTACTTTTCTACTCAAGCAACACTACTAAAAAGTTCTCACTATTTAACAAAAGTAATTGCACTGATCTATGACAGTTACAATATCTGGACAAACGTATTGGGACACCTGACTTTTCCAGCTACTTGTGGTTCTTGCCCCAATCTGCTTCTTTTCACGTGAACTGGGAGATCCAAACCTGATCCAGCGTGAGCGTGTACAAAGCCAGCTCCATGAAGATCTGCTTTCCATGGGTTGGAGTGGAAGATCTCCTGCTATAGAGCTCCAAACCTATTGCCATGAATGTGAACTCTGACCTACATCACATCTACCTCACCTACATCAGTACCTGACTTTAATAACACCCATGTGGCTGAATGAGCAAAAAATAGACAGACAGACAGACAGACAGACAGACAGACAGACAGACAGACAGACAGACAGACAGACAGATAGATAGATAGACGGTTGAAAAGACAGACAGACAGACAGACAGACAGACAGACAGATAGATAGATAGATAGATAGATAGATAGATAGATAGATAGATAGATAGATAGATAGATAGATAGATAGATAGATAGACAGACGGTTGAAAAGACAGACAGACAGACAGACAGACAGACAGACAGACAGACAGACAGACAGACAGACAGATAGATAGATAGATAGATAGATAGATAGATAGATAGATAGATAGATAGATAGATAGATAGATAGATAGATAGATAGACGGTTGAAAAGTCAGACAGACAGACGTCTAGACATCACAATTCTAGACATCACAAACTTGCTCAAATACTTGTGCTTGTATTTTTCTGTTCGTAACCCGTCAAATTTGAGGACAAAATGTTTACTTGCTGCCTAAAATATCCCATCCCACTAACAGGTGCCATGATGAAGAGATTATCAATGTTATTCACTTCACCGCTCATAATGTTATAATTACATAATGTTATACCTGATCGGTGTATATATATATATTATAAATCTCTTTAGTAGTTTTCATGTCTGATTCGTTTCTTTCCATTAGATTTTAGTCTTCAACTCTCTTTTCCCAGCATCATTCTTTTAATCCTGACATTTTTCCTCCAAGTCCTCCTCCTGTTCTGAATCTCCCTTCCTTCTCTCTGTGTGTGTGTGTCAGAAATAAAGCCAAATACAAAAGCCTTGAAAGTGTGCCAGCTCTGGTTTGGGAGGATTCTTGTCATTTCACTTGAATAAGCACATGCTCTACTTTGACTTGTTCCACAGCGGGACTGAAAGTGTGTACTGTACCTGCACTCACTCAAACAGTTCATCCAGTCGGCTAGCCAGATAAAATGTATTTATTTATTTTTCGTGAGATGCTAAACCATCAGTTTAGTATTGCGTAGGCAAATGGGAAATATAGTTTCAAATAAAAAAAATTGGGGGTAAAGTAATAAATCAAACAATGAATTGTAGATTTGGAGTAATTTACTTTTTTAATTAAATACATTTTTATTTGTTGAGCTCTATTGTAACAATGGAATACAGGGTGCGAGTAACACAGGAGTATAAAGTTGAAAAAGCGATTCAGAATATAGACTGGGAGAAGTGCCAAAACAAATACACCAAAATATTGGGTCGATCCCCTTCCCACATACACACACACACACACACACACACACACACACACACACACACACACACACATATAGTAAGGACGAGCTCACAAAAGTCATAATACCTACAAAATTACAAAACTACTTTACAACGTCATCCATCATCTTGGCTGAATTGATCACATGACCAAAACCGCGTCATCGTTTTTAAAGCTTTCCTTGTTTTCAAATTTGTCCACTGCGGAGAGTGTTTTCAAAAAGCTACATCTTCATTGACTAAAAGCGTCGTCTCAGTGTGGACGAAAGGTCAACACAGGCGAATACATGCGCTTTCAAACAAAAATCTATTAGTATAGACATGGCCTTAGCCATAACTGGTGGCACGTCAGGATCTACTGCACCGAAACTAAAGTTCCTTAGGCTTAGCATTCCCTCAGCCCTCAGCCTCCGTTTCAGTAGGTGTTAATGTATGTCTTTTGATTAACGCGGTGCCGACGCTGAGCTAATCAACAGATGATGAAGCACGGATGGCTTTCACACCAAGGTGAACTTTTCACACCTCTTACACAGAGGACCATCTCAATCTGATCAACGTCTGCTCACATACCAGATTACTGCAGAATTTCACCATCCATTTCACGGCTGGAGCAAATCTGGAAACACGGTGTTTCATGTACGAGTATACATTTTCATCTATGTTGCATGAAAGCTACGAAACAATGCATACAAGTGAAAATCTAACACAAATAAAAAAAAATGCTAGTTATGCTAGTTCTACTGTATGTAATATTTTGGGTTTATTGAAAAGTGGGGCCTCTGTTTTCATTATTTATATATGAAAGCTTATTAAAATCCCAGACTGAAATGCAGCTACTAGACACAGTTGTGTTTCTATCTATCTATCTATCTATCTATCTATCTATCTATCTATCTATCTATCTATCTATCTATCTATCTGTCTGTCTGTCTGTCTGTCTGTCTGTCTGTCTGTCTGTCTGTCTGTCTGTGAAATGATCACCACAGTGCAGTTCATGGCAGCATTAGCATAAAAAGTAACAGAGCTGGACAGATTACAGCACTAAAGCGTTGCCGCATCACCCTCTGTAGATAGAGATGTCTTAATTAATGCCGGCCTACCCTAACCACAATGCCATGCGATAATGGTGCAATTGAGATTTCCTTCCATCTCTAACTACAGAGAGCGATGCAGCGGTACGTTAGTCCTTTATCCTGTGCAGCTTTGTCTCTTCATCAACTTTCATGCTAATTTTGCCATCAACTGCATCACATCTCACAGAACGCTAATTAGAAAGCTACATCGCTGTTGTAATAAAACGCAACTGTGTCATGTGCCCGCATTGGATTCTGGGACTTCATTATTATGATAATAGGCTCCTCATGGGAAAACCTCACCCAGCAACACACTGACACCGCAATCTCTAAACGCATCACGAATATTCCATAGAAATACGTAACACTTTTCCTTTCACTGCACAAAAGAAAAAAGAAAAGAAAGGAAAAAAAAGTAGTAGCCGCTAGTCACGCTAGCAAGTTTCATTCATCTCTATCACGCTATATGATTCCAATGAAGTTGTGGTGTGTATTGTAAAACCATTTACAATTGTTCCTGGTGTGGATGAAAAGCACAAAGTAAATACGTTCGGTGATAAATAATTCATTACATCGCTAATACTAGAGTAAAGCACTTCCTGTTCTCTCAACACTTTCTGTTATGCTAAAATGGGGAAAAACAGGAAAATCTGCCTCAGGTTTACATGTAAGGCATTTAGGTAGACGCCTTTATCCTTTATCCCTTTATCATTGAGCTAAATACCGACTTACAACAACTGAGCAAAGGTGGGATAAGGGCCTTGATCAAGGGCCCAGCAGTGGCAGATTAGGGGTGGTCGGATTTAAAAACTCATGCCCTTCTGATCAGAAGTAACCTCTTAACCACTGAGCTCCCTCTTCCCTACAAGATCTGATTTACATTTATGACATTTGGCAGCAAATCATACCAAGAGGGCATTTGAGAGTTAAAGGCCTTGATCAAGGACACAGCAGTGGCAGCTTGGTGGTGGTGGGATATGAACTTGTGTCCTTCCGATCAAGACTCCAATGCCTTAACCACTGAGCTCCCAGCTTCCTCCTTCATCTCAAGCAATAATATTATTATGACACTTAGTCCACTGCTAATATCATGACTTGTAGAAATTGCAATAAGAATTTTTGATTTCCAAAAGCAAAAACACTTTCTTACGATCTATATTTCTGGCTGTCAACTTGGCTGCCCACCTTTAAAATGTCCTCAGACCTTCCTCAGAACTTCCTCAGACCTGAAAGTCTTTTATATATAGTGATGGGAAGATTGGATCATTTTACTTTGAATTTCATTCATCAAAATGAACTTAGTTTGAGTCGTTATTTCATTTTGTTCCTCTGATCAGAAATAAAATAAAATGAAATATTTTTCAATAAGCAGATCCCCAACACGTCTACATACACCAGCTTTAACTATATTCCTAATAAGTTATACATAAATAACTGCAGAGTGTCTATGGAAGTCACATGATAAAAGAACAAACGACTCAGACTAGAAGAGTTGAGAGATGAACTACTTATTTCTGTTTCTTGTACCTACACCTACAGAGATTTTGTGATGCTTTGCTTATGTGCGTCCAGTAGAAAATAAACAAATCACTCATTGAGACGACTCCTTCTTCCGAGTCACATTAAAGACTATGACGCTTCTAATGACAACTGCTAGTACCATGACTTGCCGGAATTTCAACAAGCAATTTAATTTCCAAAACATAAACACTTATTAACATCTTACAATCTACAATAAACCATTATGAATAATAGCAGTTCCTAGACAACTGAAATCCCTAAGGTATTAAACTAATCTCTTATCATGGCACCAGTTCAGAATGGTGTGTGTACAGCACAAGGTGAAGGTCTTAAGGCTCCCCAATTTAATATAAAAAATAGATTAAATATCAGAGAACCAGTGTTTGAAATAAAGTGGCAGCATTTTCTTTTCGTTTATGTGGATGTGATTGTAGATGCAAAGAAAAAAGCTGTTTAATACAATGCCCTGTGAAGAAAATGTCCCAGTGATGCAATTCTCCCCAACCCAGGCTACACAATAGAAGAAAAGACTCTCAAATTTCAAAAGTTCTCAAATGTGTATTTAGCCTACAATAGTGTCGAGGAGCCACAGTGCAGCCTGAATCCCCCCTGGGAACATTAGGTAACAGAAGAAAATCAGTGTTTGCCAGCTTGCCCACTGAATCACGAATAGCTTTTGCGTCTACTGGTCTATCAGGAGAACTCAATAGTACATCAAAGAGATAGCCATTAAAAAGAACCTAAGGAACTTACAGGTTTTTGGACTTCTTCTTCTTGGTTCCGTCAGGGCTGACGTCACAGCTGCACTCGGATCCGGCGCTCAGCTGCAGGGAGAGCAAAAGAACAACAGTAGGCATCATCCATCCAGACTGCCATGGAGCATGTGGAAACCTGACTGGGCTAAATCCTCAAGACCCATGGAGTCCTGGAGAATGTCTAATGGACCATGCAGCAGATTAAGTGTGTGTTTGTGTGTTGGCCCAGCTAGTTTAATCCTCTGGCATAGTCCCAGAGTGTGTTTTTTTGATGAGAAAGGATCCTCTGTGAAAGAGTGGGAATCCTTCTAGTCGCCTCAAAACTGTGGCCAAGATTAAAGCCTCAGGCTTGGACCTTGGAGTCAGGTTACCTTCCTGTCTTTGAAGGCTTTTGATTGGATAAATGGACTGTGGAGGAAGAAGGGGGGTTGGTGTGGGGTTGGTTTGGGAGGTTGGAGAGGCAGTAAACGGTCTGAGACTCTCCCCGGCTGGAGAGCGGGGGTGGGCTGTTCCGGGTAATGTGTTTGTTAAAGAATGCCCCATTGTGTTGGGAAGCGACCTCAAGTCTTGATCCTGATATGGCCTTACATGGAACTAAGCTCTCACACTGTGCCAGGACAACACATACCCCATTCCTGGCACAAACGGGTAAACATTTATTTAACTCTTTTCTGGATTTCTCCAATTTTAATTTTCTTTGGGAAGGTGGTAGATTAGTGGTGAAACTATTGGACTTTGGATCTGAAGGTCATGAGTTCAAATCCCAGCCACAGCAAGCTTACATTTACATTTACTGTAAAGCATTTGGCAGACTTACATTTATCTCATTCATACAACAAAGCAGTGATGGGATAAAGGGTCTTGCTCAGACTTTGGACTTTAGCTCAGAAGGCAGTGAGTTCAAATCCCAGCCAAACCAGGCTACCACTTCTGGGCCCCCTGAGCTAGGCCCTTAACCCCATAAATGCTCAGTTGTAAGAATGAGATCAAATGTGAGTCACTCTGTATAAGGCCATATGCCAAATGCCATAAATGTAAATGTAAATAGAAGCTGTGTTCAGGGGCCCAGAACTTAGCCTTCGGAGACAAAATCCAATCCCTTCACCACTGAACTACCAGCTCACCAGTTTAACACCAGTTTTCCCTTTATAATTCCATCTAACCTTTAAATATCTTTAATATTGGCACCCATGTAGCCCCCCCCCAGTGGTGATTTCAATCTATTGAACCCATTGTATGTTGGATATATGTTCAAGATTTTAGCCCTGAGCATAGCATTATCGAACGATAACCCTAATCTTCAACCAAACATAAAGGCTGGTTTGACTTCAAACTTGTAGATGCACAATTTTTCTTCGTTACTCCCTCCAACCCTTTGAAAGTCTTTAGAACCTCTCTGTCTCCTCTAATATAATGTTCTTGACACATCATTTAACACCTCAGCCAGATATTCTTCCAATCAAATCACAGAATTTTAAAACATCTTTCTGGTTATGACTTGGTTACTTTAGGGAATGTTATATCTATATATCGCTTCTTTTCGGAATGGTGCAAACTAGCCTCAGATAAACGCTAGCATTACAACATCAAGCTATGAGGCCTGACTCAGAAATGAACTTCTATGTCCAGCATTTTAGTCTAGAAGTTCTTCTAATCACTTTCAAGCCTTCTCTGCAATATTTGAATATTGGCAACCCTTGTAGATTTCTTGATATCAATCTATGGTGCCTTGAAAAATTATTTAGTGATGTCACGGATCTAAAATGCAACCGGAAGTCACACAATTATCGGAACAAGATTTACACATCGCGTAATGAACTATTAGTGACTGTATCATGGCATTTCCCTTAATCCAGACCTGTATGTGTACACAATAACTACAGTAATCTTATCTATTAAACATGATTATATCCAGTAAAACCGGCCGGACGAAATTTCCAGAAAGGGTTTGTATTTTCGCCTCCCCCCGAAACCTCTTAAACACCTCGTAAAGTGTCAACGCTGTACACAGTGTTCTGTGGATGCACAGGGTTACGACAAGCCTCTGGGATAAGTGAGCATGGGAGCGAATAGATCACTGCTAGTATGTGTTCAAAGATTGCTAGTGCAATGCTAGCACAGAGACTGTAGATCAGGATGATATATACAACAGCACAGAAAGAGAAAAAGAGACAGGGAGGGGGAGGGAGAGAGAGAAAATAAAATTCAGAGAGAGAGAGAGAGAGAGACAGAGAGAGAGAGAGAGAGAGAAGCTAGATGATGCTAAGTGCTTTTCAAACATGGAGGTACACAAGTGCAAAATGTACACACAATGTTCTGTCTCGGTGCACATATGGTACATTTTGTGTGCCTTCCAGAAATATTGGCACCCTTAAGCAAAGAGTGAAAATGTAATATGGGTGTAACGGTACACAAGATTCACGGTTCAGTACGTACCTCGGTTTTTTTAGTGACTGTTTTGTTCAATCTCAGTACAGTTTGGGGGAAGAAATGCAAAACATAAAATTGCTTGTCTTTTTTTTTTTATTACCGTTGTTTTTTTTATTATTATTACCATTTGTAAACATAAACAGTTAACTTTTTTTTTTTTTTTTTAATAAAATGCTGCTTGGTTTAAATAAAAAAATGTAATACATAAAAATAAAATGTAATAAATAAAATTAATCTAATATGCTTTTTAATATATTAATTAAGTAATAGATGAAATATGCACTAATTAAATTGATTAAATGAAATTAATTAAAAAATATTTAATAATTATTAAATATTTTTCAAAATATAATTATTCAAAATATAATTATTTATTTTTATTTTTTTTAACTTATTTGGGTAATACAGATATGTATATAAGTGTGTGTGTGTGTGTGTGTGTGTGTGTGTGTGTGTGTGTGTGTGTGTGTGTGTGTTTTGCATTTAATATTTAATTTTCTAAAGAAATGTTCTATGTAACTGTTCTACTTATTTAAGCATACTTTAACAAATGTTTTAATTTAAGAAACACAAGATATGTATTTATTTTTAGGTGAATTCATTTCTTCCATCCTTCATTCATTCATTCATTCATTCATTTATTCATTCACTCCCTTGAAAGCTGTGCAATAAACTTAATAAGTGCTTAGATTTTAGAACTCAGATTTTAACTATACACATAAAATAAGAATTGTATTCGGTACATGTGCACTGTACCAAAAGTCTTGTACCAAAACGCTTCTGTATGATTACATGTACCATTACACCCATAATATCTAATGTATTAAGTGAATTAGTGTGACTGAGTATGAGATTTATTTTGCCAAATCCAAATTTTATTGTCATTACATGTATGTAAAAAAACACATTTTATAGTCAAACTAAGTCGAAAAGGATTATAAATAAGAAAACTAATCAAGACCTAACACAGAAAAGGTGTACACACTAAAGTAACAAGCTATTACTCTATTATTACTTTTCTTTCCCAGATTATAAAATATGTCTGCAAGAAAAAAGGGATGTAACGAGTAGTTCCTAAAACTACTTTTTTGGACCCTCCATGGGCTCTGAAATAAATAATTCTTATCAGTACGTCTGTTATAAATTACTCCTTGCTCAGTTGCTTTGATTTGGTTCCTGGTGCAGTTCCTGAGTCTTGACCTCGACCACAACAGGGCCGGTTCTCACTGGGTCAGAACAGCTGCTGTAATGCACCAGACTGCACTGCCATGAGACCTTGCTTTACAGAAGAGCGGAAACCTGAGAACGGCTGCTACCCATAATCCCACCAGGGTCAAAAGTGCTATGAAAATAAAGTGGCTAATCTTAGCACTCGGGAACATGAGAACCAAAGTGACCAAAAACCAAAAAAATAATACTTAGGGAACGAGGTCCACAGACAGCATTAGCACTGCCAGTAGGGTGCTGAGGGAGATCTTGCGCTCTCTCTTTCTCTCTCTCTCTCTCTCTCTCTCTCTCTCTCTCTCTCTCTCTCTCTATATATATATATATATATATATATATATATATATATATATATATATATATATATATATATATATTACATATGTGGCTGTCCTGAACGTTTCTCCATATATATATATATATATATCATTCACAATAAGCCCTAGAAAGAAAATTATATCCGGATGTTTATTCTGCTGCAAATGCACACAGTTTAGTTGTTCGTTTTTAAAGTCCCTACCCTCAGTGACAGCTCTGCTCTGGCACACCAAACACATAAACACAATTAGGAGAAAGGTCAGTGAACATCAAGAGCTGTCCTGCCATGTAGCTTTAGCAAGGTCTAACAACCACGAGACGGCTGTAGTAGATCTTGGATTGTCTGAGCAGCCTTTTAAAAAAAAGCCTTGAAATATACTTCTTTATGTAAAGACAAAAATGAATTTGTATATTGAAAAACAGCCATTTCAAGAAAAATCGAGGATTGAAGTGATTTCTTAGGCCATGTCCACACTAATAGGTTTTCATTTAAAAACGCATATATTTTTTTTAAATATTGGCCCTCCGTCCATACAAAGACGGCGTTTCCAAGCAACGAAAACGTAGCTTTATGAAAACGCTATCCAAAATGGCTCAATTTGAAAACGTTTTCATGTCTCAGTGTGGACTGTAAAAACAGTGACGCAATTTTACGTTTTTGCGCATACGCAGTACAGGGACATTGCTTTCAAATGTTTCGGTGTGGATGAGCAACTTTTGGAAAACGATTGAAAACGCTTTCAGAACAACAGCGTCTTCAGATTGATCCGGATTAATATAGATGTAGACTTAGAAGAAAAACCTCTATGATATATGGTTGTCTTAATAAAAACAAAAATTTCTAGAATATCGTAGGCTGCAAAATAATCGTAATTTTTTATCATGGAACACCGTTGGGATGAATTGAACCGCTGCATCCTAGGGCTCCTAACCCTCCATCATCTACATCTTTATGGCTTTCGGCAGGCGCTCTTATCCGTTAACTTCTAATGATCTCATTTATAAAACCGAGCAGTTGAGGGTTAAGGGCCTTGCTCAAGGGCCCCAACAGTGGAAGCGTGATGAATGGATTAGAACTCATGACATTATGATTAAAAGTCCAACATTTGAACCATTCAGCAATTTAACCATTTTAACCTACTTCACCTGACTGTACTTTACTTTACTACCTTGTGGTTGATTGAGCACAAATTTCCGTCATCACACTAAAAAATCTAGTGGAACATATTCCCAGTAGAGTGGAGGTTCCCAGCAAATAGGACTAAATGTGGAATGCATTTAATCTAAATGTGGACCTTCTTGATGTCCCTGGACCTCTGCAGGTGTTTATTCCTGTGGTAATCCAAGCATTTGGTTTAATCTCCGTAGCAAATCGCTCTCCTGGGTGTTTACAGTGTGGTGAGAGACAGCCAAAACCCAGCAAGACCTAAGGTCTTCTAACACACAAACATACATACACTCAGGAGGAAGTTTGTTAGAATGTTCCTCTCTATCCTTTCGTCAAGTTCTCAGAAGCACACTCAGACCTGGGCCGCCCTAAACGGCGTCCAGCTGTTCTCCAGACGCATCTGTGGTCAGCACAAATGCAACTATTTACTAGCAATTCTCTAAACAGGTCATTCTCTAGACTGAAATGTAAACAGTTGCGAATGGGAGGTCGGAGTTGTACAACGGATGAGTTTATAACGTGCGTCTTGCAGGTATGAGTCATCGTTATGAAACGGGAGGTCATTTAGATGTAGTGCGGTATGTGAGTTCTGCTGTATACAGACACAATAGCATATCTTGTGTAGAGTAATAGGGAAGTGTGGAGATTGAGAAAACCTTTTTATGCCACAGATTCAGTTTGTTCAGAAGGTGCTGATTTTTCTTTATGCTAATGCTAATTTTTTTTGCAGGACTTGCAAGACAAATGCAAGGGAAAATGCCATTGTTAATAAAGATACACATATTCTGTTAGGCGTCTCCGGTGTCAGACCAAAGATTTCAGGAGAGACCAACAACATTTTTAAGAAAAAGAAAAAAACAGTAAGAAAGAAGAGGGAAATACAAAAAAAATAAATGATAAATAAACAATGTAAGCATTAGCAGACATGCTAGGAATTCAAAACTTTCATCTTAATCTTGTTTTCTGTAGCTGTGTATCTACTGCTACTGTCCACCATTTTCTTCTTTCTGGTAAATAATAGTAACTCGTCTCTTCTTTGGCTAACTAGCTAAAAAAGTTAGAAAAAAAAATAAAAATTAGTTGGTAAAAATATAAAAAATAAAATAATAAAATAATAAGTAAAGATAAAGATATTAACTATAGAGTTTGTGCAGGGTATGTAAAGTAAGGTAATGCAAATAAGTAAAGTAATTTAGAATGTAATAATCCACTTCGGGTCACCGCACCATGTCGTCGTTTATTAATCTTTTGTTTATTTGAATTTATTTATCGCCACATCTGTCATCTTTTGTTCTTTGACCAATTCAAAGCTTCCTTTTACTTGTAGCACAGCCTGCCAGATGTTTCCGAATCTGGTTCTGGTGCCTGCATTCTACTAGCGAAACAAAACAATAAAAACAAAACACATATGGCATTCTACAGTCTATATCACCCATATGGTGTGAAATTACAAGGAAGATGTAGTAATAAAGTTCTATTCTGTTCTAGTCCTATTCACAAGCATCGCACAGAACCGGCACGGTCTAGCGCTCACACACACACACACACACACACACACACACACACACACCACACACACACACACACACACCACTGTAAGTAATATTGAGGGGTAAAAATTACAAAGAAAAACTGAAGAAAATGTAACCCAATAATCGGCTGAGGAAAAATAACAAACACACACACACACACACACACACACACACACGTTAGCAAGACTTTGAAACCCTGATATTTCCTGACAGGAAAACAACCCCTAAACCTTTTTTTGGAAGGCTTTAATTTGTCTCTTCCTACTGTTGTCACGTCTGGGCGTGACCTGTCCACCATTTTCTTCTTCCTGGTGAAGAGTAGTTGCTTGTCTATTCTTTGGCTAACTAGCTAAACATAACAAGCTTTATGCTTATAAAAGGTTCTACTGCATGTGACAGGATTATATCATGATTGTAGATCAGCAAATCGCAGGTATTTAGTGGTGAACTGTAGAAACGTAGGACCCCATGCGCCACAGGATCAGTTCAAGAAATGATGACTTTTGATTGTATACTTAATTTCCACGCAATAGCTGATAACAAACCCTGCTAAGTAAATCCTGGAATGATCAACAGTGCTGTATTCACTTCATTCCTCAAAATCTTTAAAAACAAGGGCTTCAGAAAGACTTGTTTCATAAAGAGACACACAGATATCTGCATGCGGTCTCATCTCGGAATCTCAGCTAGATGAACGATCCACATGCTTTCAGCTAATCCCAGGTTACGAATCCGATCTCCCCCCCGAACGCATGCTTTACATCGTTAACATTCAGGTTATTTGGATGCGAGCGCTCCAGTGCGTCATGTGAAATGTCAGCCAAGAAAAATCCCTGTTCTTGAGCCCTCGCTGAGAGCTTCTGTCGAATAGAGGTTTGGACGACGAACATAAACGACACAAACAGAAAAATAATACAATAATTCAGAAAGCTGATAATAGCTCTGCTGCTAAAGGCAGGTTTGCATTTTATGTTTTATTGTCTATAGTAACTGCTAAATCTACAAGCAGAAAACCTTCACTTTGAGACCCCGCTTACTGGTATAATAACCTCCACTCTTCTGAGAAGATGTTCCATTAGATTTTGGAGGGTGCTTGTGGAGATTTGTGCTCATTCAGCTACAAGGGTCTTAATAAAGACCAGGGGTGCAATCAGGGTTCCAATCCATCCCCAAGGTGTTTAATAGGATTTATAGCTCTATAGCAGGAGATCTTCCACTCTAGACCATGTACAACAGATCTTCATGGAGCTGGCTTTGTGCACTGGAGCATTGTCATGCTGGAACAGGTTTGGGTGTTCCAGTTCAAGTGAAGGGAAAATGTCATGCTCCTGCTTCCGAAGACCTCATTGTTTGGAGAAGAACCACCTATGGCTGGACAAGTCAGGTGTCCCAATACTTTTGCTCGTATAGTGTAAGCAAGAATTAACTTGATTTCTCGTTTCATAAACTCACAAAGTAAAAATAGTTGTTGTCTCTGAAGAATAAAACAGTTCAGGAAGTGCTATAATAGGAAAATAATTACTGAGAAATAGGACCTACGCTTCGTGTCGAGCCTCCACACACACACACACACACACACACACACACACACACACACACACACACACACACACACACACACACACACACATCGAAACACAATAACTTCAATATCTCCTGCTGTTCACAGCTCAACCTTTTACTGAGTGTTCCAGCTTCCTGTTATGGAACGTGATTTTTGGCAATTACCTTCCTGTTATTACCTTCCGACCCGTTTACAACATGCTTCCTTCTCGTACCTTTTCCGTTTCTCTCCCTCCTTTCTTTCTTTTCCATCTACCTCCAGCAATATCAACTACCTGAGCACAATACGCTTTCCCCAGCGACATCCCCGGGACGTTGTGAACGACCAGGTCTTGGTTTCCTCGCATTGTCCTGAGTGTGTGTGAGAGCAGGATTCAGGACATGACTATGTTCTCCCGAGGGTAAAAGATCTCACAATGCAGCGATCTACTTTTATAATAATGATCATTCGAAACAAAAAGGGGCGGGGCCAACAAAGCTGGCAGTCTGGAGCTGCTTGGGGTCACAGCAGAAACGTATAAGGTCATGTCCACACTAATACATTTTCATTTAAACATGTTTATTCTCTCCGTTTTGGCCTTCCATCCACACCGAGAAGCGTTTTTTTTTTTTGTCAACGAAAAAACGTAGTATTTGAAAAAAAAAAGCTCTCCAAAGTGAATCAATTTGAAAATCGTCAGTATGGACTGCGAAAACTGAGGCTTTTGAAAACAATGACACAGTCTGAGTCGTTGCCGAAATGTAAATAAATGCCAGGCCGAAATGACGCAAGTCGAAGAGTCTGACGTTGAGCGTTGAGCGTTTTCATACATTTCAGTGTGGATGAGCAACTTTTGGGAAACGATTGAAAACAAAAGTGTGGACACGGAGCGTTTTTAGACGAGAAGACCGTTTTCAAATGTATCCGGATTACTGTAGACGTAACCTAATTTCATGTGTTGACCTCGAGTTACATCTGAAAATGAATGAGTGAGGTAACGTCCCCTGTCCACTTTATTAGGAACACCTGGACAACTTGATGTAATCAGCCAATCATGTAGCAGCAGCTAAATGCAACAAAAAAAGGAATGAATGTTCTCATCAAACATCAGGATGAAGAAAAGACTGTGACATGGTTGTCAGAGCCAGATGTTCAGGTTTGAGTATTTCAGAAAATGCTGTTCCTGGAAATTTTACACTCAAAGTAAATACCTAAAAACATTGAGTGAGCAATAAGGGGTGGGTGTAAATGACTTGGTAATGGGAGCTCAAAGAATGATCAGTCCTTCAAGCTTGAACGTTCCTTCAAGTTGAACAGTAATGTAGCATGAGCTGGCTTCATAATTTTCAGAGAAAGTACAAGAGTTCCTAATAAAGAAACACCTGAGTGATCTGCTGAACTTTAGAGCAATGATCTTAACTCAGCTGTCAATCAAAAAAAATCTATGAGCTTGTGCATGTTGTGCTTGGTTCTTCAAGCTGAACTGTAATGTTGCATGAGATGGCTTCATGTTTTTCAAAGAAATTATAAAAGTTACCTATGAAGAAACACCTGAAACAGTGATTAGCCGAGGTTTCTTGGTTTGGAGGGATGATGTTACTGAGTCAGCTTCCAATCAGAGCGAGTCTATAAGCTCATGTATGTAGAAGAGAGCAGACGGCAGACGTGCCTTGGATTCTGTATTCATGGTTCTCAGAGGTTCTCAGAAGGAAGCGCGTGCTAGCTTGACATTCCTTCACATTCACGCTAGAAGTCATGCTCATGTGATTGCAGGGCATTTAAATGACAATGACCAAAAGTCCAAAATAAAAAATCGATCCTAAATAATGATCGTGTTATAATTTGTATTCATTTGTTCGAAGAAAAACAACACATTTTTTACGTCTTGAGTTTAACTAAATAAAAGCCACATTGAAATATACTGAGGATCGCATGGAACTCGTACTGAACCAGGAAGCATCATTTTCACCTTCAGTCCTTTATCCATCCTTTATCAATCACACACACACACACACACACACACACACACACACACACACACACACACACACACACACACACACACACACACACACAGCCGGATGTTCAATAGCCATGAGTAATTGCTTATTCAATGAGCGTTAAATACCAGAGGGATGAGTGTTTAACAATAGGGAATGCATTAGTGTGTGTCTATGCATGTGTGTGTGTGTGTGTGTGTGTGTGTGTGTGTGTGTGTGTGTGTGTGTGTGTGTGCGTGTGTGTGTGTGTGTGTGAATATGATATGTTTGCATTATAGTCATTTTCCTGCTGATAATTAGTGTCTGCTGCAGCAGGACATGTGTCTGCTTCCTGCTGGTGTCATGGCTTCCTGTGGTGTGGGATGTCCAGCGATCCGCTCGGGCAGAACCAAGGTCTGGTGAAGGCATTGCCGAATACATCGTCAGTATCGTGCACGCTCATTCGTGGGGTTACCGAAAAGCTTATCGGACAAGTAGGAAAAGGGACAACAGGAAATACTGGAAAAGCTTGTCACAGAGCAGGGAGCGATGAATTAGCTCTGTGTTCCGGCCACGATTCCGGATTCCGCTTGTAATTCCAAGATAAGGCCCTGCGCTGGAGTATATTTAGACATCAGAATTCCGTAACAACAACAGACTAACAGTAACCCTATATAAAGAGCGCTAATATCTGCTAGCGGGATGGACAGGGAATCCTGTTCGGCTCTATTTTAAGATCTATGGAAGGCTTTTTCGAGGCTGCGATGAACAGCGTTCCTAAGCTGGCTTTCCCTGATACTGTTTGCATTTTGACATCACATAAACTAACACCCACTGAACATTGTTTAAGCTAGCTACATGCAGTGTGTGGCCAAAAGTGTTGGCTTTATCGCCCAGTTTTTCCAGCTACATGTGCTTCTTTCCCAAACCGTTACCACAGAATTGGAGGCACACAGTGGTTTAGGATGCCTTTGGATGTGGTAGCATAAAAATTTTCTCTCACTTGAGCTAAGAGCATAACAAATCCAGCTCCATGAAGATATGCTTTACATGGGATCGAGTGGAAGATCTCCTACTATAGAACACTGAACTCATCCCTACTGAACATCTTTGGGATGAATTGGAACTTTGACTTATACAAATATACAGAAATATACTGATATTATTAAACAGTCGATATTTTTTCTACAAGTGTGTGATGATTCACTGTGAAAACGCAGAGCAGCAGTGTGCATCCTGCATCACAGGACACTGAAAGATTCTGCTTGGTGTTTCTGAGTCTTTAGTAACACTAAAAAGCTCTCGATCTCTCGAACAAAGATCAGTGGATAGTTTTACCTTTCAGAACAACATCGTCATTGTGAAAGCAGGACATGGGGGAAAGAAGGAGCAGAGAGGCCAGGAAGGAAGATCAGAGTGAAGGTCAGATTGAAGGTCATGCTCCTGTCACTGAGAGGTTCCTTTACAGGTCTCACGAGACATCTAACACAGGAGAAAGAGCTCTGACAGGATCAGGATTATGTGAAGGATGGAATTCGCCAGTGATGTCCAGTTTAGGAGCAGTGATGAGGGTCAGTACTGAGAGCATTTCTCAGTAAGAGAAGGAAGGAAGGAAGGAAGGAAGGAAGGAAGGAAGGAAGGAAGGAAGGAAAAAAAGGAAGAAAGAATTGGAGAAAATGATGGAAGGATTTAAGAAAGAAATAAAGAGCAAAAGAAAAAAGTTAAAAGCAAAAGGAAGAAATAAAGGTGCAAAATTAAGAAAGAAAAGGCATAAGAAATAAACAGCGAAAGAAAGAAAGAAAGAAAGAAAGAAAGAAAGAAAGAAAGAAAGAAAGAAAGAAAGAAAGAAAGAAAGAAAGAAAGAAAAACAATAAAAAATAAAGAAAAGAAAAAAGGGAGGGAAAACAGAAGGAAAGGAAAGAAAGACTCTGAGAAAGGGAGGAATAAAGGAAAAAGAAAGCGCAGTACATGTGTGTGTGTTTGATGCTCAGTGCTGTGGAGATCAGACGCTGTGACATCAGTCACACTACAGAACCTTCACACTATGTTTACTGGACACTTCATCTTCACTGCTCCAAATGTGCAGAAGCATCAGAGAAACGTTTAGTGATGAAAACACAGGGTAGGAAAATGTTGTCTCACTGCTGAACACGCAAACACACACACACACACACACACACACACACACACACACACACACACACACACACACACACACACACACACACACACACAATTCTGATTCCCAATACCACTTCTTCTTGTGTTTGCCATCCACAAATCTTGAGGCCATGACAACAGAGTGGTAAGAGGTCTCTATCTTACAGTAACTGGCCCTCTACACACACACACACACACACACACACACACACACACACACACACACACACATATACACAGAGCATCAATGACATTGCTGTACACTCAGCAGACCTCCACCTGCCTCCATCTTTTCTGCCAGATTCATATTGGCAAAGACTCTGCTATAGCAACTGTGACACACACACAGAAAACACAAAAGAGCAAAGGGCTCCGCGTGTCTGCGGCCTCAGAGAGACGGAGCTGCGCGTCACGGATGTCAGATCCGGCGTTACGGCCGTGTGTTTTATGGATAACGTGTACTTATTCACGTCATGTCACACAGAGCATATACTCATGTGTAACGCAATGACGTGAAACAGCTGAGACACAATGCAATGAACGTCTCGTGAGGCAGGAGTCAGTAATGACCTCCATGTACTTTGTACACATTTCAACCCCTAGGCCTTCAGTGGTGTCCCACCTGAATCAGTCCACCTCATAATACCATCATAATGACGCCACCACTATAGAAGAACACGGTAGAACAGAGCGCTGCATCACACGCAGGAATCCCATACAGTCTCATACACGTCTCCTTTCACTGTAGCCACAGCAGCACCGATATTCACCTCATCAAATCACTGTTTTGTTTTTTTTCAGATGCGAGTTACGAGTCTGACTAAAGCGCTAAAGGACGTGAACATGCCGACATGGTCGGACGCCTTCTAGAGGGCCTCGAGGTGACTACATCGCAATCTGATTGGTTAAAGCAACAGCCCCAAGCAACATAGATTTGAACCTACCAACAGTCCGTGCTGCTCATTTCTGTTATTGGGAATCATTTAATGCCTATTCATGGGAAAAATATATTAAAAGGTAAGTCAGTGATTCTAATATCTTCATGGCCCACCACTCTAAAATGACAGGTTTTGTATCCCAGAACCTCTCAGTTTAGATCAAAGCATCAGTAATAAATGTATGAACAGAGAAATTGAAATCAGTTCCAGGAGATTCTGTGCTTCGGTAGGAGGAACCTGATTCCTCTTCGATCTCAAAGCCGAATCTACAAAATGAGGATCATACCATTTTAGTTATATGGGGGTGCTCACTGTCTGATTTTTTTTATAGAAGTGTTTTTTTCCCCCAACAAGTTAATATACAGCTTATTAGGACAATGAATATGTGAAAAGAAATTGAAGTACTGTGTGAATAAGGTATAAGCCTGGCACTTGTAACTATAAATCCAGACCTTTTGACCAATCAGCATCTAGAACTCGACGTGTTTGTTCCTAACATCCTGTTAAGCTTCTGCTCTGAACGATGAAGTGCTAATCCAGGATCTTCTGCATTCGACTCGCTAAAAGTACGAAGGAACAAATTCATCAATCATAAAAAAAAAAATTTCCTTCGCACCTTTATCGCGGATGGAAGCCAAAACCACGTCGAGCTGCAGGACGTTCATTAATTTCACGCTGCTCCTGCGCTCAGACGTTCCCACGCTGTTCCACTGCGCGCCAAAACGCTCCTTTCCAAACAGCACGCAAACAAAGTGCTTCCAATTAACTCCAGATTAGAAGTTCTTTGAGAGATCTGAAAGCGTGAGCTCGGTTTCTACCGGAATATATACGTGTGGGCAGAGGTAATCGCTCACACACGGGTTTTGGCTCCATATGTGGTTCTTCACCAGTCTGTTCCCACAAAAGCTGGGAGCACAGAATGACTTCGGATGCTGTAGCGTGAAATCTTCCAGAACAAACCTGTTCCAGGATGACAATGCAAACCCTGTGAACAAAACCAGCTCCTTGAAGATATGCTTTTCATGGGTTGGAGTGGAATATCTCCTGCTATAAAGCTCTGACCCTCAACCCTACTGAACACCTTTGGGATGAATTAAAACTCCTACATCAGTACATTAATTTACTAACATCCTTGTTTCATCTCAAACATATCTCACAAATCTCCACAAGCACACTTCAAACTCTAGTGGAACATCTTCCCAGGAGAGTAGAGGTCATTATAGGAGCAAACTGGTGACTCGCTGTGGAAAGCCCACACCAATTTTCTGGTCAGGTGTCCCCAAACTTTTAGCCATAACGTAGCTAGCTAATAACATTGCTAATCACGCGGTTAGGAGCGAGAGTGCGTCCCTGTGGTCCAGTTATACATTTTTTCTGTTTGTAGATGTTGCTGTAAATGCTGAGGAACTGAATCGTGGACTGTAGCACGGTGGTTGTTCCTGAAGGAACAAGCCCAAGACAGCTGTAAAAGTAAATGCTAATTAAGCGCTGCTGGCTGTAACAGACGTTATGTAAGCTATTGTGGAGTAAGTAATAAGCAGGAAGGAGATGGAGGCAGAGCAGCGGGTTCTTCAGAGAACAGGTTATAATCCTGGAAGACGCCTGCCACATCACAGAGTAATGAAGTGTGAGAGGAGCTGTTTAAGAACGCGCAAGACTGCTAAGAGCTATTATTAGCTGAGCGAAACAAAACGACCTGACACGGCCCGGCGGAGTGAGCGGAGCGGGGCTCAAGTACAAAACGCACAAAGGAAGAAAAGAATAAAGGATGGATGGAAAGAAGTGTAAAAAAGTAAACACAAACACATACATGCCTACAAACACGTACACACACATTGACAAATACACACATTTTGATACACAAGCACGCAAGCAAACACACACACATTCAGACACCGACACACATACACACACAGACATTCACATAAACACGCATTTAGACACACAAACACATGCAGACACACACATACCAACAAACACACACATGCACTTGCAGACACACATGCAGACAAACACATGCAAACACAGGAAGACACACAAACAAACACAGACATACACATAAACACACACGCAGGCAAACACACATACGCGTAGACACACACATAAACACACATGCAGAAACACACAAACATACATACCCACTTGCAGACGCACACCAATACATATACACACACAGACAGACAAAAACAGAGAGAGATACACACACACACGAACACACACACACACACACACACACACACACACACACACACACACACACACACACACAGAGCTAATCATGTATTTGTTATTACATTAGTGTGGTGACCTCAGGCATGAGCCCTGGGTAAATAATAAGAAAAACAATGTGAGGTTATTTTTTAATTCATCATTCGGTCAGAAGGAGAGAGAGAGAGAGAGAGAGAGAGAGAGAGAGAGAGAGAGAGAGAGGGTGGAGAGAGTGGAAGAGAGAGAGAGAGAGAGACAGAGAGAGACAGAGAGAGAGAGAGAGAGAGAGAGAGAGAGAGAGAGAGAGAGAGAGAGAGAGAAGGAGAGATAGAGGGCAGGAGAGAGGAAGAGAAAAAGAGTCTTATACACTGTGGTAAATCAACTGAGCCAAAAAAGGAAGAAGATGGTGAAAGAAGAGCGTCTGCTCCTGGCAGCTGAACATCAACGTCATTACATCACATTGCTTCACCTTCTCCTTACCCAGAAAACCCCTGTGTGTGTGTGTGTGTGTGTGTGTGTGTGTGTGTGTGTGTGTGTGTGTGTGTGTGTGTGTGTGTGTGTGTGTGTGTGTGAGGTTGTGTTTCAGTAACGTACCGTACATGCACGTGTTTTATACACAATATTTATGCAACTTTTACTGGAAACGTTCAAAAGACTCGGGTCATGAACATATTCTGAGAACTGACAGAACCAAGAAAAGGAAGATCACAACACAAAAAGATGAGATATCTAACTAGAAGATAGATAGATAGATAGATAGATAGATAGATAGATAGATAGATAGATAGATAGATAGATAGATAGATAGAAATAAGGAGGGGGTCCATGCTGGGAGAAAACAGGAAAGGAAGGATGGAGATAAACTTTCTTTCAGCTTCTCCTATTAGGGGTCGCCACAACAGATCATCCGTATTCGTGATCCAGATGTTAGATTTGGCACGTTTTTACACTGGATGCCCTTCCTAACGCAACCCTTCCCATTTATCCAGGCTTGGGACCGGCACTAAGAGTGCACTGGCTTGTGCAACCCTAATGGCTGTGGTTGGTTCCCTGACCGGGGATCGAACCCGGGCCGCAGAGGTGAGAGCGCCGCATCCTAACCACTAGACCACCAGGGAATCCGAAGGAACGAGATAAATAAACCTTATTAAATAAATCCAAAATTAACTTGTCTTTACAGAAAACTCACTGACCACAACAGCAGCAGAACTGCTTAGTGTCGGTTCAGTTCAGGCTGGTGGTGGTAGTGTAATGGTCTGTGGACGTTTTATTAGCAGGCACTGTTTATGAATTGCACAGCTGAAATGCTCGATGCTCCCAAAGCGATAATATCAACATGGATGCAAATCAATGTTTTCAAATCAATGCATGAAGATCTGAGTTTGTTCCTTTGAGTTCTATAGTCCTTCTAATAAAATGGCAATCCAGGGTCTGGTTTTTTAATAAAGATTAAATACATTATTAGCATGAATGCATTAGGAATATAAATGCGTATCAGAGCTGCTGTTACAGGAACCCAAATCAGATGCAAGACCTTGTGAGCAATCAGGTTTGAGGATTCCTGTGTACGTGCCTGAAGGTCATGTGACCAGGTGGGCTATGAAAAGGTTGTGCTTCTGTTTTCAGTACTGTAAGTTTTGCTCACTGTGTCTGGGAATAAAAAAAAACAACCTCTGGCCTTACAGACGGGAGCATACTGGAATACGCATAAAATCCTGTAAACACACACACACACACACACACACACACACACACACACACACACACACACACACACACTTCCAAGAACACTTGATGAGGTAAAAGATCTTTGAACAAGACGTTAGCACCTTTTTGAAGCATTTCCAAGATAAATGTGTGCACTGTAGATGAGAGCTGTGCAAACTCCCCCCCCTTACGCCTTAAAAGGTCGTCCTGATGAGGACTGGTTTAACAATTAGAGTGTAAAAATAAAAAGCATTTAATATCACAGTACCTCGAGAACATCTAAACATTAAAGCTAATTTGAGTCCGGGGAACAAAAACAAAGAGAAAAAGGCCAGACGTGTTTTCCTCTCCTGCGTCTCTGGCAGCCGAAACATGCCGGGTGTTTACCCTCGCCTCGCCAAATATTTACTCATTTCGCAGTGTGAAGCCCCCAATTCAGGTCGCCTCTCTTCACATACGTCGACTCGACCTCGTCACCTTTTGTCCAGTTCCGATCCACAAATAACGTCCCCGGCTACAGTTTGCTCGCTGCTGCATCACTGCTCGAGTACACGCCACACACACACACACACACCACACAAACACATACACATGTCCAACATCTACTGTACACCTCGTCAATACTAACATGCCAACATGCTAACATAACGTGGTGTGTGTGTGTGATGTTCCCAGTGTGGACTTTGGTTTCAGCATCAACGCTGATGTTTCTCT
>JBCEWE010000457.1:7930000-7950000 GCA_039877035.1 Silurus lanzhouensis | reverse complement strand
GAAGTGTCGACCTTGGAGACAAGGGACAACAAAAAGGTGCTAACAACAACATTTGTGTGAGTTTATTGTGTGTGGTGCGAACAAATTACATCTAACAAGCCACATGAGGAACGTCTAAGAATAAGGGACCTAAAACCGAAGCTTTCCAAGAATCTGAGCCAAAACTGCCTGGGCAGGCACCAGAGCCATAAAAAGTAGGACTAAACAAGCATTATAACTTTCAAGATTATACTTAAATAAATAAAAAATATTTAAAGATTTTTATCTGGAATTTTGAATACAGAAAACGGGACTTGTAAAGATTCGAGTATTTAATAGCGGGACTATTGAGCTATAAATAACTACAAATTTGAGCCAATAATACAGGAAATAGCAAAGAACTAAAGCCTTAAAAACTGGGATTAAACAAGAGCCAGGATTTAGAAGAATAACATCAGGAGCCATAAAATCTCAGACCAACTGAAAAGTAAGAGCCATACAAAATGGAATTAAGTAGGAAAAAGTGGGAAATTGGAGTTCTGTGTATTTATATTCCTTTTTTATTTTTAGATTAAACAAAAATATTTTCAGGCACAGTACCAACAACGAAGCAAAATAGGAACTAGTAGTTGTAGATGTAAGATCTGTAAAAACTGAGACTAAGCACATGTCATAATAACTAGATTAAAACTAGACTTGAACTGAACAAGTACTAGTGCCTTAAAGACTGGGACAAATCAAAAACAAGAGGATTAAAGACTGGGTCTAATCAGGAATGAGAGGCTTAAAGTTCAGGTCTAACCAAAAACTACAGGCTTAAAAATGTGGTCTAACCAGGAACTTGAACCTTAAAGACTGGGTCTAACCAAGAACTATAGGCCTAAATACTTGAATTAACCAAGAATTTGAGCCAAAACTGGTATGAGCTAAGAAGTGTATGTTTAAAGACTTAGATTAACCAAGATTTAGAGGCTTAATGACTGGGATTAACCAAGTACTAAAGACTTAAAAACTGGGTGTAAACAAGAATTAGAGGCTTAAACTGGAATCAACCAAGAACTAGAGACTTAAAGACCAGGAGTAACCAAGAACTAGAACCTTAAAACAGGGATTAACCAAGAACTAGATTCTTAAAAACTGGGATCATGAAGAACTAGAGGTCCAGAGACTAGGATTAAAAACCGCTTGCTAAATTTCTATTCTAGAACTTTCCTGGTAGGAATAAGTAATTGAATTCCTACAGCGCTGATTTACACTTTTGGTATAGATATTTGTGAGACCTTATTCCCTGTGCTAAACTGTGTCCTCCGGAGCTCTCCGAGCGCTTTGCAGCTCTTTTTAGTTACATTTTTTTTCAGTAAATGTCATTTGAAATGTCAATCTGATTTACTGTACGGCCTTTCGGTTTGTTTTATGGAAAGATGCTCCGCGATATACGGCCACGGAGACGGGGTTCTTCCTAACAGTCCACAGCTGGGGGAAAAAAGCCTGATGACGCCAGTAGGTAGTAAAATTACACTGAGATTCAGCCAAAACACACACAAACACACATACACACAGAGAGATACACACACACTACATCATGGTACATTCCTTCTTCGATGCTAACACTGCCATTTAAGGTTCAGAAAACTCCCGGATTGGCCGCAGTCATAACTTCCATCTTTTCCATCTCTATCTTTCTGTTTCTCTCTTTTTCTGTCCACACACACATAAACACACACCCATTCACACACACATAATAGATACACATACTATGTACATTAAAGATGCTTTAATATATATTTTTATTCCCCTGTTTGCCTCTTATGATCTTGCAAACTCTCTTTAGTAGTCGGAAAAATAATTAATGACTTTTTATTTCACTGAAATGTCGTTGGGGATGTAAACGTCTGCACTTATACACATGAACTACATTTAGCTGCTAATCACCGAGAGTCTTATTTAAGCTCCAGCAGGACACAAAGCTGAACAGCGCCCTGTAGTGGACAAAACAAAAAATACATACTGTTATTGGTTCTATTGTATTGTAGTGTTGTGTTTTCTGGCCAAAAATGTTTTAAAAGCACGGTGATATGAACGAATCAAATACTAGGACTAAGCCAATGCAAGAGCTGTAAAGATTGAGACTAATCAAGCATCCGAATCTTGAACAATTTAACAAATAGCAGTCAAGAGCCATTAAACCTATGATTACACAAATGAGAACCTTAACAGAGTGAGACTAGCCAGGAACTAAAACTTTAAAGACCAGGTACTAAAGCCTTAAAAGACTCCAACTAACCAGAGCTAGTGTGTTACAAAGCTGGGGCACACAAGAATCTAGCCTTAAAAAGACCCACCAACCATAACTAGGGTGTCACAAGACTGGGTTTAAGCAGGAACTAGAGCCTTAAAGACTGGTCCTAAGCAATCACTAGAGCCTTAAAAACAGGATATAACCAGGAACTAGAGACTGCAACTAACCAGGAACTACAGTAAACAGTGAACTAGAGCTTTATAGACAAAGATTAAAGAGCAACTATGCCCTAATAAACTGGGTCTAACCAGGAAGTGGAGCCTTATGTGACTTGGACAAACCAAGAATGAGATTATTGAGGACTGCAACTAACCAGGAACTAGAGCTTTTTAGACTGGGATTAACCAGGAAAGAGAATCTTAAAGACTGGTCCTAAGCAGGAACTAGAGTCTTAAAAACAGGGATTAACCAAAAACTAGTGCATTAAAAGGCTCCACTAACCAGGAACTAGAGCTTTACAAAACTGAGACTAACCAGGAGCCTAGAGTTCTGAAGACTGGAAAGACTGTGTCTAACCAGGAAGCAGAGCCAAAACAGACAGGAACTAACCAGGAACTATAGCCTTTTAGACTGGAAATAAACAGAAACTTGAAGCGTATAGACTTGGACTAACCAGGAACTAGAAACTTATACACTGCGACACACCAGGAACAAGAAGCTTATAGACTAAGACTAACCAGGAATTTGAATATTATTGAGTGGGACTAACCAGGAACTAGAAGCATGTAGACTAAGGCTGGCCAGATACTAGAGACTGCAACTAACCAGGAACCAAAGTAAACAGTGAACTAGAGCTTTAAAGACAAAGATTAAAGAGGAGCTAGGCCCTTATAAACAGGGTCTAACCAGAAAGTAGAGCCTTAAGTGACTTGGACTAACCAAGAATGAGATAATTAAGGACTGCAACTAACAGGAACTAGAGCTTTTTAGACTGGGACTAACCAGGAAGGAGAATCTTAAATACTGGGTCTAACCAGGAACTATAGGCATATAGACTGGTACTAATCAGGAACTAGAGGCTTATTGACTGGGACTAACACCGAATGATGTACTTTTGAATTGTTTAAGTATCTTCCTGGATGAAAAACAACTTTCCTCTGAACCTAATGGTGTCTGGGTTCTTCTGATTCTGGGTTATTTTCCAGAAGTAGCCACTTGGTGGCATCAGGATCCTGATTAACAGGAAGAGGACGAGAGATTTACAGTGTTCTGTAGTGCTGCATTTCAGCCCAGTATTTCAGACAGATCATGATGGGGTCACGCTTGAGTGTGTGTGTGGTTACTCTGTGCTAAATTTATTTCATGTGTTGGTTGTGACATAAGATCTTAAGCTGTCATCATCACTCTGCTGAGACATGTTTATTGAATGATTATGTCAGGGTTGTTCTGAGGAGCTCACCTTCCTTCCGGAGAACAGCATGTAGAGCTGGTGCATGGAGCCTCCATTTTTGGTCAGCTCCTTCTTCAGGGTTTTTGGAGAGGGCAACGTCCATCCCCCCTTGCTAGCGGTGTTCACCTCCAGGCGGTTGATAGCGTTATCGGAGGTGAAGCAGGTGGTCCGTGGGTCTTGCAGGAGGCTCCCCTCACTGTGGGTACGCCTCCGCAGCGAGTTCTGTACACTTAGACCTCCAGAGCCCCCGTGCTTCTCACACGAGCTCGCCTCCACCATGCTCCTCCTTTTAGTGGGCTCCAGGTAGTTATCATCACTATCTTCGTCATCTTCGTCCTCATCTTCATCTTCATCCTCGTCCTCATCATCTTCGTCAGTGGCGGTCGAGGACAGGGCGTCTGTGCTGAAAGATCGGTCCAGACGCAACTCAGGTATGATGAAGGATGAGGAAGAGGAGGAGGCCGGAGGGTTGATGTAATCCTCGTCTTTTTCATATTTCTCCTCACCCTCTGCTTCAGCACTATGAGAGCCTTCTTCTTCGTCTTCTTCTTCGTTAGGGCTCTTTTTCTCCTCCTCTTCCTCCTCTCCTCCTTCCACTCTCCAGATGTCACTCAGACTGCCCTCGGTGGATGGTGGAGGTGTAGGAGGTACAAGGTGTCGAGTCTCTTCCAGGGGAGAGCTACCCGAAGTGCCTGTAGTGACTGGGGCTTCAGACGGGCTTCCTAGTAAGGGCTCGTCCTCAGAGGGGCGCCACTGAGCACCCAGATCACACTGTTCATCCAGTTTAGGCTCCAGCATCTGAGGAAACACGAATAAGAATTATATGATTCAATCATTTAAAAAAGTGGGCTTTAACTCATGGCAGGGTGGGGTGTCCAGGTCGGGCACTAGCGGGAAAAGGGGACTGACAGAAATAAGCCACACCTCTTTTACAAAGGCCACGCCCATTAACATCTCCTAACACACTGTAGCCGTAGTTCCTTTAATGTGATTGACAGTAAAATTAGCCGCACCTTTTTAATACTCTCACACACACATACACACACACACACACACACACACACACACACACACACACACACACACACACACACACACACACGGAGACCACGCCTTCTTTAGTCATTTTAACACAATCCGGGTTCCGCCTACTTCAAAGAGAGTAACACAAAAAGCCATGCCTCCTTTACGGTGTCTGACAATAAAAGTAGCCACACTTTTTCAATACACACACATACACACACACTCACATACACACAAACACACAAAAGACACACAGTAGTCACACAACTTTGATATAGACCCACACACATACACACACACACACACACTCACATACACACAAACACACAAAAGACACACAGTAGTCACACAACTTTGATATAGACCCACACACATACACACACACACACTCACATACACACAAACACACAAAAGACACACAGTAGTCACACAACTTTGATATAGACCCACACACACACACACACACACACACACACACACGCACACACACAGATGCCACACCTCTTTAATCTATACTTACACACACACACACACACATATAAATGCACAAAACACCTTCTAAAGAGCTTTCAGCAGGTGCTAATTTCAGCATGTGAACCGTTTTTATGGTCAGTGTCACAGTAACACAGCCATGAACTCATGTCTTTCCATGTGATTTGACAGGCAGTCCTGTGATCACTCTCTCTCTCTCCCTCTCTCCCCTCTCTCTCTTCCCCCCCCTTTCTCACACTTGATCTCTCTCCCCCTCTCTCGCTCTCACTTTCTCTCTCTCTCTCTCACTCGTTCTCTCTCTCTTTTTTTTTTCTCTCTCACGCTATCATTAGCTAACAGTTCGGCCTCAGATTGCCACCTGCCTCTTTCTGGGAATAGTGGTACATTGCTGCACTGCTTGTTTGCGCCTCGGTGGCACTTCTCCGTATTCCATTTGTCCTGCGCCGCATGCTCCGAGCACCACGGCTTCAAAAAGGTCACGAGTGATGAAGGCTTAGTGAAACATTGACAGCACGTCCCAGAGTCAACAGACAGTAGTCCGCTGGAGAGAAGCTCATCCGGATCACAATACGCAACATCGTTAGCCTCGACACACACACACACACACACACACACACACACACACACACACACACACACACACACACACACAGTACAATCACTCCGATTAGTCCTGGCACTAAATACAAAATTATTCATCATATGCCTTACACCAGTTCCATTTACGAGAAGACCGTGTGTGAAGCATTATGCATGGATGGGACACACACACACACACACACACACATACAAACACACTCACACACACACACACACACACACACACACACACACACACACACACACACACACACACACAAATAGTAACAATAGAACATTTAAATAAAATACACTTTTATCCCTTTTATACCACAGCAGTTTGTGAATCATAATTTATCTTAACATTCCCTGACCTGCGTCTGAGACTTTTTCAGCACGATGGCCTCATTTTAAGTCCAAACAGAGCTTGAATCAATTCCAACAACTTTGAGAAACAGCTTTTGTTGAAGTTAAATAAAAAAATTGCCCTCTCTGAGACTGAGGTGCATCAAATGACTGCTTGGAATTTTACTTTAATTCTTACAAATCTGAGTTTTTGTGCAATGTGAAGTCAAAATATTTTTAAAATAAAAAGTCGAAATATTTTGAGAATAAAGTCAAAATTACGAGTATAAAGTTGAAATATTTTGAGAATAACGTAAAATAATTATCAGGATAAAGTTGAAATATTTAGAAAATTATGTCAAAATTTTGAGAATATGGTCAAAATATTTCGAAAATAATGTCGAAATTACGAGAATGAAGTAGAAATTACAAGAATACAGTCGAAATATTTTGAAAATGAAGTCAAAATTACAAAAAATAAAGTCAAAATATTTTGAGAAAAAAAGTTTCCACTTTATTCTCTTATTGCCAAGACTTTAATCATATAATCTTATGTGTATATATATTTAAAAACATGGCATTAAAATGACGTCGCACTGTAAAACAAGCGGTTTTAAAAACTACTGTCAAAACTGCGTTATAAAAAAAAAATTTACACGTTCAACAACCAATCAGAATCGAGCAATGGAGTGGCCTGATGTTTCAAATGTGAAGGAAATTTACAAGAATGTATTATTTTTGACTTGTTTATTAATTTTATATACTTTAGTTTTCAGTGTGAATTGCATTGGGTTTTTTTTTATATATCTATAAAGATGAATCGGTGGGAGAAGCACATGAAGCACATCTCCAACAATTATAATGGCATTAGCACAGCTAAAAGCTCTACTCTACTCTAAAAGCCGTGCTGGAGTCATTTATAGCAGGTTTTTTTCGTTTCTCCGGAGCAGATTCCCCTCGGTTCAGCTTGGCTGTTACAGCACAGCAGGAGATGCGAAATCTCTCCCAGAATAAATCCACTTCAGGCCAAAAAGCTTGTGTGTATTTATTACCTGACAAACAAGTGAAACCCGCCAGCGCTGTAGTGCGTCACGTGACTGAGAGACGGAGATTCTCTAAAGCTCTGTGTTGATATGAGTGTATGACCAGATCTGGGCAAGAGAAGTGAATTATACACGCATTCATTCATGTAACTGTAGCATCAGCGTTGTTATTGAGGGATTGTGGGTGAGGATCCGCGGCTGGGAGTCGAGAAAGTGATCCAGCAGGATTGTGCATCACTGTCTTATCACTTTAGAGTAGAAGATTCCATAGAAGATTCGAATTAAAGATGGTGGAAAAACCTTTAAAAATGCAGCCATAGACATAGCATCATCCATCCATCATTCCATACTTTCACCCTGCCATTTATCCCCCCTCTATCCATTAATTCTCCATCCTTCCATCCATCCATCTATCCATCCATTTCCCTTCAATTCATCCATCCATCAACTCTTCTATCCACCCATTCATCTATCTATCCATCCATCCCCCTTCTATCACCCTAATCCATATCTCTACCTATCTATCCATTCATCTATCCACCCCACCTTTATTTATTCATCCATCTATCCATCCATCCATCCATCCATGCATCCATCCATCCATCCATCCATCCATCCATATATCTATTCATTCATTCCCTGCATGCATTCATCTATACATTCAACCATACATACATCTATCCATTGCCCCTTTATTGAATCCATACCTCTTTTATCCACCCATTTATCCATCCATCCATTCCCTTTCAATCACCCTAATCCATATATCCATCAATCCACCTATCTATCTATCTATCTATCTATCTATCTATCTATCTATCTATCTATCTATCTATCTATCTATCTATCTATCTATCTATCTATCTATCCATTCCCTCAATCCATGCATCCATTAATCTATCCTTCCATTAATCCCAAATCAATCTGTCCCTTGATCCATCCATTCATTCATCCATTCCTCATTTCATCCATTCAAGTCCTCTGATTGAGCTCAGCTCTGTGATGGACACAAGTTTGTGCACTGAACATTCTCATTTTCAATACCAATGAATTTACTAGAGGCACTGATGCAAAACCTTTCACCTTCAACTATTTGGAAAAAGAAAAATACTAGTGTTTAGATCACAAGGTTGAGTAGAAAAGGTAAAAGCAAGTGATTTATTACCCTGAGCTTTAAACCGATATGAAGCCAGGGGTCTGGATTCGGTATCAGAATCAAATAATTAACATATTCGGATGAATAACATTCTGAAGTGAAGTTCGGCTGCCTTGAAAGTTCACATTGTTTGGTATTTTTTATTTTGTATCTGAGCACCACCCATTACACCATTAGATGATTGGATACATAACCACAAACAAAGCTTTTTGTTTTAAAATCAGAATTCAATCAGAATTCAGTACTCAGACATTCAGAGCTCAGACCATGCGAGGTTCTGAATGAGAATAAATCAATATTGATTCTATCATTACAATAGCAGTTTTAATGATATCACACAACTAGAAGGAAATAATTGTCCATTAAGGCTGTGGATCTGGAAAGATTGGATTTATAAAGCACTCTACAAGATTCACATTTCAAAAAAACTTTGAGAGTGGCCCAACAAAACCGACCAAACCAGCCATTAGCCATATATAAATTATTATTATAATATTATATAAAATTGTAATTTTATAAATAATATTAATATATTGTATAATAACATTAGAATTGCATGTTATATAATAATCATAATATATAATTATTATATAATTTTATATATATATATATATATATATAAGCCTAGCATAATTGATAAAAAATAATACTAATACTACTACTATTATTAATAATAATAATAATAATAATAATAATAATAATAATTATAATAATAATAATATTAATAAAAATCCTGTACAAATCTAATGAGGGAAAGAAATCATTAAAAACAAAATCTAAAAGCAATATTATAAATTGCACAAATATTTCTGCAAATAAAGTGCATCTTCTCATGCAATGTAATGATAAAGAGTCACAAGGAGTCAAATAAATGATACAAATCACTTGTTTGCATCTCCATATCCTGGAGCAAGACATCAGAGCATAAAAACAAGTAGACACTCAGATGACTCTCTGTGTTTTGTAGGATCTCTCTGGGGGTTTTAGGATCATATGATGAAATGCACACTCTTATATATTTTTATTTTTTATTTTTATATATATATTTAATGGACAAGGTCTGAAATTATAACTAATGAATAATTTACGGGCTACAAATAAAAAAGTAAAAAAAAACGCTCAGTAGAAATAATGAATTACAGTAGTGCATTGACAGCTGCAATTTTCCAAACGAGCTCGTGCGTAAATGCATTTGTCTGGAGATGACTCCGTGCAGCAGCTTTATGGCTCACTTCGCTAAACGCCCTTCAGAACAAACAGCGTTTTATGGAGCTGATGAGCTGAAAGTACTGCATTAACAGGAACTAGAAACAGGAAACTGGCAAAGATACATAATATGGACAAGAGTGTTGGGGCACATGACTTTTCCAGCCATATGTGATTCTTCCTCAGACTGTTACCACAAAGTTGAAGGCACACTGTATAACATATCATACAGTAGGTTAACTGGTCGGCACTATTTTATGTTTTGTGTATCTGTGTTTTGTCTTTTGTCTTGCACTGTTTGCACTGGGTTGCACATGATGCTCTTTATGTGGCGAGGACACTTACTTTAGTCCTTTGCTCTGTGTTCTGTTATGTAGCTCTATGTTGTGTGATGTAGCTCTATGTTGTTTTATGTAGCACCAGAGTTCCAGAGGAACGTTGTCTTATTTCAATGTGTACTGCATCAGCAATATATGGTAGAAATGACAATAAAAGCTTCTTGACTTTACTTGACTTGACATAGTTGTGCAGGACGTCTTTGGATGGAGTTGCATAAAATTTTCCCTTCATTCGAACTAGGAGACCCAAACCTGCACAAAGCCAGCTCCATGAAGATATACTTTGCGTGATTTCGAGTGGAAGATCTCCTGCTATAGAGATCCAACCCTATTGAACACCTCTGGAATTAATTCATTCATTCATTAAAACACTGACTGCACCCCAGACCTCCTCAACTCACCCAAGATAAAGACATTTTATACAAATGTGTTCCTCCAACAGTAAGAAGAACCACATATAGCTGGAAAATTCAGAACAGGTCAGGTCATGAAGTTCAGGAAGGAGCTACTAGTACACACAGAAGATTGATGTTTGAATTAAAAAAACAACAACGACACGTCATGATTTAAACCGTCTATAGTTACATCTAATACCGATACTTTAATGCTACTTGCTGGAAAAGCAAATAAGGCTTTCAAATTACATTAATTAACTACGATGGATGGTCCTCCAGCATGGCCACAACAACAACAGACGTATTCTCTAACAGCGGATTGCAGTAATTGATACATCAATTGAGCCAGTGATCGAAAGTAACCTTGTTGCGCCACCAGCAGCCCTGCAGCTTTTTTTTCTTCATCTACCCTAAAACTTCATGCATTCGCCTTAAAAATAACCTTGTGAGTAAACACTTGATCTCAATCACAAGACAGCAAACACATAACGAGCTGAGAGCAACACTATCGATCCAAACTATAAACTCAGCCATATACGAAGATGCGTAAAGCACGTGGGGTTAAGGCTTGAGAGATATCGCAAATATTCTTTATTTTATCAAGATTTGATAAAAAAAAAAATGATATTATAAAGCAGCCATAAATAGATTAAAAACTATATTATAATTTTATAGCCATAAATAGATAAAAAAAAAAACTATATTATAATATGAAACGTTGTAGTATAATACAATATAATGCAGCCAAAATTTATATAAAAAAAAACCTATATTATAATTATGTAGCTCTAAATGGATAAAAAAAAAAAAGAATATTATATATAGGCATAAATGAATACAAATGTATATTATAATGCATTACAATGTAGCCATAAATGGATAAAAAAAAAGTTTGATTATAATGCATTATGACGGATAAAAACAGCGGATAAAAATTTTATATGAAATGTTTTACATACTCTTAGAAAGAAAGATTCTGTGATTTTTTTTGACAACACACTAAAAAATTAAGGCTCCTTACATCCAAACCCTAAAACATCTTTAAAGGTTCTACAGTTGTTTTACTTGAGGAACCCGTGACAGGTTCCCTGTCGAATCTTGTGACAAATGGCTTCCATTTCTTTAAATCAGAGAATATTCCAGAGGCTCCCTGAGGCGGAAGAACGTACAGTACACTGTGAGAACATAGAAGAAGCGGAAGAGAAGAGTGAAAAAGGCTTTTACTGCCAGAGCAGGAAAATGTGCTGAGAGCTAAAAGGTCATGCATGATTCAGGTGTAAAGAAACAGGGCTCTGGCCAAGATAAGATAACAGGAGAATGGAGGGAGAGATGAGAGATGGGATGAATGGATGAATTGGAGAGAAAAAGAGAAGAGAGAGAGAGAGAGAGAGAGAGAGAGAGAGAGAGAGAGAGAAGGAAGCACACAGCTTGGGTTTTCCTGTTGAAGAACTGTATAATTAGCATAATAAAACTAGCATAATTAATGAATAATTAATAAAGACGCTGAAAACGATGACACAGTTCATATTTGGTTCTTGGGTTTGTTCCAGGAGCACAACATGGCATTAGAGGATGTAAATTTCCATGGTTTGATCTTTCATTCAGAAAAAAATAAAAGAGACTAGCGTTAGCTAATATATAGTAAGAAGGGGAAAAAGGGGCGGGGTTTCCATAGCAACAGTTGATACTGGAAGTTTCAAAGCACGTACAATTGTCAATCATTCCAAATTTATGTGTTGATTGGTTCCATTTTTGGGCCAAAAGTAAAAAACTTTCGGAAAAAAAAGCTCTTTTAGTGAATATAGATCGCTAGCTAAGGTCATTAATGTAATTATTAGATTCTAAAATACTTTATGTGTAACTGTTGGTAGGGCTTTAAGATGACCCTCAAAAATTCATTTTTATTTGTAGAGCACTTTTAACCATGGACATCGTCTCAAAGCAGCTTTACCGAGATAAAGTGGTTCTAAAGTTGTATAAAAGAATGTATACGTTTGTTCCTTATAATTGTATGTTTATACCTAATGAGGGAGTCAGTGGTGGCTGTGGTGAGAAAAAACCTCCCTGAGACTTGCTGAGGAAGAAACCTTGAGAGGAACCAAACTCAAGGGAACCTTATTCTCATCACCATCATTGTTGAGGTGTGCAGTTCTGTGATAGGTGTTTAAATGCAGAACAGTTCATGCAAACTGTGGCCCTAAATCTTACTAATTGACTGCTTCTTCTTCTTCTTCTTCTTTTTTCGGCTTCTCCCATTAGGGGTCGCCACAGAGGATCATCCGTCTCCACACCACCCTGTCCTCTACATCTGCCTCTTTCACACCAACTACCTGCATGTCTTCCCTCACCACATCCATGAACCTCCTCCTTGGTCTTCCTCTTTTCCTTCTTTCTGGCAGCTCCATCCACAGCATTCTCCTTCTGATATACCCCATGTTCCTCCTTTGTACATGTCCAAACCATCTCAATCTCACCTCCCTCACCTTGTCTCCAAAACGTCCTACATGCGCTGTCCCTCTAATAAACTCATATCTAATCCTGTTCGTCGTCATCAACCAACGAAAACCTCAACATCTTCAGCTCTGCTACCTCCAGCTCCACCTCCTGTCTTTAACTCAATGCCACTGTCTCTAATCCATACAACATCTCAGGTCTCACCACAGTCCTATAAACTTTCCCTTTCACTCTCACAGATACTCTTCTATCACAAATCACTCCTGCTATCACTCTTCTCCACCCACTCCACCCTGCCTGCACTCTTTTCTTCACTTCTCTAACACACTCTCCATTACTTTGCACTGTTGACCCCATGTACCTGAACTCCTCCACCTTCTCCACCGCTTCTCCCTGCAACCGCATCCCTCCACTGTCCTCCCTCTCATTCACACACGTACTCTGTCTTACTCTTTATCGTAATAGACTGTTGATATTATTTACTGTCCAAATCCAACCTCACTTCACGAACTTCATGGATCTTTAGGCTGTTGATACAGAAATGACCTCAGCTTCACAGAGTGGTCTTCAATTGAAGAGAATAGATCAGAGTTGTATATTTGGCAATAAGAAACACTTTGCATTGTAAACAGCACTGATTGGCTTTTTATCTGTGAACCCACAAAGAGTACAAAAAGAAATCAACATGAAACTACATACTTTTACTTTTATTTGTAAATCTGTTCAGTTTGGTCTGTTTGTTTCTGCCTGTGAGCTTCTGAACCCTATAGCAAAGTGTTTTCCTGTCAGGCAGAGGCTACAAATAAAACTCTTCTATACAGTGACGCATAAAAGATTCTTTGAAGCACTTTGTTACCAAGACAATTTAGGTACAACCCTCTGACAGGTTCTATATACTAACAAAGAAAATCAAAATCAAATGATAATTAAGAGTTCTTAGCCTTCTATTAGGGTTCTAAGTTCTTTGTTTGGAGTTTCAAAGGTACTTTTACCGGTTCCACCAGAGGGGGCCCATAGAGAAACCTTTTTTTTTTTTTTTTTTTTTTTAGCTTAAAGATGCATTTGGTTTGTCTAAATTATAAAGCACTTAAAGGTACACCAAATGGTACATATGGGCTTTAAAGAAAACATTTGACAGGATTTGTATCCCTTTTACACCAAATAGTACAAAAAGCCTTAAAGCTTAAATCAGCTTTACAGAAATCCAGTTGTAGATTTAGATCCTTAGAAATGAGCCATAGGTGACAGAACCCACACTCAACATGGGATCCCATCAATCCAAATGAAGCCCCCTCTTACATCAAGCCAATTATTTCAGTTACATTTGTCCTCATAGTCTTTTTGTTTGGTAAAACGTCATAATCTTTGAGTTTCGGAGCTCAAATCTTTGCTAAGAATTGCAGATTTGAGAGAGCTGGTGATATAACTGCGGATGATATACGTATTGGATGATATATGCACTGATTTATGAGGAATAATGAATGGAATAAGGAATGTGAGTGCTCTTAAATCAGTGGTCTGGCCTTGGTGGATCCGCAGGGAAATCACAGAGGGAGGTAAAATATGCTGTTTTGTTACCTTTCTTGGTCATCTCTATTGGAAGCACTGGAGAAGCAGCAGCATTCCATTGCTGATTCCCATCACTTATTAACAATAAATTATTTTTCTGAAAGCGAATCTCAGTCTCTGTCCAACTCTAGCGACAATTCCTTCACTTACGCTCAATGGAAAAACATCTGTCTTGTAATTTGACAGCTTTTTCAAGCAAGAAATGTAGATTGATTCAAGGGAAAAGTAAAGGGTCAGTCAAAATGTATGATTGAGAATTTTCTGGGTGGCCAGATAATCACACATAATATTGTTCTGATCAGAGGCCCATGAATCAGATAAAAGTGGCGGCAATGCTAAGTAGTTAGAGGAGAAACAGAATATATAGATGCCCATACACCACTTATCAGACTGAAATTCCTGCTGAAGAACTCATCAGATGCTTAATTTTGAAGCTCAACATCCAAAAAATGGTCATTATGCCAAAAGTATTGGGACACCAGACTTTTCCAGACATATGTGCTGTTTCCCCAAAATGTTACCACAAAGTTGGAGGCACCCAATGATATAAGACATCTTCAGAACTTGAACTCGGAGACCCAAACAAGCTCTCATCCTAGTGAACTTTATTGGGAGTAAATGGAACGCTGACTGCACCCCAGGACTCCTCACATCATGGATTATAAAAAGTGTCCATCGGATTCTAGTATCGCGATGTATCTGGGTTTTTTTATATTTGCAATAAATACAGTTATTTATATATAGTTTTAAGTTTTAATTTGTGAGCAATATTTGATATGTAAATTGATTTCTCATCACTAAACTGTTTCTCTTAGCACCGCTGCTGCTACGTGAATATGATGCATCCCAACACTACGGAGACCAAGGCGTGTCCTAAGAGTCACACAGAATACAGATTAACATGGCAGAGGTAGAGCTGTAACTTCACAGAATACAGATTAACATGGCAGAGGTAGAGCTGTAACTTCACAGAATACAGATTAACATGGCAGAGGTAGAGCTGTAACTTCACAGAATACAGATTAACATGGCAGAGGTAGAGCTGTAACTTCACAGAATACAGATTAACATGGCAGAGGTAGAGCTGTAACTTCCTGCAAACAGAATACAGATTAACATGGCAGAGGTCTGCAAAAACTAGTGGAACATCTTCCCAGAAGAATGGAGGTTATCATAAGAGCAAATGGAGGCTCGAAGTGGAATGGGATGTTCAGAAAGAAGCACATCTCAATCTTATGCTCAGGTGTCCACAAACATTTGTCCATATATTGTGAAAATTATAAGAATAATTATCATTAAACCCAAAGGTAATTACAATGCATTTTGGTTTATAATCCTTTAAGCTATAATTAAGTCAAACCAGCGTCTGATATCAGTCCCTTCAGACCAGACTATTATTCAGCAGGCAATTTTCAGTGTCATTCCTTCCACATCCGTGCGTTCACAAGAGTACATGAGCAAATAATGAAATCAAAATGATGCTAAAGCTTTATGGATTTATTGACAGTAAGGTGGTGGTGGTGGTGGTGATACACGGCACATGGCTATAAAGCAGTGGGACAAGAGCAGCGTCGGGTGAAAGGAGGGTTCAAATCGAAAGGAGATTATAAAGATCTGCAAAAAGATCATTTCTTTCCATACGTCAGTCCTGAGAAAAAAAGTCAATCTATGGAGGTCGATATTAAATCGCTGGAATAGATGGGAATTTGGGGCGTAATCCGCTTCGACCCGGCTCTGCTCTCCCAGATGAGACTAAATTGGAAAGGCTATATTGTGTGTGTGTGTGTGTGTGTGTGTGTGTGTGTGTGTGTGTGTGTGTGTGTGTGTGTGTGTGTGTGTGTGTGTGTGAACAGGAGCTGGAATTGATCTTTAGCATAGTGTGGGGTGGCATTAAAAGTCGCAGGTTAGGCGTGTTATCAAACAGACCAGGATGATACACAAGGGCAAACACACACACACACACACACACACACACACACACACACACACACACACACACACACACACACACACACACACACACACACACACACACACACACACACATACAGAATGAAAGTGAGAACGTGCACAGGGTACATACTGGTGCATATATCCACTTTACCATTCCTACAATTTGTTGTGTTTGAAACCTACAAAACATTCGAAAGAAAAATACACATTCAAGCACTGAGGATTTAATCCCCAAAAATGATGCACCTTCGTATTCAGACCTTCAGTTGAACTTCAACCCAAACCTGTTCCAGCATGACAATGCCTCTGTGTACAAGCCAGCTCCATGAATTTCTGTTTTACATGGTGTGGAGTGGAAGATCTTGAGTGACCTGCTATAGAGCTTCAACCCTATTGAACATCTTTGAAATGAATGTGAACACTGACTGCACACCAGACCTTCTCACCTCACCTACATCAGTACATGATTTTACTAACACCTCTGTGGCTGAATGAATCTCCACAAGCACACTCCAAAATCTAGTGGAACATCTTCCCAGAAAAGTGGAGCTTTTTATAACAGCAAAAGGAGACTGAATGTGGATTATATATATATATATCAGTGGCGGCTACTGGTCTGTCAGAGAGGGGAAGCTCATTTTCGGCCTACATCATAAAATTGTCTATTTATTTAAAAGTAAATTCTGCCCTACGTTCCTTTTTAAGAAAATGGTCTGTGACCCTGTCGTACCAACTAGGAGTCTTTTCAAGTGACTTGACCAGTGTCCTCTCAATGGCCAGCAGAGCTAGGCTGCTTAAACGGCCTTGGCCCATTGTGTTTCGGGTGTAGGACTTAAGTCGCTTTAAACAGGAGAAGCTCCTTTCTACACCTGCAGATGTAGCTCCAATTGTTGCCACTAATGAGAACAGTTTGTAAAGCTGAGGCATTGCACTGTCCAACTCCATGTCTTTAAGGAACACCAAGTAATCACACAGCTTTCCCCTGTTACCCTGCAAGTCCTGATCTGAATACAGGACTTGAAGTTCTGACCTCAGTCTTCCTGAATCAAAGTGATGGCCATAACTTTTCAGGACACTTTGGAAGGACTCCTCTGGAAATACCTGTCTCATGTCATCAAATTTCCCTGGATTGACTAATTCTAAGAAGAGCATGCTTTCCAAATTTGAAAAACGTCGAGGAATCTGCTCCAAGATGTTATCAAGGATGGCCATGTACAATTTTAAAATATTAAACTCTGTAAAACTGAAACAAGGAATGTGGTGTATAATTGTGTGAAATGTATGATGAAAATCAAGCAATTTCCCCAAGCAAATATCAAAGAAATAGGTTGCAGCAGTTTTTATTTCGACTGAACTTGAGAAATCCGCGATGGGACTGAGCGCGAATAGCTTCAGTGATTCCTTATAGTACAGAATCGCTGTCAGTCAAAAGGAGATGCAGTCTTTCGACAGACCCTCCAATCATCACGCAGAAGCTCGGAGTCCGGGCCAGCCCACTCCCCATTCACCCCCAGAGACGCTGAGCGTCCGTGGGCGGGACATAATCGCAGCGTTTATCCAATGACCGTCTAGTTTCGAAGCGCTGAAAAAAAACGTTCAAAGCAGCCCCATTGAAGTCAATGGACGCTGGGCTTCAATAGGGAAATGCACTGTGACGCTGCGGGAATGTATGAGAAGGAAATCGAGTCAGCCGATCTGCTATATGTAACTGATTCTGAACGAACTCGTCTTTGAGATGAACGTTTTCTAATGCATTTTTAGTCAATAAAATGTTAATACAATAGTACATATTTGACCATTAATTTTGTGACATTATAAGGGAAGCCGAGCTTCCCTTGCAGTCTTAAAGAAATCGCCTCTGATATATATATATATATATATATATGAAATAAATAACGCATTATCTCTTCATCATGGCACCTGTTAGTCTGTGGTATATATTCAGCAGCAAGTGAACATTTTGTCCATTTTGTCCATTAACTTCTTCAGCAGTTTGAGCTACAGGAGTTCGTCTGTTGGATTGGACCACACTGACCATCCTTCACTCCCCACACGCATCAACGAGCCTCGGCCGCCCGTGATACCGACCACTCTTGTGACACTTCATCCCACAAGAGCTGCAGTTTTGGAGATGCTCTGACCCAGTCGTCTAGCCGTCACAATGTGGTCCTCATCAAACTCATTTAAATTCCTTTGCTTGCCCATTTTTCCTGCTTCTAATACATCAACTTTGAGGAAGAAAAATGATCAAAATTGAGGAACAAAATGTTCATTTGCTGCCTTATAAAATCCCACCCACTAACAGGCACCATGATGGAGATAGTAATACAGTTTTCTCCATTAAACCTTATTTACCTGCAATTCCAGCTGCTTGTTTTTTTTTCTGTATCAAATTTACACATCTGTATCCTAAAATTTTGCTCATTTCTTTTGGGAAAATCACTCAATCTCTGTTTAATTTCCAATTCACAGATTCTAAATTGGAATAAAGTCCAATTGATTCCAAGGTGGGCTTTTAGTGCAATATCAGAGCAGTGTGTGTGTGTGTGTGTGTGTGTGTGTGTGTGTGTGTGTGTGTGTGTGTGGAGGGGGTGAATACCTATACTTATGCAATCACCTATAATGATGTTTTATTTTTTCCTGGTAAAACATTTAGCAAACTGAAGAAGTTCTTCCTACATGAATCCTCTACAGTATTTCTGGAGATGATTCATGGTATTTACAGGTAAGCCCGTTCCAGTTCCAGGTTGTAATGCGGAAAAAGGTTGAAGAAGGTGAAGAATACTTTCGCAAAACCAAACTGCAGTCAGGTGTGACGTGAGATAACGGATCGCAGAAACGCCGGTTTAGAACGTGAAAAAGCCTTGACGTTTATATAAGTGGGTATACGTGTTGCTGCGATTTTGAAGAAATGTTTTACACACGACAGGACGATTAGCGGTGATCGATTCCTTCTCACGAGGCTGTCAGGTCCATACATACTCCGATTATAAATGATATTAATGACTTCGTAGGCTTTCTGCAGTTGTTGAACAGGATTGATTGGACGAGACGCTGCTCGAGTGAGCTTTAAAAAAAAAAAAAAAACGAGGCTGATTTAGAGTAAGAGCGCAAATGAGGTGTGCTGAAATGCATGTACTCGCTCATGTTCGTAATTAATTCATTATCATGACTACAGAAACAAGACGCTAAACGTGATCTGATTCTAATATTTGTCAGGATTATTGGTTGAGATTCCCATCAGCGACTGCACCTCATCAAGTCATGTGATTGATGACATCATTGATTATGCACCTGATTCACAGTCACTAGTAATTAGATCTTGTATAAAGCCATACCTTTTTACACCACTTTTTGTCTCATGGGTTCATTCATGGTTGTCGGGTTTTTCTGTCTGTATTTCGTTTGCTAAAGTTTGTGGACACCTAAGCATAGCATTTGTATGTGCTTTCTGAACATCTCACTCCACATTGAGTCCCTATTTGCTCATAATCTTCAACCTTCTGGGAAAAATGAGATTTGTGAGGGAGATTCTCTCAGACACAAGGGTGTCAGGTCAGGTACTGATGTAGGTGAGATGAGGGAACCTGGGGTGCAGTCAGTGTTCACTTTCATCCCAATAGGGTAGAGCTCTATAACAGGAGATCTCAATCCAAACCATGGAAAGCATATTTTCATGGACGTGTCATGATGGAATAGGTTTGGATCTCCGAGTTTAAGTGAAGAGGAAATTCGGGACATAATTCCAGAATGTGGGTGCTTTCTCAGGAGACAAGAAC
>JBCEWE010000457.1:7890000-7925000 GCA_039877035.1 Silurus lanzhouensis | reverse complement strand
AATAGCTGTATGAACTGTGTGTGAAAAGCAAGTAGCATAAAAAGAAGGAATAATACTTTATAATGCATGAGTAACGTTTGAATGTTATGCTGCATAATGCATTATTAACTGTTCATAGGAATATTTCATAGAGGTCAAGAAAAGCCTGTGAATTATATTGTTACATAGCATTTAGTACTCCATACATAACGCCTTATAACGATTAGTAATGTATAATAGCTCTATGAAGTGTATACTTTTCCATTAAGGAGCTTTATAAGCAGGAATACGACTTTCTTACAATCTAATTATTATTATAAATATTATTATTAATGATAATAGGAACATTCAATGAATATTCCAAAACCCTACAAACCAAGTCTATGCCAGGCAAATTGAAAAACAATCTATTATGCTTAATACACTTATTATTGCCTTTATTCAAATGTTATAATGCATTATAGCATGTAATACAGCTACAACAAATAACATATCCTGCCCAAGCAAGGATGCAGCCAGTTTGATTGATGTTATAATCTGTGATATGATATTTGTGAAGTCGTGTATTTGATAAATAAATAAACAAACTCACAAACATTGATTATAATGTATTATTATTATTATAAAGTGTTATTAATGCTGTATAACACGTTACACTGTGATGGACAGAGATGATGTTTACCACATTGTTTTATCTCTTACTATTTTTCATAAATCAGTCAAGAGCTAAAGGACACACAAACACACACACATTCATCTGATTTTGTACTTATACATACATCATCATCTTACACTCACATCATGTCCGGTTATACTGTAAAACCGTATAACAGGAGATGATGAGGCGAGTAAACAAAGCACAGCTGAGCGACAATACTGTAAATCCCGTGAAGTCAACACACACACACACACACACACTGCAATTTCACTTCATGAATTCTACAGGATTCGAAGAATTCCAAAAAGAGAATATTATTCATAATTGATCAGTTTAATGGCCATAAAAATTCCAGCATACACACACACACACACACACACACACACACACACACACACACACACACACACACACACAATCTGAAAAGCAGGTGTACCTTAGAAACAGGCATCTGTGAGCCGGCCGTGCGTCTGAGAGGTAGCGAGTAGAAGTCGCAGCCTGTGTGTGTGTGTGTGTGTGTGTGTGTGTGTGTGTGTGTGTGTGTGTGTGTGTGTGTGTGTACAAGTGCACTCAGAGCCAATAGATGCTCTTTCTTTCTTTCCTTCTTTCTTTCTTTCTCGGCTACTGTCTGTTTCCTACTCTAATTGTCTGTCTGCCTGTCTTTCTCACACGTCCTGTCTCACACGTTTTATTACTAATCTTTCACTCTCTCCTCTCTCTCTCTCCCTCTCTCAGTTTCTCTGTTCATTCATGATCTGTTCTCTCGCTAGCTCGTCTGCACTCTACAGTAATTACAGCGAGTACGGCTGCTGAGCCATTGGAGGGATAGAGAGGGGTGGAGGACAGGATAGAGGGAGGGGCAGAAGACGGGATAGACAGAGAGCAAGAGAGAGAGAGAGAGAGAGATAGAGAAAGGCTGCGGTACCCCTGCTCTTCTCTCTCAGGAGACTCACGCTCCTCTGCCGGCTATTTTTAGCAGCTGTGAAATCAAAGCCCCGCAATGAAAAATGGGCTCATGCCACACACACACACACACACACACACACACACACACACACACACACACACACACACACACACACACACACACACACACACACACACACATTCCTCAATGTCTGTATCTGAAGTAAATGTGGGTCACAAACCATAACACACTCTCAAGGTCATTCTGTACAGCTGTCATTTCCCGCCGAATTTACATTCACCTTATTCGCTTTGCACTGGGCCACAGCGCTAACGCAGTGAACTAACCGCTGATATTACACATAAAAATTATATTGACGTCCACAACAATTTAACTGAAAATTAAAACAGTTGAGATCTCAGCCTCCGGAGCTTCACCTGTTTCTCTCAATGAGAGCAATATCTTTTGTGCACTTTTCAGGCCACAAGATTCAGAATTGAAAGGATGGATGGATATGGATGGATGGATGGATATGGATGGATGGATGGATGGATGGATGGATGGATGGATGGATGGAGGTAATGAATGATGGAAAGAAAAATGGATGGAGAAAGGGATGGATGGAGAAAGGGATGGATGGATGGATGGATGGATGGATGGATGGATAAAAGAAGGGACAGAAGGAAGGATAGAAGAATGCTTAATAGATGAATTGATGGAAGAAAGGATGAATGGATGAATGGTTGAAAGTAAGAAAGGATGGATGAAAGGAAGGACTGAAGAATGGACAGATGGATGGATGGATGGATGGATGGATGGATGGATGAATGGATGGCAGGAAGAACTGAAGAATGGCCAGATGGATGGATGGATGGACTGAAGAATGGACAGATGAATATGTGTTTTATACACCTAAAATCCATCTTTCCATAGTTTTTGCAATTAAAATCTTAATAAGCTTCTAGAATTAAAAAAAAATCAAGTAAACAAATAAATATATATTTTTGTAATCTTGTGTCATAGTTGTTTTACGTAGCAGAAGGAGGCAGAACCAAAAATAAGTAATAAAACTCTTGAGAAGTTACTGTTCCCACCACACACTGATTATGTATCTAGAACATCGTGTCCTGGAGTGTGGTGTGGTGTCCTTTTACACCACAATCATGTTATAGTGCTTTTTATCTGTTTATGGTTACATTTAAGAGTGGACCATCAAACATGTTCGAGTTTTAAATAGTCTTTCATCCACCAGATTATTATTTTTTTTTAAATAAAACTGTTCACTGGCCACATGCTGACTAACACACACACACACACACACACACACACACACACACACACACACACACAAAGCCCTGACTAGCCACTCTTATTAAACTTGTAATGAATATTGCCACACACATACTCATGCACACACACACACACACGCACACACACACACACACACACACACACACACACACACACACACACACACACACACACACACACAAATGTCACCACTCAGATGTCACTCCCACTGAAAGGCACTTAGCGCTTATTTCCAGCCCGTATGAGGCCGACATTCGGCATCACGCTCTGATTTTTCGACATTTATAGAGAAAGATTTATAAATACATCACCCTGGAATGTACCGAGCGATCGCTTTTAGCAACTGAATAAATGACCTAGTGTCCTGCTAACACACAGGGCGTGTTGTTGCGTAAGCTGTGAAACGGACACGGCACGCAACGCTTCCTCGTGGGCTCATGAACTATATATTCGTTACAATGTCTGAAGAGCTGAACTTGCGTTCTCAGCTTCCAGGTCACTTTTTCAGCCGAGAGAATGCTATCCAGCTGTTGCCAGATGTCAGAGAATGATGGCTTTGTACAGCTGGGTAAATTTGTCTTCCTCCTCGATGTGCCAGCTGACTTAATATCATCCAGAAGGCGATGTTTGGATACTCGAGTGTGCGATGAGGACACAGGCTTATGGCAGCAGGCCGCAAAAATGTGTGTGTGTGTGTGTGTGTGTGTGTGTGTGTGTGTGTGTGTGTGTGTGTGTGTGTGTGTGTGTGTGTGTGTGTGTTGGGGGAAGGGAGTTTGGTGTTAATGGAGGGGAATAATGACGGGCCTACACCTCAGGCACGTCCCAAAATAGAAAGAGAATCAGACGGAGCCGAGATTAATACACTCATGTTAAGTATTATATCTTGAATATGTACTAATAATAACATTACACTTCATACAAGTACATTTAAATATTGTGTGGAATTCTCAGATCTGATTGGTCAGAAAGGTGTCTCTATATTTTACTATTGTCTCTAAAGGGGTTGCTGCTCATGTCCTCTTTATACCTGCCTGATCCATTTCCTACTGAAGTTCTGTTCTGTTGGAAACCATGACCTGCTGCTAAAGACGGTTCTACATGAACAGCATAAAGATCCACAAGGTTACTGTGAAAGGTTCCAACCAAGATGGATTTGCACTGTGATTAATGTCAACACTACATTGGATTGCAATTGTCATGAACACCCATGAAAAATGATGGAACTGTAATAAATGGACATTCGGTGTCACCCAGATAAGGTTCCTTTTTCATTCTGGTTCCTCTCAAGGTTTCTTCCTCATACTATCTCAGGGAGATTTTGCTCACCTCTGTCACCACTAGCTCACTCATTAGGGATTGGCACCACTTTGGGGGAAGTTGTAGCTCAGTAGTTAAGTCTCTGGGTTACTGTTTGGAAGGTCAGAGATTCGTTCCCCAGTATTGCCAAGCTTCCACTGTTAAGCCCTTGAGCACTGTATCATGGCTGACTCTGTGCTCTGACCCCAGATTCCTAACATCACTGGGACATGCGAAGAAAGAATTTCACTTTGACAAGTAAAAGCCCCTTTACCTTATAAACTTATAGGGACTAATTGATAAAACAAAAATGTGTTTTTGGAATCTATATATTTCTGTGAAGCTGCTTTGGGGAAATGTCCGTGGTGTTAATATTGTCAATATTCACTGTTCAAAAAAAAAACATTATGCAATTGAATTGAATTGAATTGAAGGTTGTGGGCTCAAATCCCAGCATCAGCATAAATAAAAAAAATAAAACAAATATTCATTTATTTTTGTTTGTGTTTGCTTGCTTGTTTGTTTGTTGATTTGTTTATTTATTTATTTATTTATTAGCTCTAATTGAGAATGCTGGGAAATAAGTGAGGAATGGTATTAAGAGTGGAAAAGGATGAATGGATGGATGGACGGATGGAAAGAAAGAAAGAAAGAAAGAAAGAAAGAAAGAAAGAAAGAAAGAAAGAAAGAAAGAAAGAAAGAAAGAAAGAAAGAAAGAAGCTGGTTTGTGGATGCCTGTGGTGAAGCATGGTGGTGGTAACATCATTAGATAGATAGATAGATAGATAGATAGATAGATAGATAGATAGATAGATAGATAGATAGATAGATAGATAGATAGATAGATAGAAAGAAAGAAAGAAAGAAAGAAAGAAAGAAAGAAAGAAAGAAAGAAAGAAAGATTTCTGATCCTCTTCATGTCTAAAGCATCATCTTGTATTTATTGTCAGACTTGTGCAAGATGGAAGCACAAGACTGGAAATAAAAATTTTTATTTTCTTTAAATTTTTTACAACAAATAATTGAATAAACAAAACTGTGTTGATGTTTGTGTTTAAGTGTTAGAAAGAATTGTATGTTGTCTAAAAGCTCTGTAGTTGTTTTTACGTATATCAGATGAGTATCGATATCGCTTGAACTGACAAACCTTTCGTATTGTTATGGAAAAAAAACCGCTCACACATTCACTGCGCTTGTATGTACCAGTAAATAAATAATACTAAATAAAAAACATGGCGCCTATTACCTCAGACTCCCGGTGTGTTTCTAAAGCTGTGTTCTCCTTTCCGTCTTAAGACGCAACTATTCCGTCCCCTCCGAGGCCAGGACGAGGATTAAACCAGACGTGTCTTTGAAGCACAACGCAGCTCTGTGTGTAATCGAAAAACCACTGCTAGCAAATCAAAAACAAGAATTTTACCTGTATAATGTTGTCTTTCTTTTTATAGCTCTTGGCAATTAAAGAAGTGTGAGGGATTCACCCTCGAACCGCACAGGAGAGGGAACGATCGATGCAGCAAGACGAGTAGGATTTGACAGACTGTACAGGAGATGGTGTGGAAATGCAGCTCAGCAGCAAAGAGTAATAAAAGTATCAGGAATCATTTTTTTCTCTCGTGTGGTCTTCATTCAACTTCAAAACCCCTGTTGATATTCATGCGTCGGTCTGGTGAATCATGCAGGGTTTTTTTTTTTTTTTGTCTACAGCCATTACTCACAATAAAACACAAAGTTCAGCTCGTATCGAAAGACCACCTCGATCTGGGGTTAGACTTCTCACTAATCTAACCGCTCCTTTTTTTTTTTATATTCAAGGCCACTTTAGGAGATCCTGTCAAGCTCTGTGAGTCACTTCCTGAAGGTCGTAGTAAATAAGTAGTAAGATGTCACGTCAGGATCGAGAACGCTTTCCACGTGGGATCTCATACGCTTGGAGTGAAATATAGAAACTCCCGCTTCGCTCAAGGACAATATCTCAAATGGAAATCGCAATAAAAGCTTGACATTGGAATAATATAACATGATGATATACTGCCAGGGTAAAGAAGTCGGCGTGACGTCATGAGTTTTTATATCCCGAGCGATCGGCGAGAAAAGCAAACATGGAGGACGAAGGGTTTATTTACAGTAGTGAGTGGATTAGTGTGTCGAGTTGTGTCGAGTGGAGTGGAGTGGAGTTGGAAATTTACAACAACATTGCAACATAAAAAGGATAAAAATAGCAACGTTTGCTCTTGGGATACGTGATGTTTGCACTGAGCAAACTAATCAAGAACTACAAAAACAGCAAGTCATGACCAAAACAAGCCTTAAAGGCAAACTTGAGCACTTTGTCACAATGGAAACCAGCAGGTGAAGATGGAAAGTAGGAAAACGTTTATACACGTAGTATTTGAGTTACAATTAAGATGCGTTCCAATGACCCCAGTGTAACTTGAAAATATTGTAAATCGAGACATGGAGTCTTAGTTTTACCCAGGAGTCTTAAAGAATGGTGATCTGTATGCGGTAGTATACTGTAATTTGTTAATACTTATCAAATGACAGTACACAATTAAGCAAAACATTATACTGTAATTTATAAATCATACAGTATATATGTATGTGGCATTGGGCTCATTGACGAGCGCCAATTCACAAGTGAAGAGCGAAGCGAGATTAAATGAGCAGTAAGAAGCACACCTGTAGTGATAAGACGCTTAGTTTCAGTGTCCTGCAATGGCAATAAAACGAAGAGAGAAAAGAGCAAAAATTTTGCTTTAAAACACCAAACAAAAGAATACGCAACCCAATGTATCGTACCGCATACAGGCTGCTACGTTTGTCTGCCACAGAAAGTTTAAATGTTTTTACAATTTTGTCGTACCGCTGTCGTCATCATAAGATCGTCAGCAGATAAAATCGTAAGTGGAACCATCGTAGCTCGGGGACCGCCTGTAGTTAGATCACAACCCTCATTTCCACAAAACACACCTAAGAGGAAACCCGGTTCGGGTTCGATGCAAATTGTACAGTAGAAAATGTTAAAATTAATGATGGATGAATCTATAATTGTAGGCAACCGATTATACACCTGTACTCAAGGGAGGGATCAGTGCGTATCTGGCAACATGGGGGGTTAAGTCAGCCATGCAGCGGAGTCACTGCTCCCTGAAGCCTTTTACTCTTCTTTCAGCATTGGACAATAATTCAAAAATCAGCATTATGTGATTTCTTGTCATTTATAGTTGCATTGAATGTTGTAGAACACCCAGTGTTTCCAGTGTTCAAATTCTCACTCATACGATTGTAGTTGTAAACGCTCTCATTCCTTTACTACGAGGATATTTTTCACTTCCAGCTTTCTAGTGGTTAAGACTCTGGGTTACTGATCAGAAGGTTTAAACACCAGGTTCACCAAACTGCCACTTTTGGGGCTTTGAGCATGGCCACTCAACCTTCTATTCTCCAGGGTTGGTGTGAAGCAGCAGCTCTGTGGTTAAGGCTTTGTGTTACTGATCGGAGGGTCATGGTTCAAGCTCCAGGATCATCAAGCTGCCACTCTTGGGGCCAATGAGCAAGACTGTTAACCCTCTGTGCTCCAGGAGGTGCTGTATCATGGTGAACACAGCTTCCTAACATCGCTGGGATTTGTGAAGATAGAATTTCACTGTGCTGTAAAAGCATGTGACAAATTTAAAGAACCTTTCTTTCTAACCTTTACCAAAGTGCTCACACTGGAGACTCCTTCCTTAAATGTTATGTTTCATGTTGTGGAAAGTCAGGATACCAATGACTTTGTGTTCAGTTTTGTTAAAGCAGCTATAAATATCATTCCCCTCCCTGAAATAGAGTTCCTTCTCTCAACTTATGGTAATAAAACAGAAACCGATAGAACGCTGGAGATTCCTTCCACAAAGTTAAATAAACACTTCCGTTCAGAAACCTTCACCATGTACAGTAAAAACGATTTTTAATGCAGCACCTCCGCCGTCCCCAGTCCATAATCAGTAAATGATTTAGAAGGGAGAATGCAGAGAATCTGGAAAATATGCAAAAAAGGCTCGGCCAAATGCATCATCGGTTATCTTTTAACGGAATGATAATAATGATTAGAGATTTAATTCTGCACTGATCCTCCGAGTCGCTCTGACGTCAGACTCACGTTAATCACTGATGTCGACCGGGGAGCACTAATATCTTGCGTCAAGTGCAAACAAAGGAACAAGAGAGAGAGAGAGAGAGAGAGAGAGAGAGAGAGAGAGAGAGAGAGAGAGAGAGAGAGAGAGAGAGAGAGAGAGAGAGAGAGACTGATTTGGGAAGAGATGGAGTCAGGGTGATAAGTCAGGTGATTAGTGAGGGGAGGACACACTGATTCTCTCCCACAGAGAAAACACAGGAGAAAAGACAGAAAGAGACAGACACACAAAGAGAGTGGGAAAAAGAGAGAGAGAGAGAGAGAGAGAGAGAGAGAGAGAGAGAGAGAGAGAGAGAGAGAGAGAGAGAGAGAGTCTCAGGGCCTCAGGATGGGGTAAAGAGATGGTATCAGGGTGAGGAGTCAGCTGATTAAGGATGAAAATACACATTCTCTCCAACTGAGGAAATACAGGAAGAGAGAGAGAGAGAGAGAGAGAGAGAGAGAGAGAAAGGAAGAGAGGCATAGTCACAAAACTGTCACATGACTTCATTTTTTCCCATAAATAAACCAGAGAAAAAGAAAGAGGGATTGCCCATTTCACCTAGAAAAGGTATCATTAGCTCCTTGAGGTCAATTGAATACCACTAATAAGCAAAACACACACACACACACACACACACACACACACACACACACACACACACACACACACACACACACACACACACACACACACACACACACAGCATTGAAAACAAGCTGATCCATAGCATGAGTCATGTGACTGTATATCAACTGTGCTTAGAACTCATCAAACAGAAATGCAGACAGACAGAGAGACAGACGGTTGGAACTGAAAGACAAGAGAAAAAAAGAAAGAGAGAAAAGACCTAACATTCGCTTCCTGATTTAAGCGCCGGTCGATGAAATGGACGCTTTAGAGCTTCTCTCTTTCATGTAAAAGCAGGATGAGAGGAATAATTAAGGGCAGGTGTTGAAGAGTGAAAGCTCTCGGCATGGTGATGAGACACGGCTTCACACGGCTTCATACGCCACGTGCCCAGACGTTCCACTGATGATATTATACGTAAGAATTTTTCTTTTCTTTTTTTAACACAGTTTTATGCCACAGAAAGAAGCGACAGTTGAGGAAAAAAAAGGTCAGAAAAAAAAAGATGGAAAAAACAGTGAGAATGTATTATCCTATAATGGCATATGTTTCTATAATGTACAAGAATAATATAACTAAATAATATTAATAATAATAATAATTATTATTATTATTATCATTATAAATCAGCTAAAATGTATGTTTTTTTTCTGTATTTTTATTTAAAATAAAATAGAGTTCAAAAGGTGGGTCAAAAACCTGTTGAGCACTAAATAAAAAAATAAATAAAAAAACACACCACAGACGTAGACTAGTTTCTGAAGCTCACAATGAGCAGGCAGAAGGCAGTAAGAAGTCTGGGGTTAATGTGGATGAGACAGAGGGGGTCAGTGATGTAGACGTTCCTGATCACATGATCATCATCATCTTTTCTCTGTTTGTGTTCTATATGGTGGATCTTCAGACTGGATACATTCATTAGGTAACAAAATTTGAAATTCTTTATTTATTTATTTATTTTTATTTTTGTATTAATATATTAATATGACGTGTGGTTCCAGTGGTACCAGTGTGACACTAAAACAGGTAGCAGTAATGGTGACTTTTTACTGAAGTACATGTCAGAGCTCAAACTTGAGTAAAAAAGTATATATATATATATATGAGTTTTATAGAGTGTGTGATTGAGTGTGCAATGGGACAGAGTGTGTGTGTGTGATGTAAGCTGTGTGTGTGTGTGTGTGTGTGTGTGTGTGTGTGTGTACCTGCTCTGTGTGGCTGAGTGTCTCTCTGCATTCCAGCTGAAGCTGCGTTTGAATGTTATCACTCAGACACTGACACACTCTCTTCTTCTGTTCCAACGAATACGCCTCCAAGCTCAGGAGACAATCACACTTCTAAAGGGACAGAGAGAGAGAGAGAGAGAGAGAGAGAGAGAGAGAGAGAGAGAGAGAGAGAGAGAGAGAGAGAGAGAGATTAAAAGAGGGGTCATTAATAAAAGAGGGTAGAAAGAGAAAAAGAACAGGACATGGATGTAGACAAAGAGGGACCAAGAGTTATGAGGGATAGAGTGAGAAGGATATAGAAGACATACAGTAGAAAAAGAAAGAGAGAGACAACAAAAATGAATAAAGATGACAGATAACGACATTAAAAGAGTGATGCGGAGTGAGAGAAATCCAAGAAGCAAACAGAGCGACAGAATTTGAAAGAGAAAAAAATTAAGTAGTAAAGAAAAAAAAACAATGAGAGGATGATGAGATGGGAGGAGAGGAAAAAAAGGAGACAAGAAAATTTGTTTTAAGGTATTTGAGAGACTCGTGCATGTTCCTTTTGTTTTTAAGCAACAAACTCTGTAATGTAATCAATCGATGTCCAGATGTTCCACTTTCTTATCAATTAAAAATTACCCTTAGTATGAAGAACAACTTTACACATTCTCAGCATCTGGACAGATTTTTTCTACAATCATTCAGCTTAAATATTTTCCCCTGCCTTTTGTAAAACTTCCCAAAGTCGTTCTTCACTAGTTGGAGATTTCTTTCTTCTGATCCATTTTATCCCAGAGTTGTTCAATAGGATTTACTGAGCAGGTCGTTCCATGATATATAACACTCCAGATGACTGTTTGTTCTCTAACAACGCTTACAGAACTCGGCCGTATTCATCGATTCGGCTCGTCGTCTTGTTGTAGGGTGAAGTCGATTCCAGAGAGCCGAAGTACAGAACGAACTGCATGGGGATAAAGTACAGAACGGTTGCCATGTTGGATCAGGATTACTTACACTTTCCGGTATGAGTTTTCAGTCTTCCCTGCTTCAAAACAACCCCAAACTCTCCTGTCTGTTAAAATCTCACATTTGGACTCCACAAAACGTTCTTCCACTCATTTGCTGTCCAATTGCTGTGTTTTTGTATTCCACCAAAATTGTTGTATAGAAACATGCATGTGTCTTAAAAAACGACCATAGAAGACCACGGGTTTAACAGACTAGAGAGAGAAAGAGAGAGAGAGAAAGAGAAAGAGAGAGAGAGAGAGAGAGAGAGAGAGAGAGAGAGAGAGAGAGAGAGAGAGAGAGAGAGAGAGAGAAATGCAAAAAAAGAATAGGTAGAGCACAAAAAAAGATTGGGAAAGATGGAGATAAGGATTTTGAAAAAGAGAAATGGCAAGAAAAAGAGAGATGGAGATAAAAAATTATTGAAAAAAAATGAGTAAAAGTAAAAAAAAAAAAGAAAGAGGGAGATGGTGTCATGAGTGAAAGCAATAAAAAAATGAGATAAAAGAGAGAGAAAGAAAGAAAGAAAGAAAGAAAGAAAGAAAGAAAGAAAGAAAGAAAGAAAGAAAGAAAGAAAGAAAGAAAGAAAGAAAGAAAGACAGAGGATGAAAGAATGAGAGGGTAAATGAGAGATGGATGAAGAAAGACTAATTCTGGTTCTGATTCTGACCAGTCAGACTGAATGTGAATGAATGTGATGTGGTGTAGAGAAAAACAGTACAGTGAGCAGTGTTCAGAACTTTAACATAATGACATCATAAAAACCTATGAAACATCTCGCATAGGACCTGAAATATGTTATATATCCAGAAATATATTTATGATCTATAAACAGGATATTTGGCATATTTGGCGTTAGAGCATGCAAATCTAGCCGTTTGTTTCTTGTTCTAAAATTGGTCATTTTGCTAATCTAAAAAAACCTATGTGGGGCGTTTATAAGTCAAACCGAGACTTTTGAGTTTATAAAATCAAAGAACACATTTCAAGGAGTGGAAACTTCATTGATTTCTCCACATTCTTCTCTTCTACATTCATACACCTTTTCCAGAGATTTGTCAGTACGTCTGACCCATCGTAGGACAGTCTGCTTTACTTCGTCATCAGTGCTGAAATGCTGACCACTGAGCAACTATTTTTAAAGGTCCATTATCCAGGATCAGGCATTTCTACATGCTGAATGTTCACAGGAATGACTGCAGTGGTCTGGGAAGCAACACGACCGGGATTTTTTAGTGCATACAAATCACCATGCTATCACATGACACTCAGCGGCGTGACCGTGCTGTAGAAATACGTTCACTGTCATGGTGTATTTTGATCCTGTATCGATCGGTGCTGACCTTCGCATGCGACTTTTTTACACTCGAGTAAACGCAAATCCGGTGAGGGGGTGAGATTCCGCAAAAATCAATAAACACATTTTTTGAAAGGCAAATCAGCTCCAGGAGATAAGTTTATTTAATTGTGTGTTTGTTTATTATTTTATTAAATGTATTATTCTTTTTTTACAGTAATTAGCAGACTTTTTTTTATTATTTAATTTATTAATTAATAGATGTATTTATTTATTTATTTTATAAATTAGCACTAGGCTAATTTAGGCTTTTTTTAAATTAATTAATACATTTATTTGTATTTATTTATTTATTTATTTTGTCTGTGCTGAATTGAAGCTGAGAGACTGATGCAGCTCAGTCAATTATTATACAGCAATTTTATTTAACGATAAATACTCCTATAAATATTGAAATACATCACCATTTAAATCATACCAGTTTGGTTTTTTTGTAAAATTTTCAAAGCAAAAAAAAAACAAAAAACTTCCGCGTCTACATTATCATCTTTTCTCTAAAGTTCCTCATTCACACCGAAATGTTTGAAAATCGCTTACGTCCCTGTTCTGCACGTGAGCAAAATGTAAGACACTTTAACATGCGTCATTTCAGCTTGATGTTTATTTATTTCCCGGCTCTTTAACTAAAAATCCAATGTCCAATGACTAAAACATGCATCATCATTTTCGAAAGTCCTTGTTTGCGACTTGAAAACTGCTTTTCGAATTTATCCCCTTTGGAGAGCATCTTTCATTATCATTGACTAAAATCATTGGCGTGGTGTGGACGGAAAACCAACACGGAGAGAACAATACGCATTTTCACACCAAAATAGATTAGTGTAGACACGGCCGTAAATAAACGTCTTTTTTGTTTTGTTTGTTTATTTTTTTAATAAAAACTCTGTCGTCTGTCTCTCATTCTTTCCTCCTGGAGCATACGAGCTCTAGACAATGCAGAAAAATGAATATTACAATATTAGTCTTGAACTAAAGTAAGTTGGAACAAGCAGTCATTTTTAGCTGGCTTCTTTTGAGTTTTAAACACAAGCCTTTCCTGTTTCTATTCGAACAAGAGCGAGCGTTTTAACACCAACGGATCTGTGTATTTATACATCCAGGCTGTTTTTCTTGTCGTCTAAAAGCTGCTCTTGGACACCAAGAATCCTTCACACATGACTTCACATGGCTTTAGAATTAGAGGGTGAACGTGCACTGTGACATTCGAGTCCAGTTATAGCCTCAGCTGGACAAGGTGATCCAAAGACTAAAACATCTAATAGACCAACAGGAATATAATAGAATAACAAATCAGGAGAGTCCAGGGTTTGATGGAAACACATCAATAAAAATTGTGACAGATGGATGAGCAGAATGCAAGATAATGATTTGGTGGAAGGATAAGCAGCAGAAATGATATTATGGATCGAGACGCTCGGCTATTCATGCCGCAGCAATCTTTATTCATTTGAGTTGTCAAACAAAAATACACTAAAATGTCTCCTTATGCCAAAAAATGTTAAGTGTACAGGGTTTTGCTTAAAGGCACAGGAGTGCAGCTTAACGACGTTGGGATGTAAACTCAAAACCTTCCGAATAAGAGGTCCAACATCATACCCAGTGAGCTACCACTTCACTTGGTGTAGCTCCACCCCTTTTCTCTGTCTCATTTGTAAAATGTTTTTAATTTTAGATTTTTTTTTTGCAACAGAGCACCTCCGCCTACTACTCATGAACGCGCTGCCTCATACATACATACTGTAAAGGTTTATACACTAAGGTGGTGTGTACGATATTGGCAAAAAAAAACCTCGATTTTATTTTATTTTATCGATAATGATAATTAAACCATATTTTGCTGAATGTGTTATTGTGCTGGTACTTTAAGAGCCGCTGACTTCTAACATGTTTGATATTCTTCATATTCTGTGTGGTGGTCAGTTTACAGCAGTGACACAGATTCATCCTTTTCAATAAGTTTAATTAGATTTTTAACATTGACGGCCATTTTTTTTACGTTGATAAAGCCATCAAATTCTTACATTTAATCGTTCAATTAAAAAAATCTGGCATTTTGGCTGCAAATGAAATCAGTATTTTATAATATTATAATATAATACACATTTATAATATAATATATTTTAATGGAAAGAAATGCCACTTATGGTGATATTGATTAACCGTATAAAATTATATACATGTACACATTTTCTGCCCCCAGATCTTTAATTTTGTGATCCTTCTGAATGCATTTTTAATAAACTGAATAATGCAGTGAAAAAAGGAATCGTGCACTCAGTAGGTGTGTTTTGTATGGGTTTTGCGATGTACTCGGCAATGTCAAAACTCACATCGTTAAAACAACAATTGCGATATTATTGTAGCCGATATATAATCATGCACCTCGACATTAAATTGTTTTGTTTTGCTAGATTATATAAAATGCTAAATCAATATCAAATGACAAAAGTATACTACCCAATACTGATCACTATTCTAAAAGACACCTGTGATCTTGATCATCTGCGCTGATATAAGACAAGTATGTAAGTTTGTAATTAGACATGAAAAAAAGACAAATAAAAAGATTTTGACTGATAAATTAGGTCTTTACAAATCCATGATAATTACAAAGTAAGAGAAACCGAGTCAGAGCCACCCTTCGGGGGATTAGCGCTATCAAATAAATATTAAATTTAAACCGACACAGAAAACTATTTTAGGCACCTTTAATGCTATAATCATTCCCCTGCTGCAGTAATTCTGTAATTGCAGAGTTTTAATAGAGCGCACTCGAAGACAAAAGGCTCGAGGGTGAAATCAACAACAACAAAAAAGACAAAGCATTGCAGTGTACATTAATTATGTAAACCGGGAAAGTTGACGAGGAGCTGCAAAGCGATCGATATTGTGACTAAGCAAAAGAAATTCAAAATAGCTGGTAAGCCTGCAAAGGAAAACACTACAGAGAGGGGCATTAATGAATGCTTCATTGACCAAAATAATCTATGCACGGAAGCAAAGCAAACCAGGAAGACCAGAGCTGAATGTCTTCGCACCGTGGCAGGAATTTCAACGTTGCAACGTTGAATATCTATTACTATAGAGACTCGTCTTTGTTCTCGCGAAAATCGCGCAAGCAAGCCATCACATCCTAAAATAAAATCAAAACTAATTATCTGGCCATAAAAACACAAGGGCACCATGAGACAAAACTATTAGACCATGTAATGAAGCTCAAACTCTGGCTCGCTGAAAATGAATCAATCCTCAATCAATCTTTTTTTTTTCTATCTCATCATAGTTTCCGATGTCTTGAGCCCGAGCAATGCTGCGAGTTATTTGTGCTTCAGGGCTGCTGATGACAAAAGGCCAAGAGTCATCAATGAGCGGAGAGAAAACACAGAATGAAGGAGGGGCCAAGATGCAGGGATGATGAAATGCAGTTGTCTTAGCGGCAGGCCCTGAAATCGATACGAGTCGCTCGAGCCGATTTGTCATTTTAATGTAATATCGGAGCTTGAAATCTGGTCCTGGAGCCCGAAGAGTAAACTCCTGTACATGCCCAAGTGTCAAGGATCAAAACTACACAACATTCATCCTTACTTTCTTTAAAATTCTCGTTAACATTGGATTTCTATTCAGAAGGTCATGAAATCAAATCCCAGCAATCTCTCCACCAAGTTGCCACGGCTGGGCCCCTGAGCAAGGCCCTTAACCCTCACTTAAGGCAATAAGGTAAGAGCAACTTATGGGTGTCTGCCACATGCCATAAATGTAAATGTACCATTGACAGTTAATGTTCTAGATCACCCATGAAACATATCAGTTCAGGTCATGTCACCATTATATATATATTCTGTCCTGAAAGAGTTTCCATGAAGTGATGTTTTATTAGTCAATTTTTCTATAAAACCTAGAACTTAATGAGCCTCAAAGGAAAAAAGTCTCGAAGGAATTTAACAGTAAAACACTGTGCAGCTGTACACTAATCTAGGAAAGGAAACACAAGGAAAGTTCTAGCAGGTCAAATCCCCAAGGGCTAATTTAATGCAATCAGGAATGGGAGATAAAGTAGTAGAATCCAGTGTAGTATGTCCCCAGTAGATAACCTGCTAATCGTGCTTATTTGTTGGAAACTCTGATCAAAATAAAGCCATCCATCCATCATTTCCCTCAATAAATTCAATGAACACATTCAGCCACCAACAGTAATCAATAGTGCATAAACACCTCAGGCGACATATTCTTCACTGGCTGCGCTCACAGACAAATATGTTGTTCTATCATTTGGAAATTCTGAATAAATCATCGATCGATACATCATACATAATACATACAAACTGGCGGTAAAGAAAAATCAATGCTAGCATTCTGTCGGATTGTAACAAGTAGCAAACATTAGCCATAATATAACCCTCAAGTCTTTAATGTCCTTCTCAGCAAAATATATCCGAAATCTACTTCCTTGTGGCAAAAGGCGTAATACAACAACCTGCTCAGACAAATTTATATGTATCATTATATTAAAGTATTAAAGTGTTATATACATGTCAGTTTCTTGTTTTTTTGTTTATTTGGTTTTAAGGGGACATGCTTGGGGGGAGGGGCAATAGTGGGCAAAAGTAATCGCAAAATTGCAATCACGATTTGAAAAAATGTAAAACATCATTCTTTTCAACAAGAAATAAACTTCAAGATTCTTTTGAGCTGAGTTGGCCAGAAATGCCCAACATTTAAAAGTAGAAATAAATATTTTGTGGTCCAGACTCGGTGTCTCAAGATGATTGAGGGTATCGAAATCCTCCACATAGCTGAGATGACTCTGGAACATCCGCAGAATGAAACACGGCTGCAGCGGGACAGCCGATTCCCAAACGTCACATAAAAACTTAAATCTTCCCACAGAAATGAAACATTCCATGTAATAAATATGCAAAAGCATCTATGGATGACCTTGTGGTGTTGAGTGAGAAAATTAAATACTTTACAAATACAAAGAAAGTCTGCAAAAACAAACAATTTTAATGCACACATACATTACATTGATGTATCGTCTTCTTCTTCTTTTGGCTGCTTCTGTTAGGGGTCGCCACAACAGATCATACGTCTCCATACCACTCTATTCTCTACATCTGCCTCTTTTAAATCATCCACCTGCATGTCTTCCATTACCACATCGATAAACCTCTTCCTTGGCCTTCCTCTTTTCCTCCATCCTCAGCATTGTTCCATCAATATACTTCATGTCCCTCCTCATGACCACATGACCAAACCGTTTCAATCGCACCTCTTTCACCCTGTCTCCAAAACGTCCTACCTGCACTGTGCCTTCTAATCCTGTCCATTCTCATAACTCCAGATTAAAATCGCAGTGTCTTCAACTCTGCCAATCCAGAGAGCTCTGCCTCCTGTCCTCTTGACTTTTTGTCAGTGACACTGTCTCTGAACCATGCAGCATAGCAGGTCTCACCACTGTCTTTTCATTGTCATGTTATGCAGGTATAAGAATGGTTTATTAATACCAAAGGCTGAGGAGTCCGAATCAAAAGGCAGAATCAAGGACATGAAACGGGTAAGGCGATCAACAAACAAAAAAGTAAGAAAACAAAAACCAAAAGGAGATCAAATCTGGAAAAATTAGAAAAATTACCCAAAAGACGGTAATTTGTTGCAAAGTGGCTTTGGTATTGGTGCTTTATACTTGTCAAATTCTTTCTTCAAATATCCCAGCAATGTTAGGAAGCTTGGGTCAGAGTTTAGGGCCAGCCATGGTACAGCACAACTGGAGTACAGATGGTTAAAGCCCCAAAAAGTGTCAGCTACTACTATGATACTAGGGGCTTGAACCCCTGACCCTGACCCTATCCTTAACTATTATGTTATCTCTTCCTATTGGAGACACGGGGGTATTTAAAGGGAAGGTGGTAGCTTAGTAGTTAAGGCATTGGATTTTGGATCCAAAAGTTGTAAGTTTAAATCTTAGCCACACCAAGCATCCACTCCTGGGCCCCTGAGCAAGGCCCTTGACCACATAATTGCTCAGTTGTATGGATGTGATAAATGTAAGTTGCTGAGGATAAGGGCGTCTGCCAAGTGCCATACATTTAAAAGCAAACTAACTACAGGCTTAATCATTAACACCTGGGGAACAAGAGACTTGAAAGGGTAAATAACCAATGACAGTATAGGGGTGGGGCATATCATGAGTGGTTATAATAGTAATCTATGTGTCTTGTGTGTTAAGGTTAGAGTTATTGGCAAAGCCAATAAGATACACTCACTTAATTTTCGAAAACCCCTGGACTCTATAGCTAACACATAATGTACTTAAACAAGGATAAAAACAAGCTGGAACGCATTGTACCGCAGTGTTACTGAGGTCTTGCTTTTGTTCTCGGGCACAAGGTGTGGACAAATTGACCTTACTGACAAATACCTCCACTTTCAACACAGAACTCTAAAAGCTGACATTTTATATAAAGGATTCCCTTTACCTTTAGAAACAATCTTATTCCTTTCTTGTGCAAATGTACGATTAGTGCCGAGGATGCCAGACTTTTTAGCAGACATAAATAAACCAAAGCGCAAGTCCTGCACACGCCTCCGCCGCTCACAGAAGTGTTTCTGTGCAGACAGAGAGGAGGAAGTGTGTGTTTATTTATTTATACTGGGTATAAACAAGAGACAAACATAGTCGTAGATGTCCCACACACTGACATCACTTCCCTTCCCTGAGAATGACTGATGCAATAGCAAAAACACCTTAAGAAGCGGAGAACTTCCTTCACCGTAACTGCCTCAGGAGTGTAAAAAGTGCGTGTCTACTTCTAGAACATTTGCAGCTACTTTCCCAGTGTTTTTAAGAACAGCACAAAGATGCAAAGAAATAGCTGAAACATCAGAGCCAATTAATAAGATGTTTATCAGAAGAGAGCAGAATGACTATTGGGTACTGGCTTCCTTGGTGCCCTCTCCAAAACATTTTTGCATTAGGTTGTACCTACAGTCATAGCACAACAGTTTCCTCAAAACTTCTTTCTAGATAATTTCAGGAATCCTTTTTTCTTTCACAAGAAAGTACTTTAATTAATCCCCTTGCACATCAATACAACTCTTTCAGGGTTCCTGTCACTGGAATGTGTCCTGGAAGTCTTATTTTGGAAGTGCGTCAATCACTTTTTGCGATTTGCTCTGGATATCTGCCATAGTGGCAAAACGGCGACCTTTGAACTGGATCTTCATCCTCGGCAAAGTTTGCAAGAAATCATGTGGATCGTTCTTTGACAATCATCATGAAGAAGTTGCTGAATGGTTTTAACATTTTTGGGGGTTGAGCTTGTCAAAGGTTTTACTTCTTGAAATATATGAATATACCTTTTGTCATAACCTAAAACTTTATCAAAAGGGGGTCCCTCAAGGGTTCTCTGTCCAGCAAATGCTGGTTGTTACTGTATTTTATGCTGGGGTTAAACTGACAAGTGGGCGTGGGGGGGTTGGGAATTAAATTGTCTAAAATGTTGCTACATATTCTCTAAAAGCACTGTAAGAATTTGCCCAAGGCATAGGATGAGGGTAAGGGTCATAGCTCACATCAAGAAAAGAGTTGCATGGCTAGAACTCAGCAATTTCCCATGGCCTCCAAACAAAACCAGCATACTAGACATGACTACTGAATTAATAATTTCTGCTCAGTCTAATTTCTCTCTCATTTCTTTTTCAGACCATGTAAAAATTATTTCTCCTGTAGAAACAAAAGAATAGACCAAATGCAATTTCACTACCCCAGGGGTATCCTTGTATCAGAGTAAACCGTGCACTTCATTTCCAAGTGTTTCTTGTACAAGGTCAATATTCTGTGTAAGCACAGTCCCTGTGCACTGTTCCTCAGGGATTTATAGTGGCGAATGCCAAATCTCAAGTTCATTAAGACTGGAAATAGCTGACCTCAGTCTCCAGCGGCTCTTAATTTTTTAAAAAAACTCTCAAGCTTCTGGTCTCAGAGGTAGACACTTATTTAGAAACAAGGTCACTCTAGCAGCATGTCAGCTTTGGTTTGGTCTGGTTTAATCAAAGGCCTGGGCCCAATTTGACAAGCACTTCTGGGTGGATGGAAGCACTTCAATCTAAATGCCAGACATTGCAACTTTGGTTGAGAGCTAAATTATGTAATAGATCAGCAAAACCCTGTCCTCGAGGATAGAAAGAATGCCTCTTGGCTGATTTGCAAGCGGAAGCAATTCTAAATACCAAAGTTCATGTGACACTGTTGTGACCAAAAGGCATACCAAATAATTCAAACTGAAGTTAGGCTCTTACACAACTGCTGGGTTATAGCAGAGGGGGCAAAATATCATGTTACATTTGCAAAGGTATCTGCGGTGCAATTTTTAGAACATGATGTCAGACACTCAGTCAGGAATCTGTTGCAATGGAAGCATGAGACCGACACCCTATGCAAGTGAGTGACAAGTAACCTTGGGAAAATGCAATATTTCATTTTCCTTTATTTAGCACATGGGAGAAGTCAACAGGTTTTCGAAAGACCATCATGCCTTTTGACCTGACTGGGGTGATAAATCATTCAAACCAGACAAGATAAACCTTGATGATAAAATAGTGCTGTCAATCTGATAATCCTCTACAATGTGAGCTAATCGTTGGGTGTACGGTTCTATTACCATGATCGACATGCTTTCACCAAGGCCTTGCCAAACGAGTGTTAAACTGCCATTGTTTTCACAAGATTAAGAGAACCCTGGGGGAAGAGATCCCTGGGGGAATGCATTGTGCTGAAACATACTCAGGCGGGTCCAAGGACAAATTGCAGCTCCTTGACTGCTTTCAAGGCAGAGTAGATTATCATTAGTCTTGATTAGGGTTGCAAAATTCCAGGAATATTTAGGGCTGGAAACTTTCCATGCGAATTAATGGGAGTATATGGAAATTATATTAGAGTACACTTGGAATTTACAAAAAGTCTAAATGTATTTTGAAAAAAAAGTCTTGCAGAATCATTTAAGTTAAAACAACCAGATTTAATGCAATTTTGGTTTGAATTTATGCCCTTCACATTCATCAATCACGTGCACATAGCACACTTACTGCAGGGCAACTGAGGCCACACCTCCTTAACATAACCCATTTCTTGTATCCTGCACATAAAATAATGTAGCCATCATAAAACTGATATGTCCATCATAGCAAATACTCACTTGTATTTTGAGTACTTATTGTAGCTCAAATTACATAAATATCACACAAATATATGTTAAAAACTGCTGTGTGTAAGCTATTGTGCAATAAATTTATACAAAATATTTAATCAAAGTCAAACGTCATTTTTTTATATCTGTATTAGTTTGCGTGCATGGCAGCTAATGACCAAACAAAATGTTCATATTTATGTCTGTATAATACAGTTTATATAAACGTGCCGACATTTCTACGAAATTCCCATAAATTTCTGGTAAGTTTCCAACTTGAAATATTTTCAAAATTTCCAAGCTGAATTTTCCATAGAACGTTTCCAGAAAGTTTCTGGAAATTTACCGGAAGATGTAAACCCTAATCTTGATAGAGTCAGGTTCAGATTTATAATAGTCTGCCTTGGGTCTTCCTGTCAAGTTTGATTTGCGACACATGACACGCTAAATATTCTTGTACATACACTATATGGACATAAGTATTGAGACTTGACTTTTCCAGTCATATGTAGTTGTTCCCAGAACTGTACCCTCCAACTTGGAAGCTCACAATTGCATTAGATGTCTCTGGATGTAGCAACATTGCATTTTTTGTTTACTTGAACTAGGAGGACCAAACCTGTACAAGCATGATATGCCCCAGAGCACAAAGCCAGCTTCATGAAGATATGCTTTACATAGGTTGGAGGAGAAAATCTCCTGCTGTAGAGCTCTGACCCTCACACACTTGTGGCTGAATAATCACACAACACATAAGACACTGGTGGAACATCTTCCCAGGAAAGTAGGGGTTACTTTAACAGCAAATAGGGAGTCAAGGTGAAACTGCATATTCAGAAAGCAATTACAAATCCTCTGGTTCATGATTTTTCTCAATATAGTGTATAGAGGTGACCCAGAATAGTCAAGATTGGTGCTTTGATAGGAGGAGCCTGATTCAACTACCAAGCTTACAGTCAAATCTTCACAGAGGTGATATGAAACAAGGATCATGCAATTTTTGATAATGCAATTTTAGAACTACCGTTTTTCTTGTTATAAGTTGATATACAGTACATTGTGATTATGTTGTAAAAAAAAAATGTTAAAAGAAAGAAACTTTCAATTAATATTTTCAGGTGTGTGAATAAATCCAACCCTTACTGAGACAAATTGAAGTTTCCACGATGGACACAGGGTGGTCATGGCGGCGAGGATTTAAATATTTAAATATAATAATATAATTATATGATATAAAAATATAATATAATGGGGAGTGGTAGCTCCAGTGGTTAAGGCGCTGGATTACTGATCGGAAGGTCGGAGGTTCAAGCCCCGGTATCGCCAAGCTGCCACTCTTGGGCCCTTGAGCAAGGCCCTTAACCCTCCAGGGGCGCCGTATCATGGCTGACCCTGCGCTCTGACCCCAGCTTCCAAGCAACCTGGGATATGCGAAGAACAACATTTTACTGTGCGGTAATGTATATGTGACAAATAAAGGCTATTTTTCTCTATAAAAATAAAATATTGAAAAAAAATTTTATGACTTGCAGATTCTGTAAAAATATATTCTGCTCTAATTTCATTCTGTACAATGTTTTATTGTTTTCATTGCATCAATGTTGCACTGTACCCTCTCATGTTACATATAAGCCTCATATTTACTACCACTACCAGCTATCACTGTAAAGCAAATTGCCCAACACTGGAATCAAAACAGCAGGACCCAAAGGTCTGTCATAAAGTGTTTTCACGATGCCATTTTCCTTTCCAGAACTCTACTCAGTGGCACGTCATTTCCAAATTACCCGACTGACATTCGGAATCAACACACCACAATACTCCTATTAGCGGCGGTGCCAGGTGGGATCGCTTCCATTATCACCTCCTACGTGAAGTGCTCTAAAACCATGCATCTCATCTAGCGGAGCATTTTCTTTGTCGCATTCTTTTCCAGCTTTTTCATTCAGCCGAGAATGAAAGAGCTTCATTGAGTTCACCTTCTGTGAAATCCTGTTATCGCCTAAACCCCAATAGTTCGAGTGTTACTTTTCAGATCCGTGCTATTAAACCAGGTGAGTGCTTTCTGTCTTATTGTTATGTGTTATGGCTCCTTCATGGCACCGCCACTAAAACGAAGCGGGGAGTTCCGTGTCACAGGATGGCACATGGCCACCAGAACTTCACTACAGGCATATTTAATACAGACGAATCAGTCACATGGTCATGTCCTTCATGTCATTCACAATTATAGGAAACAGTGAGGCGCGATGACGTTCATATTGACGATGTTGCCGATCCTGATTACGCCGAATATTTTAGAGATGATCATTATGATGATTATAATTATGATGATTACAATGACAATAATGAGGATGGAGATGAAGGTGATAGAGAAGATATGGAGAACAGGATAATAGGGATGTTGATGCTAATGAGAGGCAATACAAGTGAAAGTGGTTGTTGAGAAGATGATGATGATGATGATGATGATGTGGAAGGAAATAGTTGTGGTAAAAAGTATTATGTTGATTATAAAGATGGTGAAATTCATGGTGGTGTCAAAAAAAATGATGATTGGAGAAGCTGGTGATGATGATGATGATGATGATGAGGAGGAGGAGGAGGAGGAGGAGGAGGAGAAGGTGGAAGTTTCTGATGAATGTTATGGAGTTGTTGAAAATTATGTTCAATGATGATGATGATGATGATAATAATGACAATGAGGGAAAGGATGAAAAATAAGGTGATAATGAAGATGATGAGTGATAGAAATCAAAGAAGTAAGCAAATATGTAATGTAATGATGATGAGGGTAATGATGTTTCTGAAAATAATGATGGATGATGATGATGATGATGATGATGATGATGATGATGATGATGATAGTGAAGGAGAAGAAGATGAAGAAGTTGTACAAGAATAGTACAAAGGATGATGATGATGATGATGATGATGATAATGATGATGATAATGATGGTGCTGATAATGACAGTAGAGGTGTTGGGGGTGGAGTAGAAGATGAAGATGTAGAATGAGAAATTTAAGGTGACGAAGGTGGTGAGGATCATGACAGTGATGAAGGGGATGAAGGTTTTGAGGATCATGACAGTGATGAAGGTGATGAGGGTGATGACAGTGGTGAAGGTGATGAAGATCATGACAGTGATGAAGGTGATGAGGATGATGACAGTGATGAAGGTTTGTAGTGGTGGTGATAAGTTGAACTTGGTTATAATGGTTATATATAATATAATGCTGCATAAACACAAACAATTAATCCAACATTTCACACATTAACCTTGAGCTCTATAAAACACTCTTTCTCTTTCTCTTTTTTTCTCTCCCTTTTCTCTATCTCGCTCTCTTTTCTCTCTCTCTCTCTCTTTCTCTCTCTCTTTCTCTCTCTCTTTTTCCTCTCTTCCTCTGTGAAAGCTAAAGAAACTCACGTCAGCGTAATCCGAGAGCAGGTGCTTATGCAGAGAGTCTCCTGATCTGAGGAACCTCTTCTTCCTCACTGCTCTGTCTGACAAATTGCCCATGACTGCTGTCCACCCGGAGTACAGAACACAAACAGCTCAGATTTACGTTCCTCGTTAGCTCCTCCGCTCTTCCCTCTTTTCTCAATCCTCTCCCTGTTTCGCAGCTTATCTCGCTTGAATCTGGGTTAGATAGGCTCCTTGGTGGGTTTGTGCTAAAATAGCCTGGCCGCTTGCTAGCATGCTGGTGGGGTGTACAGTGCTCATGGCTCAGAATGAGAGGACACAAATGATAGGATTCACAGGACTGAGAAGAGAAGGAGCTAAATAATCCCTCTGGAATATTTAAGTCGATACAGTTTAAACTTCAAAACAGTTTAATAGACCTCACAAAAATATGTCTTCTAATAGCACCGTGATTTTTTTACACAGAAGTGCAGACGAGGGCATTTGAAATACAAAACCAGTGCAATCACAGTGCAGGTTGCAAAATTTTACATTTACCTCTGAAAAAAACCCCACAATAATCCACAATGCAACCCGGCACTCCTGCTGACAGAGGGCGATCATGGGGCTTATCTCCTTCTTCCAGACCAAACAACCAACGTAGAAGGTGAAAAAAGACCCATATGGGCGTTTAGAGATGATCCACAAAAAAAGGTAGCTTGCAGGTAGCAATACAAAAAATGCTTTTTTTAAAGTGGGCGTGTCCACGTGGAATTTGTGGGAATTATGTGCAGCTGTATGAAATGAAACACTAAACTTCATGGTGTTGATAATAAGAGATGACAGAATGGCACAAATCGTCTGCAAACTGAATTATTTTGTTTATCAATGTGCATCAATTTGTCAATGAAATTGTCACAATTGTATATAAACACTTTCAAGGTACAGATGGATTACATTTAGCCACGCCTCTAATACTCCATAAAAGGCAAAAAGATTCGAAGATGACAAAAATGGCGATTAAACGGTGAAGCTGCACCCCATGAACCATGTGATGTACCAAATCTTCCAGGTTACTTAAACGTACTTAACAATAAACACATTAATAGTCTTTGTTGTTTTTTTAGGGTGGGTGCCATTAGTTTTTCCCACTGAACTGATATTTGACAGTGTAATGCATGTTAAAGACGCACTCACTCATGGCTAATTATGATTATGATCAGTATGTGGATAATAAATTGAGGTTTACATTAGTGGATCTTCTACTAAACTCAGAAGATGATTGAAGTAGCTGATGATAAGTATGATGATGATGAGTAGGAGGAGAAGAAAGAGGAGGAGGAGATGATAGTGGGGATAGTGGAAAGAGAAAAAAGAGGTGGTGGTGATGATGATGATGATGGTGATGATGATGATAAGGATGGTAGAGAAGAACATACAGAAACAGAGCAAAAAGTGGAAGATCATTTCGAAAATGATGATGATTGTGGTGGTGTTAGTGGTGGTGGTGGTGAGGGAAATAAAGAAAGAAAAGAAGAAGAGGAAGGTGATTATGATGATGATGATTATGATGGTGATGATGATGAGGAGGAGGAGGATGTGATTATGATGATAAAGATGGCAATATGAATAAATAGAACAAGAAGGGGAAGATGATTTTGGAAATGATGATGATGATGATGATGATGATGATGATGATGATGGTGGTGGTGGTGGAGAAGATGATGGAAAAGAATAAAGAGAAGAAGAAGTGGAAGGTGATGATGACGATGATGATAGTGGTGGTGGTGGTGGTGGTAGTGAAGCAGATGATGGAAGAAAAAAAAGAACAAGGAGAAAACTGTGATGATGATGATTATGATGATGGGAAGGATGATGATGGTGGTGGTGGTGGAGGAGATGATGGAAGAAAAGAAAGAACAAGGAGACAATTGTGATGATGATGATGATGATGATGATGATGGTGATGATGGTGATGATGATGGGAAGGATGATGGTGGTGGTGGTGGTGGTGGTGGTGGTGGTGGTGGTGGTGTTAGTAGTGGTGGTAGTAATAGTGGTGGAGATGATTATAGAAAGGAAAGAGAGCAAGATGATGTAATGATGCTGAAGCTCAGTTTGTTTTGCACAGTTGCTCCTGTGAACAATTTTCAAATAACATCACACATGAACCAGATTGCTAAATAATCCTGACCAGATTGCATCCTTTTCACAACGAGGTGAACTCTGAAGAAGAACATCTAAAAGCCTGGACATTTCTCCTTGTTGATGTTTCCAGATGCTATTTTCTCCTTAACTCAACACAATTTCACCTCTGTATCCGGAAACCAAAACCCTTGAGGGGGGAAACATCGACATAATCACGTGTTTCAGGAGAGGCAGGAGAAACAACCTGAACTTTGTGGAAAAAAAACCTCCACACACACCAGACCTTTTCTGCTAACAAGATTGTTATGCTATTAGCGCATTGTTCTATCTCCCTCGTCTCCTTTATTTCTTTCCCTCTTGGAGATGGTCTCCGGGTTCTATTACGCTAGGGCTCAGAGACGAGGGAAGATCGAATTAGAGCCGTAGATTGCATTATGACACTCCACCAGTCCTCTGCACCAGTCCACTTGCATCACTCTGAGATCCTACATGATGTTTTTAATACAGTCAAATATATATAACTATAAATAGATACTATATGGACAAAGGTATTGAGACAACTGGCTTTTTGAACCATACATGGCTCCTCCACAAACCTGTTCCAGCATAATATTCCCCCTGTGCACAAATTTAGCTCCATGAAGATCTGCTTTACATGAATTAGAGTAGAAGATCTTAAGTGGCCTGCTATCAACCTTACAGAAATCCTCTGGGATGAATGTAAACACTGACTGCACCCCAGGCCTCCTCAGATCACCTTCACCAGCACCTGACTGGTGAACACCCTTGTGGCTGAATTAATCACCTCAAATCTCCACAAACACACTCCAAAATAGAATGGAACATCTTCCCAGAGGAGTGGAGGTTATTATAAGAGCATAAAGGGACTGACAATGCTTCTGTGCATAAAAAAAACTCCATGAAGATCTTCTTTACACAATATGGAGTGAAAGATCTCCTGCTATAGAGCTCTGACCTTAACCCTATTGAACATAGGAGCTGGAACGCTGACTGCACTCTAGTTCTCCTCACTTTACCAATGAATCTTGAAAAATCTCTACAAACACACTCCAAAAATCCAGTGGAACATCTTCCCAGAAGAGTGGAGGTTTTTATAACAGCTAATAGAGACTCAGTATGGAACTTTCAAAAAACACACATTAATCAACAATGGCGCCGAAATGAATACGTCTGAAAAGCGTGTGTTTAAAAAATCCTGAAAATCTGTTCCATATAATGATGAATAATGAGTTATTTTTCTGCTATTCTCTTCTTTCTTTCTCTCTTGTCTCGATTTTATGCTCAGGGAGAAAGAAATTGTGTTTCTCTCAGAAAACAATATGTTTTTATTACTATTCTCAAAGTTAAATATATAAACGTCCTGCACGCAGCCATCATAAGCCATCAAGCACACACTTCATATTTATCGACCCGGGAAAGGACGAAGAGAGAAAATGGTGCCGCCTCGGCGATCAACAACAAGTGACACATTTCTCCATCTACCTAAAGATACCTCACATTTAAACAGGTTCTTGAATGGGGTCGTTTCGGTTCTCCGTCACCGAGCCGCTGCTGCTATTGATCACACACCACTGATGAAGGTGTACTCTATCTAAAGCAATCAATAAACAAGTGTTTACAGAGAGAGATAGAGAAAGAGAAAGAGAGAGAGAGAGAGAGAGAGAGAGAGAGAGAGAGAGAGAGAGAGAGAGAGAGCTCACTAAAGGGGCAGCTCACTGAAGGGGCAGCTTACTGAAGGTGCAGCTCACTGAAGGGGCAGCTCACTGCAGGGGGCAGCTTGGTGGAGCTGGGATTTGTTTGGTCAAAAGCCTAACATCCTAACCAATGAGCTGCCCCTTCAGTGAGCTGCACCTTCAATAAGCTGCCCCTTCAGTGAGCTGCCCCTTCAGTGAGCTGCACCTTCAGTAAGCTGCCCCTTCAGTAAGCAGCCCCTTTAGTGAGCTTTCCCTTTAGTGAGATTTCCCTTCAGTAAGCTGCCCCTTCAGTGAGCTGCCCCTTTAGTGAGCTTTCCCTTTAGTGAGCTTTCCCTTTAGTGAGCTTTCCCTTCAGTAAGCTGCCCCTTCAGTGAGCTGCCCCTTTAGTGAGCTTTCCCTTTAGTGAGCTGCCCCTTCAGTGAGCTGCCCCTTCAGTAAGCTGCCCCTTCTGTGAGCTGCCACTTCAGTGAGCTGCCCCTTCCCTATTCTATAGAATACAATTTAATACAATACATAGAAGAGAACAGTGTTTAGAAGTATAAAATAAAATGAAAGTAGAGTTTAACTCAATTCAATATGAATTTAAGAAGAATAGAACATAAAAAAAAATGAATAAATAAACCAATATGAATTGTATCCAATGAGTTCCATATTTTTTAGTCCAGTTTTGTCCCATTCTGCCCCTCACACTATCAGCCTGGGCTTTAAAGAGCTCTAGCTTTAATTCTGGGATTAACCCTAATACTTGCTCGTGTCCTAGCAACCGCATATTACAAACACATTCCTCAACTTAAACATGGTTATCTTAATATTTGACAACAGATCATATTCTGTTTTCTGAACTGCGGTTTATGGGGAATTTATCATTAGGAGTACCTGACTGTATTAAATCACAAACAGGAAGTAGGCAGATGTCTCCATGCTGCCCTGGCACATGTCCTCCTCTGCAGAAGAGCAAATAAATAAAGCCACTCGTTACAAGGAGAAATGTGAGTGGCAGGCCGAGGGGTGACAGGCGGAATGAAACAAATGCCGTCATCGGCACGTCTCCTGACGAGTCACTTCCTGTCACAAGCGACAGCTACAAACTCCCAGCTGGAGTCACCACACTCCGACATCTCTGACATCTCCGGCATCACACACCACACGGCCGCAACCTTGCGCCTGGAAAAACACTCTGTTTAAGGGAACTAATTGGACAGAATGCATATTTCTGCTCCCTTTTTTTTTTTTTATCCTTTTCTACGGCCGTGGGCCATGTGTGGAAAACTTCAGCCGTCCCGTCTGCTGTGTTTAAAATAGGCGAGAAGTTGTTAAAAAATTCATTGGGATTTAATTAGGTGATACATTGCGGTTTTCAGAAGGAAAAGAGGACAGTGACGTCGATGGCAATCGCTCGGGGAGAAAAGGAAAACAGACTTGAGTAAAGAGGATTGGGAGAATTAGAAGAGAGGCAGAGAATACAAGAAAAATGATAGCAGCTTCTGTGTTCACTATAAAGAAAGATTTCAGAAAGGTTCCACTTCTCGTTAATAGGAGATCAATCAGCCGAGACACTGGGAGAACCCTCGAATTAAACTCAACCTAAATCTGTTTCATACACACATCTGCATGAATAGAAGCCACAAACTGAAGATATATTAGATATAAGATGGATGGATGGATGAATGTATGAATGGATGAATGGATGGATGGACGGATGGACAAGTAGACAAACAGATGTGCATAACACACAGATAAACAGGTATTTTAATGGCACATGAAAAGACAAACAGATGAAAATAGAGTTGTCAGACACACAGACTGTCCAGCAGACAGACAGACAGACAGACAGACAGACAGACAGACAGACAGACAGACAGAGAGAGAGACAGACAGACAGAGAGACAGGCAGACAGACAGAGAGACAGACATACTGCAGTTGTCTCACCTCAGTCATGTGAATGAGGTAGAAGCGAAGCTCGTCACTGTGATCTGCACAGAGAAACAAAACATCAGTGTTACCACTTTATAACATACATGAAATGCATTGTTCCAACACACAACAGCAATTTTCACAAAATTCACCCTAACAATAAAGCTTACTGGACACACACACACAGATTCCCAAAACCCCTCGTGTGGCCCTGAGCCTGACTGATCCATCGATTTCCCATTTGTTGTACCCAGCTGTCCATCATGTTGTCACCCCGCCCTCTTACAGCCTCACTCTGTCACTCACTGGGTGACAGGAGCTGACAGCTGCTTCTGATTGGTGAGTGCTCATGTTGCCTCTCGGAGTGGCCCAGACATTGCTTATCAACGTCCAAACTTTCCAAAGAGGGAAAAAGAGTTAATAGCGAGTCAGAGCTGTGAGTGATGAAGCTGTGTGAGGATGAGTTTCACCACAACACTGAGATGAAATGAGTTCTCACATGACACTGAGATGACCTGAGTTCTGGATGGATGGATGGTTAGATAGATAGATAGATAGATAGATAGATAGATAGATAGATAGATAGATAGATAGATAGATAGATAGATAGATAGATAGATAGATAGATAGATAGATAGATAGATAGATAGATAGATAGATAGATAGAGAGACAGACAGACAGACAGACAGACAGACAGACAGACAGACAGACAGAGAGAAACACAGACAGACAGACAGAGTGACAGACAGACAGTCGGGAAGACAGTCAGTCAGTCGAGTAATAGTTTGTGGGTGATTGTCTGTATGTGTCAAAGACGATTCATATCGGCGCTCAGGACATTCATCTTCATAAATCCACCTGCATTTTATGCATCCCTCTGTGTGTCTGTGTGTGTGTGTCTGTGTGTGTGTGTGTGTGTGTGTGTGTGTGTGTGTGTGTGTGTGTGTGTGTGTGTGTGTGTGTGTGTGTGTGTGAGCGAGAGAGACAGCAGTAGTCTGATGAGAGGAGACACATGTACAGCGGGCTGTCATAGAGCCACCTGCAGGCTCTCCCCCCACTGCAGTGCACACTGTCATCCTGTCACCATCTCCCGTACACACACACACACACACACACACACACACACACACACACACACACACACACACACACACACACACACACACACACACACACACATTTTTACACTGATTCATTTTAGAACAGGTCAGCTCTCTGCATGCTCAGCTTAAACCCTATAATGTCTTGTGTAAGGATTAATAGCATTAGTGCTAATGTGCACAAAGCTGCAAGCTACATCATTTATTTTAACTCTAAACACACAAATATATAAATTAAAAATGCAATATATTCTTTATAAAACTCTTTACATCACTGACACGAGACGATTAAAATCCAATGCAGACAGCCAAAAAGACAAAAAGTGATAAAGATAAAGCCAAACAAACAGAGAAAGACAAACAGAGAGACAGAAGAACAAGCGAAAGACAGAGAGTCAAATAGAAACACAGAGAGAAATGGTGAGAGAGAGAGAGAGACAGACAAACAGACAGACAGGAGACCACAGACAGACAGACAGACAGACAGACAGACAGACAGACAGACAGACAGACAGACAGACGACCAATAGACAGACAGTCAGTGAGTGAGTGAGAAAGAGAAAGAAAGAGACAGACAGACAGACAGACAGACAGACAGACAGACAGACAGACAGACAGACAGATTAGCAGACAGAGTGCCATATAAAAACACAAAGAGACATATGAAGAGACAGACAATGTCTCTTACAGTCAACAGAGACAGAGAAAGACAGATAAAGACAGACAAACAGAAAGTGAGACAGGCAGACAGAAAGGAAAACAGACAGAGACACAGAGATATAAACAGTTAGACAGACCCTGAGAGAAAGACAGAGAGAAATAGAGAGAGAGAAAGAGAGAGAGTGAAAACGAGGCAGACATTTAAACAGACAGGGAGAGAGCAAGACAGACAGTGAAAGAGACATACAGACAAACAGACAGAAGAGAATGAGGCAGAGAGACTGAGAGATAGACAGTGAAAGAGGCAGAGAGAGATATACAGACAAACAAACAGACAGAGAGACTGAAAGACAGACAGTGAAAAAGAGAGAGACAGACAGTCAGTCAGTCAGACAGACAGACAGACAGACAGACAGACAGACAGACAGACAGACAGACAGACAGATAGACAGACAGACAGACAGAGAGGCAAGTTTTCTTGTCAAAGGAACCAATGTGAATGACATAAGTGACATTAGACAGACAGATGAACAGACAATTAGATTGACATGAAGACAGATTAGGCAGACAGGCAAACAGTAAGACAGAAGGCAGACAGGCAGACAGACAGACAGACAGACAGACTGACAGACAGACTGACAGACAGACACATTGCTGTCATCTGACTGAATACACTGTGATCATGTGAATGTGAATAAAATGATATCTAGCAGTGCATGGGCAGTGTTTTTATTCCCTCTAAGTTCTTCATTAGGATTTTACACATTTTTATAAAACTGGTAAATGTTAAATCGTATGTAGAAACTGCACTGCACATAATAAATCATCTACAAACACACAGACACGATCAGGTCGTAAATCACAGAATGATTTCATGTCATCAGCTTTTATCAACAACACAACAACAAAATGAAAATCATTCCATGGAATTCTATTAACTAACATCTCCAACATACACACTTCTGTGGGGCTTCATGTTGGATTGTTTGCTTTTAATTAATTAAGTTTAGCACCTAATGATGTGCTTCGTATTTACTAGTTCTCCCAGTTAAACAGCAGGGGGCAGTGTTGTCCTCCAAAAGAAACTAACTGAAAAAGTCCCGTTTCAAATGACAAGCACTGAGTTTTCCATTTATGCTAAAGTGTGTATCAGTAAAGGCATGCCATTTTTTTTTTGCGCTTGATCATATGTTTACTACTGTATATTGTACTAATGAATGTATCCAGGCTGAACATCCACCATATAGAACACAAGCAGAGAAAAGATGATGATGATGATGATGATGATGATGATGATGATGATGAGGTGATCAGGAACGTCTACATCACTGACTCCCTCTGTCTCATCCACGTTAACCCCAGACTTCTTACTGCCTTCTGCCTGCTCATTGTGTGCTTCGTAAACTAGTCTACGTCTGTGGTGTGTGAGAGACAGGAAATGATGCACCAGTGGTAGATTAAAAAAGCTGCGCAATGACAAGAAACAGGTTGAAGGACTGAAACTGGTGCTGTGAGAAGAAAAAATATGGATCATGTCACTAAATAGATTGAAACTAAAGTAACAAGTCTGAAAATGTAAGAAGTAGAAAGTTTTTCTTCATTTGATTTTATTCCTTTCCACCTCAGCTCTAACCCATATAAACCAGATCTTCAAGATGGATTTGTGCACAGGGGCATTGTCATGCTGAAACAGGTTTGGGTCTCCTAGAAGGGAGAAGGAAAAATGTATTGCCAGCACATTTAAAGACGTCCTACACAATTGTCTCCCCTATTTTGTGGGAAAGTTTGGTCTGGAAAACTAAAAAATCAGGTGTGCCAATATTTTTGTTCATATACTGTGTGTAGTGCGGAGCTCACGGGGGGTCTTAGAACCAAAATCAGGAAAATCTTACGAGGTGGTATAAGAAATTTTGCAGACTAACTCTGTTTACAAGAAAGTACTTCATTTATCTACATTTGCACACTGTCACCTTCAAATTAGTCCCAAATACAGCGCAGGAGTTCCTGCTACTTCTGGAATGTGTCCTGGTGTCAAACCGGTGACGTTTGAGCCTGACCTTCACATTCGGGAAGAAGGGCGAAATCCCCAGGAGCCAAATCTGGTGAGTAGGGTGGGTGCAGAGGTGAGATTATGTGTGTTCTCTGACGATCATCATGCACAAGTTGCTGAATGGTTTCCACATTTTTAAGGGTTGAGCTTGTTGAAGGACTTCCAGATTTCTCGTCGTTTTTCCGGTGATGTTTTGCTCTTGAAGTGTGCTAACTTTGTTCTAACTTGCTGTACATGATGAAATCGCAGACGTGGTAACAGAATAGCACCAGTTACAGCATTAGTCTGGAAACTTTTTGATGCCACCTCGT
>JBCEWE010000457.1:7877500-7887500 GCA_039877035.1 Silurus lanzhouensis | reverse complement strand
ATGAACAGAAAGCTGTAGAAACGCTCCGGAGAGCCGAGGTGCTGGAACTACGCCATTCCAGCCCCAATTCAACTAATTTTGGAGGACGTTATTGGAAAAAAAAGCGACTCATTACATTTCCTAAATGTGTGCCAGTGTGGTTTTGGATCAGTGGCTCGCAGATGTGTTCAATGCCAAACGTAAGCGGTCATCTCCACAATTATTGGCACCCTTTTTAAAAATAAGGAAAAGTGAAAACACGTGTAGTGAGTGATATTTCTGGAGCTTAAACCAAACAATATTCTGAGTAGTTTCTTGTTAAGGCAGTAAGTTCATTATATTGGGCCAAATATTGGTTTTGTGGGCAGAGTTGATTCTTTACAGCTCCATGGTCCCCAGTTCAATGGTTTCCTAGTGTCCTTGAGGGTCTCGCTTGGGTTTGAGAGATGGAATGGAAATGTTGGAATAGACTATGTCAGATATTTCTTCCTCTCGAATTAAATGCTCTGATCGTAACCTCCTGGCAGAGGCAGCTAGTTGTTGGGCAGATTAGTGATTAATGTGCAATCTTGGATCAGAACAAACCCTGGAGCATTAATCATGTTTGGTTAATTATTGCTTTGTGTTGTGATTTAGCAGAGGATAGATGACCTTATGTAATAAAACTGCATGATTTCCAGTTGATCTGCTTAAATTTTAAACCTCAAACATGATTAAAACCCTGCAACAACAATGAAAGAAAATGACATCATAATGATGGGATTATTGCATCTTTCTCTGCTTTAGAATTAAAAGAAACCATGTAAACAGACACAGTTGTTTTCCCAAAGATGTTGGAATTACATTTTGGATCAGAGATGAAATTTTGAAGGCCACAGGAAAACAAAAACCGCATACATAAGACTCTTGGAAAAGCCTAGATTTGTGTTTTTAATAGAAAAGTGTCATGTGTCCATTCAGCCAGAAGGGTATTAGTAGTTAGTAAAGTCAGGTAGTGATGTAGGTGAGGTGAGGAGGCCTGGGGTGCAGTCAGCCTTCATATTCATCTCAAATGTGCTCAATGCAGTTGAGGTCAGAGCTCTATAGGAGGAGATCTTCCACTTCAACTCATTCAGACCATATCTTCATGGAGCTGGATTTGTACGTAGGGGAATTGTCCTGCTGGAACAGGTTTGGGTCTTGTAGTTTGAGTGATGGGGAATTTTCATGCTACTGCATCTAAAGACATCCAATATACAATCCCAAATCCCAAAAAGGTGAGATCAAAAAGTAGATAGAAACAGAATGCAATAATATGCTAATCTATAAACCCACATTTTATTTGCAATAAAACAAACCAAAAAAAAAAGAAAACAAAACATTTGAATTCGATATCTGCAAAACATCTCAAAAACTTTGGGTGTTATGATATAAATCGTGTATCTTAGATAGGCAGAGTTCCTCAGAAGTAAAGATGGTAAAGCTTCACCAATCTGTAAAAGACTCTGTCTAACTACCCAACTTTTTTGAGACTTTAAAATGACCTTGTTTTTTCCCCCCTTAAAATGGTGTATATTCACAGTTTAAAGATCTGATATTGGTTTTCTGTTTGTTTGAATAAAATAAAAATTTTGGGTATTTGCAAATGTTTTGCAAAAGTCGTGCCTCCCAAATTCTTTTGTCCATATGTCCCATTTCACACGAATGAACATTTTCAGCATTTTAAACGCATTTTTTGACTCTACATGTTTCTACGCCATCAGTATCGCACATGATTACGATTATGTCTCGTGTTTATGTTGAGGATTATTTTGCTTTTTTTTCTTCGCACGTGTGGTTGCTTTTGTTTGCAGGTTAAAAAAATATATCCACATTTCCCTGTTTGTTTCATGACTGGAGCATTCAAAAGTCTTGAGAACTATTTCTTTAAAAGGATTTTCTAAATCAGGTCATTTCTTGGTAATGTTCAGGTTGGATATTACAGGGAATTTTTTGTATAACATTTGTAAACAGTGCAAAAGAATGCAGGAATAAACTCCACTTCCACTTACCACTTCCCAGTAACTGTTCCATGTGCATTATGCATGTGTATTAACTGTCATTATCCATTTGTGCACAAACCCCCAAACACACACATGCACACACTTTACATTGCCTAATTTAGGCCTACATATTATCATTTTCACATCCTGTGTTAAAGCAAACCGATTCATATGTGCACACACTCACCCACGCTCACACACACACCCACACACATAATGCATTGCACTGAACAGCCCACTGTTCCACTACACACTACACTGGTGGACCTTTTTTACACTGTTTCAGTTCTAATGACACCTGATGAATGAAATCTGCCTTCCAAAAAAACCTGTCTTATGCAGCGAAATACACACCAGGACCATCGTGTCATGGTGGTTATTAATGTTCTTAGCATAATGAAGTATAAGCGAGTTAATTTTGCACGCTGCGTCCTCGTTGTGTTGTTGTGGTTTGTGAGCCGAAAGAGGTCTTAGGGGGTCGTGTGGTTTATGTGTGCATGAAAAAGGAAAGACAGAGGCGGTGTGTTTGTGTGTGTGTGTGTGTGTGTGTGTGTGTGTGTGTGTGTGTGTGTGTGTGTGTGTGTGTGTGTGCGTATTGTTTGTGAGTATGTATCGTGGACAGAAGTGATGCTCAAAGCCTTGTTACTATAAAAAAAAAGGGAAATTCCAACTTCACTTCAGCTCTAAACGCTTGCACACTTCTGCTGGTGTGGGTTGTTTTGTACACTTTTTTAATTTTTTCTTGAATGAGTTCAGAATAATACAAATGATATAAATGTAATAAAACAGACACGAACAGCAAACATCTCAGGGAACTGTCTATGTGGGCGTGGCTTAATATTAGAATTTGCATTGATTGACAGGATTGATGATTTAAAAAAAAGGGATAAAGAATATGCATGTTCTTTTTGTTTTTGTGCAACAAACTCAGTAATGTAACACTATGAAGATTTGGACCAAACAAATCTGTCCAGATGTTCCACATTATTTTCATTGAAAAAATCCTCCTAATGCATGAAGAACAGTTTTGCACACACTCAGCAACCGGATAGTTCGTTTAACCAAAAACTTTCAACTGAAATACTATTGTAAAACATGTGGTAGATGTTTTTTACTAATGAAAGATTTTTTTCTTGTGATTCAGTTCATTCCGGAGCAGTTCAGCAGGATTTAGGTGCAGTGACTGGGCAGACCATTCCATGATATTTAACACTCCAGATGACTGTTCGCTCTCTAAATAATGCTTACAGAACTTGGACATACGCTACGGCTTATTGTCTTGTTGTAAGGCGAAGTCGTTTCCAGTGAGCCGCAGTACAGACGGAATTGCATGGTGGTAAAGTATGGAATGGGATCCATGTTGGATCAGGGTTTCCTTTCACTTTCTGGAAAAAGTCTCCAACCTTTCCTGTTCCAAAACAACCCCAAGCTATTAAGCTTCAACCTCCATGTTTGACTGTGGGGGTGAGACAATCTGATCACATCTTCTGTCCTGTTTTCCGTCTTACATAAGTTCTTCAATTAGAGCCGAAAATGTCAAATTTGGACTCCACAGAACTTTTTTCCACTCGTTCACTGTCCAATTATTGTGTGTTTTTGCCTTTTACAGAGTTTGTTGCATAGAAACGAGACTTTAGCATATGGATCACTTAAAGCTTTCATTAATAGGAATCCCACCCATGACATCTTGTTGCAATATTATACCATGCAGAAAATCTCCAGACACGAATTGAAGAACAACAAACCACAACAATGTAGAGAGAAAGAAAATGAGCAGACATTTACAGAAAATAAATAAAAAAGAATTGCATTGCATTGTTTGAGCGAACCAAAAGATTGCTATCCTTGCTAGCTAGCTACAGTAACTAGCTAACTTTTCCCTCGTCCAGTGTGGATTTCCAGTTACAGCAAAGACTGAGCATCTCTGAGGACAAAACTCTTATTAAAAAGAAGAAGAGCAAAAGTAGAGCGTGAAAAGAGAAGCGAGGTCGAGATAAAGCTCATTCAGATGTCGCGTCTGATTAAGGTTAACGGAAAAAGAAATTGCTGAGTCACTAATATTAGCACAAATCATATCTCGCTATGACATAGCGGCCACGCTGAGCAAGAAGTGACCTTCGCCTCGTTTTTCCTTTTTAGCAACAGGATATTAAAATGACGGTATTTTCCGCTTGGTGCAAGCATTGCTGTAGCACTCATACGTTTGTTCCTTAGTACTAGCAGAGGATCTGTGCTGTAGCTGGAACTGAACTGAACTGAACTGCAAACTTCTAGATCTTTTCAATTAAAAAAAGGATTTACCAAATGCTTCCCGATGCTACGTATCTAACTTCCCCTCCGCCACACTCGTCTGTATTATTACTCTAAAAAGCATTTTCAGGTGCAGCAAAAATCCAAACAAAAGGATCAAAACCGCTGAAGAAGAGCAAAGCAGAGCGTGTTTAGAGAAACCGGTGACCACCGGAGCAGGATACGACCTTCACCTCATTTTCTTTTCCAGTTATCAGTAAGATGACATTAACGTATCTGCCCCGCTGCTCTGCCGTTTCCTGCTCACTGTTATAACGAGACCCGGGAACGGGAGGAGACAATACGGGGCAGGATGTACGTGAAGTCTGCACTGACCTGAGATACAATAAGATGTGTAGCAGACTTTCGGGAATTTCTGATAAAAGCCTGTCGAGGACTGTGTATTCTTTTCAAGACAGTGTGCACTTGTAGCTACGAATTCCTTCCTTGCTCTATGTTGTTGATGTTACTTGAATATGTTTCTAACCATAAGTCATGGACAGTAACTTAGACTACAACAAGATACTATATGGACCAAAGATTTGTGGACACCTAAACATAAGATTAGTATGTGCTTTTTGAGTATCCCATTCTACCCCATTTGCTCTTATAATAAACTCCACTCTTCTAGAAAGATGTTTTACTAGACTTTGTGGAGATTTGTGCCCATTCAGAAACAAGGTTAATGCACACTCATGTACTTATGAAGATGAGATGAGGAGGCCTTGGGTGCAGACAGTGATCCAATTCAGCTAAATTGTGTTGATGTCAATGCTTAATAGCAGCCCTCTCAAAATCTTCCACTCCAACCCATGTAAAGCATATCTTCATGGGGACATTGTCATGCTGGAACAAGTCTCAAGTGAAAGGGAAAATTTCATGCTACCACTATCCAGAGACATCCTATAAAGTTGTGGGCCTCCAACCTTGTGCTAACAGTTTGGATAAGACTGACGTATGGCTGAGAAATTCAGGTTTCTAGATACTTTTGGCTTTTATGTAATAATGTCATGGGTTCCTGGAAGGATTTTCAAAGTAATAATTTCTTTATTTTAACGACATGGTAAAAGCTTGCCTCTGCCAGGGGGTTACAACAAGGCACCAGGTGCCGCCTTTATTTTTTTTAATTTTTTTTTGTATATAGTAGTAACAATAAGCTAAAATACAGGTTCAACTGTCTATCAATTTTATCCTAATTTTTTTTGGGAGGGGGCTTTTTTTTTAGAACGTTCTTGTATGTTCTTGCTTATGGTTCTGCAACATGCAACACATAAGCGGTCCCTCTGAAGCTGCCTACATCTCGTCTAGAGGACCTCTCTCTCTCTCACTCTCTCTCTCTCTCTCTCTCTCTTTCTTGCTGTTCTCCTCCGCAGCGTATAATAAGCAGAATGGTAATGTCCTGCCTCGGGTGCTAGGTAGGTCCTCGTTCAGAGCAAAATTACAGATTAGCACTTTCTTACATTATATATTGACACACACACATTCATTATTTCTTACCTTGATGGAAAGATATTTGCTCTCATGCAGGATCATCTCCTCGGTGATCAGGAGGGTTCTGGTCGGGCTGCACAGGTCCAACGGCTACAAATATATAAAAAAAATAAATAAATAATTAAGATCACGCCAGGATCAGCGATAAATCAGTGCTGCATTGCTATGTCACTCACACACGCTAGTTCCATAGTAAAACCACGAGAAGCTGTGCTGTAGGTGGAACTGAAATGAACTGCAAACTTGCTCTAGAGCTCTTCAGCGAGCGCTTGCTCCAACCCCCACAGTGCGACGCATGCTGGTGGGCCGTGCAGACTGGCAACGCAGTTTTGACCACACTAGGCTGAGAGCACCTAAAGACCTGAGCATGATGTGAAAGACTGCGACAGCCTCACGGTGTTTGCCACATCCTTCTTCAGACTAAGCTCAAAGTGTGCACAGGAAGTTAGCTCGAGGGACCTCTTTTTCACACAGACCCCCCCACATGTATGTATTTTTTGCCAACACAATTTATCGTCCTTGCACATTTGCAGGAAATCACTCAAAAAAGTGCGGACCAGGAGTTCGAGGTGTTTCATCGTGAGTTACTGAGTCACATTAAAAGTAATTGATTGGGAGATAAATTGGGTTTTGGAAAGAAATGTATGCGGATAAAGGAGTTCGGGGGAATTGGACTGAGACTCGTTTGTTCATAATTGAATTGAAATGAGATTTACATTTCACAATGGAAAGCGTCTAATCACGTTTTCGTTCAATATCTCAAACTTTTTGCACCCCCAAGGCTCGTTTAGGTGTAATCTAAGAAAAAAAAACGTGGGAAAGTATCACTAAACACCTGATAAAAGATCTTTCAAATGAACAAAATGTCTTTGTCTGCATAATTTCTGTGGAAAAGAAGGTGCTAGGTGTGTGGAAGGTCTCATATTAGCTTTCTGTTATGTGATAGTTGGTGGTTGGGAAATGAACAAAAATTCATACACTATATAGAAAAAAGTATTGGGATGTTTCCTGCCATATGTAGTTCTTCTCCAAACTGTTTTCACAAAGCTGGAGGCACATAATTGTATAGGACGTCATTAGATACGCTATAATAAAATGTTGCGTTCACTTCCACCATGGCAATGCCCCTGTACACAAAGCGAGCTCCATTAAGATACGATTTACATGTTTTGGTGAGGAAGATCTTGAGTGGCCTGCTATAGAGCTCTGATCTCAACCTTACTGAACACCTTTGGGATGAATGTGAACACTTACTGCACCCCAGGTCTCCTCACCTCACCTACATCATTACCTGCCTTTACTAAACCTCTTTTGGCCGATAAACACAAGTGTCCACAAGTACACTCCAAAATCGAGTGGAACATCTTCCTAGAAGAGTGGAGGTAAATATAAGAGCAAATTGGGACTAAATGTGGAATGCGATGTTCAGAAAACACATAAAGTACTTATAAGCAGGTGTCCGCAAACTTTTGCCAATACAGTGAATTTACAGTATGAATGAATTAATAAATGAATGACAAACAAAATAAAAACATAAATACATACACTATGTTGGTTAAACGTCTGTGGACACCTGAGCATAATATTCCCCATTTGCTGTTATAAAAACCTCCACTCTACTGGGTAGATGTTACACCAGGTTTTGGAGGGTGCTTGTGGAGATCCAGTCAGTCACACTGGTGTTAGTAAAGTGAGGAGGCCTGGGATTCCTATTTATCCCAAAGGTGTTCAGTAGAGTTGAGATCAGAGTTCTCTAGCAGGAGATCTTCCTCTCCAAACCATATAATGAATATCTTCATAGAACTGGCATGAGGCATTGTTTAAGTCTCCCAGTTCAAATGAAGGGAAAATGTAATACTCTCTTCAACAGTGGCATGTGTAACCCACGGTGAGTGATACCTGCACGAAGATGGGGAAGATGAGAACTTTGGGTGTCACTTTGACGTAGGCTCCGTAGTTGGCGTGAGATCTGACGATGGTGCAATTCTGGTAGTTGGCAAAGTTGGAGCTGGACTGGAAGTTTGTGACATTGGACTTAGATTTGTTGCTTGAACGGCGCAGGAAGTTGGTTCTGCTCGCCAGGCTGGGTGTGGCATGTGGCTGGGGGGCGCTGGGGTTTGTAGGTGAGTACATCCATCTGGCTAGAGTGCAGGATGACCAGAGGAACATCAGTGTACAATCATGTTATGGTTATGTTAATGACACAACACGTTGGTAATATGATCGTGTCCTGCATGAACATTTTTTATCAATATTTTACTTCTACATGACAGATTTATACGTATATAATAATAGTTAGACCTACCCAGTGTGCTAGGATTGTCTCCGTATACTTGTGTCAGGATCTGTGAGATCAGAAATATGACATCACACAGTTAGTCATGATTTAATACATGTAATCTAATTAATGATTGGGATTATTGGGATCAATAATAACGGCTTTTCTCGTAATATCATTTCTTCATTTTCAAAATAATGTTTTTTTTTCTCTGCAAATTTATTTGTAAAATATAATCCCAAATATACCCAAATTTCAGTCTGAATCTATCTATCTATCTATCTATCTATCTATCTATCTATCTATCTATCTATCTATCTATCTATCTATCTATCTATCAATTCATCAGTTAACTTCGTGTTTTTATTCTACGCCTTTTTTGTTATTATATGTTAATAAAGAGCATATGAACATGTACCTGGCCTCCTGGGTTAATGGGGGAAAGAATGATGTAATTGTCCCCGTTTGACGCTTTGACTCGTGTCCCTCTGAGAGTCGGAGTGTGTGTCATGCCGCCGATGTTGGTCTCGTCTTTCCTGTCCCCCCACGGCGTCCCTGTGCCGCCGCCACCCCTCGCCCCCTCAGAGCCGTTCTGCAGTATCCGGTGACGGAGGTGAGCAGGCAGTGGGGGGACTGGTGGCGTTTTCTCTGCACGCTTCGTTCTGGGAGGAGAGACCGGAGACTCATAGTTGGAGCTCTTGTAAGACTGATGGATCAGACCCTCATAGCTGGACTTCACGGATGGTCCCGAACGCCACACCACCACTGTGATCTCCCGAGCGCTACTTCTGCACACAGAGAAATGTATTTTTTTTAAAAGCACTCTTTATTTTTATATTCTAAATGGCCACAATGTATCAATGTACTTTTTATATAACAGAAGTGAAAATCACAATATTAATGCATTTGTTTCTACATTGTTTCACCTGAATAGTTTTAACCCCCAAAACATCTCAGCATCAGTTCATTGCTTTTTCATTGATTGCAAAATGGTTAAACCAGTTGTTAGAATGTGTCATCTAAAATTTCTAGCAAATTGTTTTTGTAAATGTGTTGAATTGATGAATTGTGCAGATGAATCTTAAATGTCACTAATGAAGGCGAGTGAACGGCATCAGATCAACCATTGATCAACCATTGATCAACCTCTAAAACAGGTCAAAGGTGAATCTTGTGAATCTTCAGTTGGAGAGTGAATACAGACAAAACACAGAATTATACATTATGAAAATTGATGAACAACCAAGAAACAAACAAACACTTGTAGTACAGTAAAAGTGTGAATTCTGTCTGGTCTCTTGCAGTCAATATAAATCAAATATTTAATCAAATCAATGAATTTGAGCTGAAATTCACAGATGCCAAACAGAAGGAAGTCAAATTTTGTGCATTCTCAGTCAAACCATCGTTTATATCAGAAAAATCCTGAAACTGTGCAGCATCATACTGAAAACACGACTAAACATTTTTACGATTTTGTTTGTGAACATGACAAAAGCACTTTTCACTCTGATGGGAATAACATGTTTACTGACACAAATACTTACTTTTGAGAGAGTAACTAACGATTTTGAGAAAAGTTCAGGATTTTGCAAGAAATCCAATGTGTTTTGCTGTTTGTACAAATAGTTTTGAGAAATGCATTTACTGATTTGCAAATATTAAGGATGATTCAAAAAAGGCTCCAATGCAAATGAGAAAAACTGTAACACATTCAGAAAACAGTTAAACATTCATTTTTTTCTATCTCCAAAATGTTGCAAAATTGCACCCCATGTTATCCTTTGCAGTTGCTGAGAATTGACGATCATGGAGTTTGACGCTGATCCGAATCGGCTCTCGTGTTTTTGCCCCGAACTCGCCATGAACCTGCTCCTCATATTTGCGTTCTCGATCCTAAAGCATGATTGATGGCTGAGATAATCCCACCCGAGTGTCTGAA
>JBCEWE010000457.1:7832500-7872500 GCA_039877035.1 Silurus lanzhouensis | reverse complement strand
AACGCCTACAACCTTACATTTGGGCAAGTATCTAATCAGCCATTTGAGAAAATAAAAAATTTCAGAATTGTAAAAAAAAAATACAATTCTTTAAAAAAAATTTTAACCATAGCAGGGGGTCTGGTCCAGGAAAAACCACACACAAAGACGAGAGAGACAGGAAGTCGAGAGACTGGCATGGAAATCTTCTGAGGAAATAAAATTCAAATAATGTCACGACAAGTGCCAAAACCAACAGCGTGCCTCAATACAAGTGACTCGTTTCCAGCTGATCTGCTAAGCAGTGACATTGTAACATCAAAAACGCTGTAGAAAAGCGAGCCGTTGTGTAGGAATAAAAAAAAGAGTGCGTGTTCGGCAAGCGAAATATTCACCAAGCTGGAGCACTGGATTCTGATTGGTCAGGAGGTGTTGATATTAAGGAATATAATTGCATATTAATGTAAATGTGTCAGTTGAAACGAAGCACTTCAGAAAACGTTTGTGAATTTTTATCCGTTTTTTGTTACATCTAAGAAGAAACTGGAGAAAAAAAATCAAGTGAACATCTCTTTAGAAAAAAGAAAGTTGCTTTAGATAAGATTCAGTGTTGAAAAAGCATTTGTTGAAGGTTTGGAAACACTGAGGGAACACACACCAACTGGACAGTGTATGAGTGAAAAAAGTTCTGTGAAGTCCAAATGTGATGCTGTTTTGGAGCAGGGAAGTTTGGAGACTTATTCCAGAAAGTAAAAGGAATCCTTTAACACCATCGACTTCACCTCACAACGAGACGATGAGCCGAAGTGATGAATACGTCCGAGTTCTGTATGCGTTATTTAGTAAACAGTCATCTGAAGTGTTAAATATCATGGAATGACCTTCCCAGTCACTGCACCTAAATCCTACTGAGCTTCTCTGGGATGAACTGAATCACAAGAAAGAAACAACTCGTGAAGAACATCTTTTTAAACTTTAAACTCTGTGTGTTTTCAGCATGCCGTCTACAATTTCATATCAAGATCGGTCAGAAAAAAAATAAACAATGGATGTAAATAAGAAAGAAAGAAAGAAAGAAAGAAAGAAAGAAAGAAAGAAAGAACAAGTTACTCCTATGTTAAAGGATCACAAAGGAGAGAGAGAGAGAGAGAGAGAGAGAGAGAGAGAGAGAGAGAGAGAGAGAGAGAGAGAGTTAGGGGAGTTAGAGATAAAGAGAGAGAAAGAAAGGGTGGGAAAGAGAGAGAGAGAGAGAGAGAGAGAGAGAGAGAGAGAGAGAGAGAGAGAAGGGAAAGGGGAGACAGAGAGAAGGTAAGACAAAGAGAGAGAGAAAGAGAGAGAGAAAAAGAGAGAGGGGGGGTTAGAGAGAAAGAGAGAAAGAAAGGGTGGGAAAGAGAGAGAGAGAAGGGAAAGGGGAGACAGAAAGAATTTAAGAGAAAGAGAGAGAGAGAGAGAGAGAGAGAGAGAGAGAGAGAGAGGGAGGGAGGGAGGGAGCGAGAGAGGGAGAGAGAGAGAGAGAGAGAGAGAGAGAGAGAGAGAGAGAGAGAGAGAGGGAGGGAGGGAGCGAGAGAGGGAGAGAGAGAGAGAGAGAGGGAGGGAGGGAGCGAGAGAGGGAGAGAGAGAGAGAGAGAAAGAGAGAGAGAGAGGGATGACTCCAAAGATGCACTGAAAGTTGACAAAAGGAATTGAACAAGGATCAGTCATAAACCTCACACACACACACACACACACTTCACAGCTGCTGCTTCAGCTTTCAGCTTCATTAATGTCATCATGCATCTGTTTCATATTTGCTTGATAGACAGCAATACACTGTGTAAAGAATGAACCATAAAGCACGGTGTGATGACGTGATGACGTAAGAACAAAGCTGATTATTTCATAAAGGAAGAATCATATTGCTCTTATTCCACAGCAAATGATATGTATTACTGTTTATAATGATGTGTAGTTTTATTACACTTGTAGAAAAATAAATTTTATTAAAAAAAATATATATATATAATAAATAATTAAGCAGAAATCTTCATATGGAAAAGACCATAATGTTTAAAGTTTTTACTGTAAAATCAATAACGTATGAGAGATAGATAGATAGATAGATAGATAGATAGATAGATAGATAGATAGATAGATAGATAGATAGATAGATAGATAGATAGATAGATAGATAGATAGATAGATAGATAGATAGAATCAACCCAAACACTGTCCACTGCACTCGGTCTAAAAGATTGGTCGGAAAAAACTAAACAATGGATGTAAATGCGAAAGAAAGAAAGAAAGAAAGAAAGAAAGAAAGAAAGAAAGAAAGAAAGAAAGAAAGAAAGAAAGAAAGAAAGACAGCGCTGTGTTTCCTATGATGAAGCAAATCCTGTGGGGTTTATGCTTCACTGATGGATGCACACACACACACACACACACACACACACACACACACACACACACACACACACACACACACACACACTGACATACAGAACCAGGTTCACTCATGCCTGATGCTCAAATTAAGGCCAGTAAAGAGAACAGTCATGGAGAACATGGAGAGCATCCAGACCTCCTCCTTCTCATACACACTAAAGACTGAAGACTGAAGTGTTTATAAGCGTATTATTAAAGTTCATAAGACATAAAAAACCACTTAAAATCCTACAGTAACTCAATGCGACTGTACAGATTGATAAATTCATCATGGGAAGCAGTGGTGGTGGTTTTGTGTGAGAGAGAGAGAGAGAGTGTGTGTGTGTGTGTGTGTGTGTGTGTGTGTGTGTGTGTGTGTGTGTGTGTGTGTGTGTGTGTGTGTGTGTGTGTGTGTGATTAAGTAGGTGGATCTGTATTTTTTCCCACTCTCTTACATGCTTCTGCATAAATAATTCAGGTTTAAAACAACTCGTTTTCCTCATCCTTCTCTCTCTCTCTCTCTTTCTCTCTTTCTCTCTCTCTCTCTCTCTCTCTCTCTCTCCTTCTCACTTATTGATCGTTTGTTGTTTATCTGAGCACACACTCATGACCGAAATCATATCACAACTTCTTTCTCTCTGTTCGTCCATAACATCTACCTTTCTTTTCTCTGCATTTCTTCCATTCACAGGAATCATTCCTACATCACATCACACTCTGAGGCCAAAAGTATTGGGACACCTGACTTTTTCATGTGCTTCTTCCCCAAACGGCTCACAAACATTATACTTTATCTGCCTCTCTTCTGTTTTTCTCTCTCTCTCACTTCACTCTCTCTCTCTCTGCCTGCTTCACTCACTTTATCACTCATAACCATATCTATCTATCTATCTATCTATCTATCTATCTATCTATCTATCTATCTATCTATCTATCTATCTATTCTTCTGTCTATATAACTTTTTGTCTATCTTTCTATCTATCAGCAAACCTCTTTGTCGGCATGACTGTCTGTTTGACAATTTTTTGCTCTTCTTTATCACTCTGTCTCTCTGTCTTTCTCCCTGTTTCCCTCTTTTTCTCTCTCTCCCACCAATCTTTTTTTCTCTATGTCTCACTCAATCTTTCTGTCTATCTTTCTATTAGCCATCCTCTTTGTCTGTATTTGACTCGGTCTCTATCTGTTCTCTCTCTCTCTCTCTCTCTCTCTCTCTCTCTCTCTCTCTCTCTCTCTCTCTCTCTCTCTCTCTCTCTGTACACTGACCTGAGGTAGTGAGCGGTTGATGCAGGCTCTACACAGCCCGTGGATGATGTGCAGCATCTCTTGCTCAGCGTCGGCCCTTAGCGGTGCGTGAACAGCGTTTGTAAGAGGATGAAACGAGTTTGACGTTTCGATCGGCAGCTCCAGCTACATCGGGCTCAACCAAAATGCTCATGTGAGCCCAATTTGGGAGAAGAATAGCAGGAAGTGGCCCCTGCACCACACACACACACACACACACACACACACACACACACACACACCTCCGGCCTGCCCTCCAGCCCAATACAGATAACACGCCTACCCTCGTTAGCCAAACGAAGCTTCCCATTATTTGTTGGGCCTTTAGTTTTTGGTATTCACAACTTTTAGCACCTAAAGGTTTAGCCTGCTTTAGAGTAACCTTGAGTAGATTTAACCTTGAGATTTTCTGTCTTTTATATTAAGATGTAGGACTTAAAATAAGACCGAACAACATCAGAATCAGAATCCGATTTATTGGACAAGTGTGTTTACATACTCATGAAATTTGGCTCCAGCTGTTGGCGACTCTTAAAATCACAGACATGAAAACAACACTTTACATTTAGCTTATAAAACAATACAAACTATATGAGACTATACAACTAATACAGATTAAATAAGAACACAAAATACACCGGATATGACAGATCAGTAATAGTACATAAAGTGTAAGAGTGCAGTCGTGAGCATCACATAAGATGAAGAAGTTACTTCAGGACTTTTGTATAATGTACACCAACAATAGTGCGTGTAACATATGGGAATAAAATAAGGAGTTATCTTACAGTGCAGTACCTGGAGATATGAAAAAGGGCATATGTTTAAGTCCAGTTGAATTGTAGTGAAGTAAAAGTCTTCCCAAATGAAACCCCTCCCCTTCAGTAAAGTACAGATCAGTAAAGTACAGTCGCCACGACTTGTTCATCAGGGATAAATACACATCATTCACCTTAACTGTTGATTTCTGTAAAGCTGCTTTGAGACAATGTCTGTTGTGAAAAGCGCTATAGAAATAAACTTGACTTGACTTGACTTGACTTGACTTGACTTGACTTGACTTGACTTGATACGCAAAAAAGCAATTGGAGGAATTGCATTTCCTTCGTTACTGTTCACCACTGATCGTCCCTCACCTTGAGACATGGTTTTCACCAATTATTTCTTAATTATGCGAAAATAAGTCTGTCATCCGCATTTGCATCCACATTCTTAGTAGATGAAGTGGTCTGGCCACGCCTATTAGCATCATAATAATGCTATAATCAACTTTTAACTCTGGCAGAAGTTAACACAGTCACACATTTCTGTTCTTCCTCTGTTCCTTTCGGGGCCTTCTATTCTCCTCTGTTCATCCTTGCTGTGTTGTGTACAGAAGCTCAGAAACCTTTGTGCGTGCACACACACACACACACACACGCACACACACACACTCTCTTCTCATCCAGCCTGGTGTTTAACAGCCAGACACACAAACCAAGAGGCTCACGAGCCGACTTCAAACAACGAGTGCATTCTGGAAAGTGTCAGCTGATTTGTGATTTACTTCAAAACAAGCAAAGTGATAAAAAGTGATGTCACTTTCATGAGTTTCCACCAAAGCAAAAGATGAACACATGGAGCGTTTGTAATATTTATGGATATTCACCCAGAACTATTTACTCAGCAACAAGATCACAGGGTGAGCGCTTCACCTGGACCCCATGCGTGATGTATGTGAATCGCCATCATACCGAACCGATCGCTTTGGTGTTGTCATGTGACCTCACATTTACACGTTTAAACTGCATTTAAAATGCAAAGCTCTTTGCATGTATTTTATGTATTCTACACATAAAAGCCTTATGCATTATGTAGAAAACTAGCATACTTGCAATATTTAAGCGTCGTGAAAGGCGCAGGGCTTTGCTTTTATTCCCTTATGCATACTTTAAACTCTTTTATTCTCATATATATTTTTTATTTATGAACCAATTGTACAATAAAGTTTGAGCAAGTTTTTTTCACAAGACTTTTTACTCAATTAACTTTACGTAATCAATGAGTCCAAAACTTTACTTTATAAGGTAACGTGTGTTGTGGCGAGTTCGAATATGGAGTTTCTTCATTATTTGTTCCTCTCTAAATGTTCTGCTTGCTGCTGAACTGATGCTGAACTGTATGTTGGTGATCAGTAGATACACCAAGCGCCAATCAAAACTAATGTATAACAGAGCGTGCGCTCGACCCTGATAGGTGATTTGCTGGGTGTTTGAACAGTTACCTTTTTATCCTCCTAAATAAAAATTTCGCAAAATGTAGTTGAGTAAAATAATATTTCACTTTGAAATGTAGTGAAGTTAAAGTAAAAATCTCCCCAAATTGAAATACTTCATTTCATTCATAAATACAGTAACTAATTTAATTTACTTCCTTACTATTCACCACTGGGAACAACTGATTACAGCTGCTAAATTGTAAGTGACAACAAAAAGAACTGGTGTCCCTGGTATCTAAATGGCATTTCTTAAAATAAGGAAAATACGGTGGTGTACTGTAAAATAGGAATTACAGAAAATACTGTAATTTGAACATAATAAATGTCACACGATCGTTAATTCACTTTCTTTTTCTTAAACTTACAACATTACACCATCAGCATTCACAAATTTTTTTTTTTTTTTTCCTGATTATAAGAACCCTTTGAGTAGCACCAGACTGACACCAAACCCTATTCAAGTGTTCCTTTTCCTCCTTTTTTATTGTCTATTCATAGAGATCCAGAGAAAAACGAGGGAGGAGGGTGGCCTTTAACGAGGCCCGGCATGAAAGAAGAGCCCTGAAGCTTCTCAAAAGCCTGGCAGAAGGAGGGATCGGACACAGCCTTGAGCTCCCCTTTCTTTAGACGGCCGATCCACAGAGCCTTGTTTTTTTGTAGAGCGGAGACCCTGTGAAAAGGAGCGAGTCTATAAAGCTGACCTGAATAGAAGAGCAAATCAAAGCGCAGACAAGTTCCACTTCACTAAACCATGCAAGCTGCCACCGAGAACCATTACGGGCTGACTCATTACAGCCACACTGACATCCAAAGAGAAAAACAGGCATGGAGATATTACATAGCCAGAATTTAGTAAAGGGTCGAATACATTGTTTTGTTGCACTAATTATTTATGCTAGTGCAAAATATGACAGCTCATTAGAATCTCAGACATCACTGGGTACATTGCTAACTCAGAAGCTAGCTGTGTTAAGTCTTGTTAGCATTTTGAAGTAAATTAACAGACAAATAGCTTGTTATTAATCTTAACTGGTCACCATTAGGACATTTCTAGACTGGTTCTAACTAATCATGCTGGATTGAAAGAGTTATGTTGATTCTAGCTGGTCAGATTTTGTCCAACCAGACCGGCCAGGTCTAACTAATCATGCTATTTTTAAATTGTTAGCCCGTTTCTAGCTGGGAATGCTGGTTCAAGTTGGTCAGACCGCTTCTTATTAGATAGTCTGGTTCTAATAAGCTGATCAGGCTGTTTCTATCCAGACAACTTGGTTTAAACTGGTTCAAGGTGAAGGTTGGACTGCATCAAGGATCAGCTCTGAGCCCTTTCCTGTTTGCAGTGATGATGGACAGGTTGACAATGTGAGGGAGGCAAGATTAAGATGGTTTGGACATGTGCAGAGGAGGGACATAGGGTATATCGGTAGGATAATGCTGAGGATGGAACCACCAGGAAGGAAAAGAGGAAGACCAAGGAGGAGGTGCATGGATGTGGTGAGGGAAGACAGGTAGTTGGGTTGAAAGAGGCAGATGTAGAGGACAGGGGGGAGGTATGGAAATGTATGGACATGTGCAGAGGAGGGACATAGGGTATATTGGTAGGATAATGCTGAGGATGGAACCACCAGGAAGGAAAAGAGGAAGACCAAGGAGGAGGTGCATGGATGTGGTGAGGGAAGACAGGTAGTTGGGTTGAAAGAGGCAGATGTAGAGGACAGGGGGGAGGTATGGAAATGTATGATCTGCTGTGGCGACCCCTAATGGGAGTAGCCAAAAGAAGAAGAAGAAGAAGACAGACAGGTTTAAAATGGTCAGCCTGCTTCTAACTAGTCTGATTGATTTATTGCACCAGGGTTCCTGAAGAGCGTTGTCTCATTTCGCTGTGTGTGTGTGTATATATATATATATATATATATATATATATATATATATATATATATATATATATATATATATATATATACGTGGTTAAAATGACAATAAAAGCTTTTGACTTGACTTGACATGACATGACTTGATTGATTTTAACTGGGCATGCTGGTTCTAACTTTTGAGACTGCTACTAGCTGATCAAATCGAACTCTAACGCATCAGACTGGTTCTCACTAAACAAGTTTGATGGTTTAGAGTGGTAACTGTAATCCCAAACTATTTCCAATGATATGTTTATTATATGACTTTTTTATGATTGGCTGCAGATTTCTGTGGTCGCCACTGTCTAGTTCATGGTTACATAAAGTCTCTCATCGCTTTTAGAACAGCGTGCAACCTAAAATGAACATGAGGCCTCTGCTATTAAAATGTCATAACATACGCTGCTACAGTGTTAAACAGTGAGTGCCTCAAATATTTCAAACTCTTTTTACAAGGAGCGCAATTCCAAAGAAAGGTCCAGGGACAAATAGACATATCCACAGTCAGTCACGAGCTGAGGAATAAAAATGTAATTGATATGAGATTTTTTTGGTTTAGTACAAATGGAATTTATTACCATTTCAATGCATATTTTCCTGGAATTCATTCCTGGTTTCTAGCTGGTCAAATTCGTTTTTACGAGTAAGACTGGTGCTAACTCGGTATGCTGGTTCCAGCTGTTCAGGCCAGTTCTAACTACTGAGTGGGGGTCTAGAAGATTAAGCTGATTCTAACTGTTCTTGCTGTTCCTAACTAATCAGACTGGTTCTAGCTGATCAACCAGATTGTTTCTAACTAGCCATGCTGATTTTAGCTGATCAGCCTGGTTTTTGCTGATCAGACCAGAGGCGATTTCTTTAAGACTGCAAGGGAAGCTCGGCTTCCCTTATAATGTCACAAAATTAATGGTCAAATATGTACTATTGTATTAACATTTTATTGACTAAAAATGCGTTAGAAAACGTTCATTCTCAAAGACGAGTTCGTTCAGAATCAGTTACATATAGCAGGTCGGCTGACTCGATTTCCTTCTCATACATTCCCGCAGCGTCACAGTGCATTTCCCTATTGAAGCCCAGCGTCCATTGACTTCAATGGGGCTGCTTTGAACGATTTTTTTCAGCGCTTCGAAACTAGACGGTCATTGGATAAACGCTGCGATTATGTCCCGCCCACGGATGCTCAGCGTCTCTGGGGGTGAATGGGGAGTGGGCTGGCCCGGACTCCGAGCTTCTGCGTGATGATTGGAGGGTCTGTCGAAAGACTGCATCTCCTTTTGACTGACAGCGATTCTGTACTATAAGGAATCACTGAAGCTATTCGGCTCAGTCCATCGCGGATTTCTCAAGTTCAGTCGAAATAAAAACTGCTGCAACCTATTTCTTTGATATTTGCTTGGCGAAATTGCTTGATTTTCATCATACATTTCACACAATTATACACCACATTCCTTGTTTCAGTTTTACAGAGTTTAATATTTTAAAATTGTACATGGCCATCCTTGATAACATCTTGGAGCAGATTCCTCGACGTTTTTCAAATTTGGAAAGCATGCTCTTCTTAGAATTAATCAATCCAGGGAAATTTGATGACATGAGACAGGTATTTCCAGAGGAGGCCTTCCAAAGTGTCCTGAAAAGTTATGGCCATCACTTTGATTCAGGAAGACTGAGGTCAGAATTCAAGTCCTGTATTCAGATCAGGACTTGCAGGGTAACAGGGGAAAGCTGTGTGATTACTTGGTGTTCCTTAAAGACATGGAGTTGGACAGTGCAATGCCTCAGCTTTACAAACTGTTCTCATTAGTGGCAACAATTGGAGCTACATCTGCAGGTGTAGAAGGAGCTTCTCCTGTTTAAAGCGACTCAAGTCCTACACCGAAACACAATGGTAAACCTTTTGTGCGTGCACACACACACACACACACGCACACACACACACTCTCTTCTCATCCAGCCTGGTGTTTAACAGCCAGACACACAAACCAAGAGGCTCACGAGCCGACTTCAAACAACGAGTGCATTCTGGAAAGTGTCAGCTGATTGTGATTTACTTCAAAACAAGCAAAGTGATAAAAAGTGATGTCACTTTCATGAGTTTCCACCAAAGCAAAAGATGAACACATGGAGCGTTTGTAATATTTATGGATATTCACCCAGAATATTTACTCAGCAACAAGATCACAGGTGAGCGCTTCACCTGGACCCCATGCGTGATGTATGTGAATCGCCATCATACCGAACCGATCGCTTTGGTGTTGTCATGTGACCTCACATTACACGTTTAAACTGCATTTAAAATGCAAAGCTCTTTGCATGTATTTTATGTATTCTACACATAAAAGCCTTATGCATTATGTAGAAACTAGCATACTTGCAATATTTAAGCGTCGTGAAAGGCGCAGGGCTTTGCTTTTATTCCCTTATGCATACTTTAAACTCTTTTATTCTCATATATATTTTTATTTATGAACCAATTGTACAATAAAGTTTGAGCAAGTTTTTTCACAAGACTTTTACTCAATTAACTTTACGTAATCAATGAGTCCAAAACTTTACTTTATAAGGTAACGTGTGTTGTGGCGAGTTCGAATATGGAGTTTCTTCATTATTTGTTCCTCTCTAAATGTTCTGCTTGCTGCTGAACTGATGCTGAACTGTATGTTGGTGATCAGTAGATACACAAGCGCCAATCAAAACTAATGTATAACAGAGCGTGCGCTCGACCCTGATAGGTGATTTGCTGGGTGTTTGAACAGTTACCTTTTATCCTCCTAAATAAAAATTTCGCAAAATGTAGTTGAGTAAATAATATTTCACTTTGAAATGTAGTGAAGTTAAAGTAAAAATCTCCCCAAATTGAAATACTTCATTTCATTCATAAATACAGTAACTAATTTAATTTACTTCCTTACTATTCACCACTGGGAACAACTGATTACAGCTGCTAAATTGTAAGTGACAACAAAAAGAACTGGTGTCCCTGGTATCTAAATGGCATTTCTTAAAATAAGGAAATACGTGTGTACTGTAAAATAGGAATTACAGAAAATACTGTAATTTGAACATAATAAATGTCACACGATCGTTAATTCACTTTCTTTTTCTTAAACTTACAACATTACACCATCAGCATTCACAAATTTTTATTTTTTTTTCCTGATTATAAGAACCTTTGAGTAGCACCAGACTGACACCAAACCCTATTCAAGTGTTCCTTTTCCTCCTTTTTTATTGTCTATTCATAGAGATCCAGAGAAAAACGAGGGAGGAGGGTGGCCTTTAACGAGGCCCGGCATGAAAGAAGAGCCCTGAAGCTTCTCAAAAGCCTGGCAGAAGGAGGGATCGGACACAGCCTTGAGCTCCCCTTTCTTTAGACGGCCGATCCACAGAGCCTTGTTTTTTTGTAGAGCGGAGACCCTGTGAAAAGGAGCGAGTCTATAAAGCTGACCTGAATAGAAGAGCAAATCAAAGCGCAGACAAGTTCCACTTCACTAAACCATGCAAGCTGCCACCGAGAACCATTACGGGCTGACTCATTACAGCCACACTGACATCCAAAGAGAAAAACAGGCATGGAGATATTACATAGCCAGAATTTAGTAAAGGGTCGAATACATTGTTTTGTTGCACTAATTATTTATGCTAGTGCAAAATATGACAGCTCATTAGAATCTCAGACATCACTGGGTACATTGCTAACTCAGAAGCTAGCTGTGTTAAGTCTTGTTAGCATTTTGAAGTAAATTAACAGACAAATAGCTTGTTATTAATCTTAACTGGTCACCATTAGGACATTTCTAGACTGGTTCTAACTAATCATGCTGGATTGAAAGAGTTATGTTGATTCTAGCTGGTCAGATTTTGTCCAACCAGACCGGCCAGGTCTAACTAATCATGCTATTTTAAATTGTTAGCCCGTTTCTAGCTGGAATGCTGGTTCAAGTTGGTCAGACCGCTTCTTATTAGATAGTCTGGTTCTAATAAGCTGATCAGGCTGTTCTATCCAGACAACTTGGTTTAAACTGGTTCAAGGTGAAGGTTGGACTGCATCAAGGATCAGCTCTGAGCCCTTTCCTGTTTGCAGTGATGATGGACAGGTTGACAATGTGAGGGAGGCAAGATTAAGATGGTTTGGACATGTGCAGAGGAGGACATAGGGTATATCGGTAGGATAATGCTGAGGATGGAACCACCAGGAAGGAAAGAGGAAGACCAAGGAGGAGGTGCATGGATGTGGTGAGGGAAGACAGGTAGTTGGGTTGAAAGAGGCAGATGTAGAGGACAGGGGGAGGTATGGAAATGTATGATCTGCTGTGGCGACCCCTAATGGAGTAGCCAAAAGAAGAAGAAGAAGAAGACAGACAGGTTTAAAATGGTCAGCCTGCTTCTAACTAGTCTGATTGATTTATTGCACCAGGGTTCCTGAAGAGCGTTGTCTCATTTCGCTGTGTGTGTGTGTATATATATATATATATATATATATATATATATATATATATATATATATATATATATATATATATACGTGGTTAAAATGACAATAAAAGCTTTTTGACTTGACTTGACATGACATGACTTGATTGATTTTAACTGGGCATGCTGGTTCTAACTTTTGAGACTGCTACTAGCTGATCAAATCGAACTCTAACGCATCAGACTGGTTCTCACTAAACAAGTTTGATGGTTTTAGAGTGGTAACTGTAATCCCAAACTATTTCCAATGATATGTTTATTATATGACTTTTTTATGATTGGCTGCAGATTTCTGTGGTCGCCACTGTCTAGTTCATGGTTACATAAAGTCTCTCATCGCTTTTAGAACAGCGTGCAACCTAAAATGAACATGAGGCCTCTGCTATTAAAATGTCATAACATACGCTGCTACAGTGTTAAACAGTGAGTGCCTCAAATATTTCAAACTCTTTTTACAAGGAGCGCAATTCCAAAGAAAGGTCCAGGGACAAATAGACATATCCACAGTCAGTCACGAGCTGAGGAATAAAAATTTAATTGATATGAGATTTTTTTGGTTTAGTACAAATGGAATTTATTACCATTTCAATGCATATTTTCCTGGAATTCATTCCTGGTTTCTAGCTGGTCAAATTCGTTTTTACGAGTAAGACTGGTGCTAACTCGGTATGCTGGTTCCAGCTGTTCAGGCCAGTTCTAACTACTGAGTGGGGGTCTAGAAGATTAAGCTGATTCTAACTGTTCTTGCTGTTCCTAACTAATCAGACTGGTTCTAGCTGATCAACCAGATTGTTTCTAACTAGCCATGCTGATTTTAGCTGATCAGCCTGGTTTTTGCTGATCAGACCAGAGGCGATTTCTTTAAGACTGCAAGGGAAGCTCGGCTTCCCTTATAATGTCACAAAATTAATGGTCAAATATGTACTATTGTATTAACATTTTATTGACTAAAAATGCGTTAGAAAACGTTCATCTCAAAGACGAGTTCGTTCAGAATCAGTTACATATAGCAGGTCGGCTGACTCGATTTCCTTCTCATACATTCCCGCAGCGTCACAGTGCATTTCCCTATTGAAGCCCAGCGTCCATTGACTTCAATGGGGCTGCTTTGAACGATTTTTTTCAGCGCTTCGAACTAGACGGTCATTGGATAAACGCTGCGATTATGTCCGCCCACGGAGCTCAGCGTCTCTGGGGGTGAATGGGGAGTGGGCTGGCCCGGACTCCGAGCTTCTGCGTGATGATTGGAGGGTCTGTCGAAAGACTGCATCTCCTTTTGACTGACAGCGATTCTGTACTATAAGGAATCACTGAAGCTATTCGCGCTCAGTCCCATCGCGGATTTCTCAAGTTCAGTCGAAATAAAAACTGCTGCAACCTATTTCTTTGATATTTGCTTGGCGAAATTGCTTGATTTCATCATACTTTTCACACAATTATACACCACATTCCTTGTTTCAGTTTTACAGAGTTTAATATTTTAAAATTGTACATGGCCATCCTTGATAACATCTTGGAGCAGATTCCTCGACGTTTTTCAAATTTGGAAAGCATGCTCTTCTTAGAATTAATCAATCCAGGGAAATTTGATGACATGAGACAGGTATTTCCAGAGGAGGCCTTCCAAAGTGTCCTGAAAAGTTATGGCCATCACTTTGATTCAGGAAGACTGAGGTCAGAACTTCAAGTCCTGTATTCAGATCAGGACTTGCAGGGTAACAGGGGAAAGCTGTGTGATTACTTGGTGTTCCTTAAAGACATGGAGTTGGACAGTGCAATGCCTCAGCTTTACAAACTGTTCTCATTAGTGGCAACAATTGGAGCTACATCTGCAGGTGTAGAAGGAGCTTCTCCTGTTTAAAGCGACTCAAGTCCTACACCCGAAACACAATGGGCCAAGGCCGTTTAAGCAGCCTAGCTCTGCTGGCCATTGAGAGGACACTGGTCAAGTCACTTGAAAAGACTCCTAGTTGGTACGACAGGGTCACAGACCATTTTCTTGAAAAGGAACGTAGGGCAGAATTTACTTTTAAATAAATAGACAATTTTATGATGTAGGCCGAAAATGAGCTTCCCCTCTCTGACAGACCAGTAGCCGCCACTGGATCAGACTGGTTCTAACTGTTCATGCTGTTCCTAGCTGATCAGGCTGGCTCTAGCTGATCAAACAGATTGGTTCTAATTATTCCATCCTGGTTCTAGCTAATCAAATCGGTTCTTGCTGGTTTTAACCAAGCAAGCTGGTTGTAAATGCTCATGCTAGATTTAGCTGATCAGACTGATTCAAGTTGAACCAGATACTTCATCTACTTCACCTACATACGTCCAGGATTCAATTTAAAATCAATTCGATAAACATTATGAATCATAACATCTTCTGTGTGTGTACGCTAAGCACATTAAGAGAGTCTGTTTTAAAGGTTACGCAGTCATCCTGGTTGTTGTCATGATCTTAAATCAAAACTCTGACCTTATGTAGTATTTAGAATCCAGAAGATGACAAAAAAAAAACATTAAACACTAATCATGTTATTACTTACTAAAAGTCTAGAATCTGATGTGAATTGTTATGTCAGTTATATAATACTTAACACCCCCACCCCCATATCCCCCCACTGTTTATAATGGAATAAATAAATAATGTAGCTTTATTGTCTTAAGAACTTGCACAAGCAACCACAGGAAAGCTGCGGCAGCCATCTTGGGTCCTCACATACACCGCTAAAAGCATATATGACTCAGGCGTAAGTGGCGCTGGGTTTCACCTAGAAACTTCCACATTGACTCAGTCTGTTTTGGATGAATGGAAACAAAACCAGTGGGGTTTCTCTGACACACTCCCTCACACCAGCACCAAGTGGAGTTAAGAGCTTTAAGGAGGAAGTGAAGTGGAACAGAGAAGAGCGAGCCAAAGGAGACCCTCAGCTCCTGACTCTCGATTCGAGAGCTTCCCTGATCAGCCTCAGTGAGTCTCTGCAGGCGGAGATTGAAGGACGAAGAGTTTAGACAATGTGAAACTTTTCAAACAAAGTAAGCTTCAGAGGGTTTTACACTCATTTGCCGTTTTCCAACACACACACATACACACTCGTTCTCATTGCAATGAACTCTACCAAAGTTCATGTTCGCATGCTGTGGCATTGGAGCGAGTAAATGAAAAAGCCCATTCATTCACAAATTGGAGTTCGTTAATGAAATCAGCTGTAGTCCTGGGAAAGGCCTGAACTGAGAGTCAAAGCATCACTTATAACCGGCTACGTTAGTTTGACCAGAATGGTCAAGTAAACAGTTCAGGGGCTGATCATTCTAAAATTAAAAATAAAAGAAACCACAACATATTTATAATTCTATTAATCATTATGGCAGCACTGGGCTTCGGCAATACTGTTCTAATGGGTTTAAGATTAAATGTGGTAGGAAGGTTAATTATAATCTTTTTTATTTGGTCCAAATTCATGCATGCGCTCTTGGGTGCACATAAAAAACTAAAGCAGAAAAAGGCTTGAGTGTTTAATGTCCAATTTCAGAACTGCGGAAGCAATACGTCACAGCAGCTTCAGATCAGAAGTGGGCGGAGATTATCCAGTCTATAGTTGTAGTTGCGCTACCTAATACGCACTTTAATGAAAATAGTTTTTTATAAAGTCACGTATATATTTTATATATAATTAAGAAAAGAAAATTACACGTATTAGGTAGCTCAACAACCTCTATAGACTGTATAAGCTCCGCCCACTTCTGATCTGAAGCTTCTGGCCTGGCTGTGCTGAAGCTGCTGTGAATTGTTACTTCTGTAGTTCTGCAAATAGACATACAATAATCAATCACCTTTTTTATTTTAGTTTCGCTTCAATTATCTTTAACACGAAGAAACTGAAAGTACTTGTTTTTTGGTAGCTTGGCTCTGGAGTATTAGCAGAAAATAGAAATAACATCCCTGTACATTTTTCAAATTCTCTTTCTAAAATGAAAAACAAATGACCAGAAGGTACACAGACCCGAAAGATATTAATATATTTTATTAATTACTACCTTGCAGAAACCACACTTTTTTTAGCATGTTAACCCTAGATATTACTGCCTAGTTTGGATTATGCAAAAGTGAAGCTTTATTGACGCCACGATTGAACCAAATGCAAAGCAAATCCGGTTGTACCACCTGACGTCATGGTGGGCAAGCGGTGGGCGATTAGATTTAAATCCAAACGCATCCATTATATTGAGTTGATATTGGATTGATATATCACTTCCTGTTTTGATGATTTTTATAGTTATGTATATATACAACTAGATTTTGACGAAGGACTGGAGCTCGACTAATTGTTCACCTGTTTAGTGCAAGTGTATGCACTAAACAATGAACAATTTAAAAACAGTAAGTGAAATGACTGCTTTTCACATTTTAGCAAACCAGGTGTGTAGTTGATGAATCCATGGTTCAGAAGGTATTCTCCAGTGTGAAAGAAAATTATTAAACCCCCCCAAACTGAAAGCAAATTATGAGCCCCGCCCCCCAAAACCAGACTAGAATCGGTGAACAAAGTGTGAAAACGGATGAAGTTAAAGGTCAGAATTCTCATGTATATATTTATATATTAGTGTAGATCTACAGTAGGGGCAGAGCGAAGCCTTGAGTGTAAGTATAGTATTGTTTCATTGTGAGGTAAATTTACACACTACGCTCCAGACGAGGTGTGAAGGGGATTTCGCACCTGAAATGTGAAAATGAAAAAGGGGAGGAAAAAAAAGGTTGCACAAAAAAAAACAGGATAAAAGAATGTTACATACTGTACATCATGTACGTTCAGGTGTATTATGTAAAACATGTAGAAATAGTCAGAAGAAAACTAAGGCCACAAACACACAAATACAATAAAACCAAAAGGAAAAGTCAAGTGAAATGAATTTTCTTTTTTTTCTTTATAATTTTAATAATTATATAAATTGGTTTACTTACCGTTAGGCATTGCATTATCTCAGGGCTGGTGGTGTCAGGAGCAGCGGCATGGTTCGCTTGAGCAGCCTCTGAAGGGATAAAGACAAAAGAGTCACGGGCTGAGACTGTACCCTTGGAGAACATCTCTGCATCTGTGCTTTCTTCTTCTCCTTCTTCTCCTCCTTCTTTTCCTCCACACAGACTCACATACAAAGTATATATATATATATTTAAAAAAAACTAAAGTAGCTCAGTCTCAGTCTCTCAGTAGTCTTGTTTCTGTCTGAGCAGAAGCAGTGGGAATTCCATGCAGGAAGCGACGCGGAGAGAAGGAACTCCACTCCTCTTTTCTCTCTCTCAGTCCATTATCTCCGAGTTTTGCGCGCTCCTGGGCTGTTGCTGTGGAGACAGCGGCTCGGCCCGGCCGCAATGTCCTTTTAAGCGTTCCTCATAAAGGGCCGCATTCAGCCTGGGACACAATGCAGCGAGACTCCCTCACACTCCCTAGCTCTCTCTCTCTCTCTCTCTCTCTCTCTCTCTCTCTCTCTCTCTCTCTCTCTCTCTCTCTCTATCTCTCAATCTCTCACACACTTACACACTCCCTCGCTAGCTCTCACACTCATTATCTCTCTCTCTCTCATACACACTTACTCTCGCTCGCAGGACTCTCTATGTGCTCGCTTTCTCTTTGTGGCTCGTTTATTTATGCACCTTTATTTTTACGTTCATATCATCCAGCATTTGAAGATCACAGCCTTTGCTGTTTTATTGTTTTGTTTCGTTAACACTTGGAGGAAAAACGGATGCTTTGGCAATCGGCCACAACGAGGTTCTCTAATACAGTGTAGGAGTTGAACATGCTGCGGATGATGTAACTGGGACAACCGGTGGGAACTTCAAAATTCCACTTTAATCAAAAGTGTGGGGAGGGAATGAAAGGGGACTCCCCGCAGCCTCAGGAGGTGACCTGTGTGGCTGCCATTATAAAGACAGGCATAAATCACCTCGATTCAAGCACGAGACACAGAGCAACTGGCAACGGAGCATTACGAGGCACGCTAACTCTTGCCAAGGAACACCCTCTTAGAAAAGAGTGAGAGAGAGAAGTAGGAAAGGAGAAGCGAAGAGAAAGTGTTGAGGAAAAGTTGGAGCGAGGCCACTGAGCGCATGCGAACTGGCCATAAAGCACCGGAGAAGGCAGGAGGAGTGGACGCAGTCGCTCTCACTCGCTTCACACTGTGACTCTGTTGTTCTGCCTTTCACAGCAAAACAAACAAAGCCGTGATGGAGAACCTCGGAGCGAGAACGAAGACGAGTAGCAAAGCAAAGTGTTTATATCGCTCTTGCTGGGGTTTTTAATGTTCTTACTCCTTTAATAATTCCGTACCTGATCATTTCAGAAAATTTACCTTTGAGTGATACTTTGTCGAATACTAATTTAATCTTACGCTGGTATTGCGTGCTTTTTTCCACTGTTTGGGAATAAATACGGCCCGTGTTTTCAACAGCATGAAGATCCCTACAGGTAAGAAGGTGAAAAGTGATAAAAAATAAAAAGTCTGAGGCAGAAACAGAATGGCGGCAATTTAAAACAAAGTGCGCTCGTTTGTGCAAAACGTTCAAGTTCACTGTTTCCTGGTTGAAGGCCCAAACGGCCTGTGGGAAGAACATCACACATGAAAAGCATGTGACAACACATTCTCAAATGCAATGCATTCAGAAAGTTTTCACAGCCCTTCACTTTTTCCACATTTTGTTATGTAAAAGCTTTATTCCAAAATAATTAAATTTATTACTTTCCTTAAAATTCTATAAACAAATTCCCATAATGACAACGACAAATAAAGTTTGTTTGAAATCTTTGAAATGGCCTTTGCCATGACAATCAAAATTGACCACTGATCATCCTTGAGATGTTTCTACAACTTGATAGGAGTCCACCTGTGGTAAATTCAGTTGATTAGATATTAGGGGAGGTGGTAGCTCAGTGGTTAAGGCATTGGGCTTTGGATCAGAAGATCACAGGTTCAAATCCCACCACCACCAAGCTGCCACTGCTGGGCCCTTGAGCAAAGCCTAAAACCCTCCCCTGCTCAGTTGTAAGTCGCTCTGGATAAGGGTGTCTGCCAAATGCCGCAAATGTAAATGTAAATGTAGATATGATCTGGAGGCACACACATGTCTATATGAGGTCTCACAGTTAACAGTGCATGACAGAGCACAAACCAAGCAATGAAGTACAAGGAATTGTCTGTAGACCTCCAAGACAGGATTGTATCGAGGCACAGATTTGAGGAAGGGGACAAAAACATTTCTGCAGCATTGAAGCTCCCAATAAACACAGTGTCCTCCATCATATGTAAATGGAAGAAGTTTGGAACCACCAGGACTCTTCCGACACCGTCGGGGCGATCAGGGGAGAAGAGCCTTAGTCAGGGAGGTGACCAAGAACCTGATGGTCACTCTAAAAGAGCTCCAGCATTTATCTTTAGAGAGAGAACCTTCTAGAAGTACAACCATCTCTGCAGCACTCCACCAATCAGGCCTGTATGGTAGAGTGGCCAGATGAAAAAAGGTTTGTAAAAACCTGAGCATAAGATTGTGATTTTTGGGGGGTGTCAGTGTGAGAAATTCATCCCAATGGTGTTCAATAGGGTTGTGGTCAGCAGGAGACTCAAGAACCTTCACTCCAACCCATGCAAGGTACTGTATATCTTCATGGAGCTGGCTTTGTGCACAGGGGTACTGTCATGCTGGAACAGGTTTAGATCTTCTAGTTTAAGTGATGGGTAAATTTCATGCTACTAGATCCTATCCTATACAATTGTGTGAACCAATTGTATACGCAGTCTTTCTGTATACCAGAAATACAGAAAGACTGCCCTGACTCTAATCCACATCCAGCACACACACACACACACACACACACACACACACACACACACACACACACACACATTAGAAAAGCTGTCCCTTGTTGCTGCATTCACAAGTCAATCCTAAAGCACATGCTGACATTTACAGCAAAACACACTGCCGAAAATGTGCAGAATTTCCAGAAATGTCTTTGCGAGAATCCTGTACGTGTGAGTTAAACACGATTAAGATGCCGGGAAACTTTCCCATGTGTGAAAATGAGAAACACGCTGGGATAATTTACCGCTTTAAGCCGCCAGACTGCAACTAATAAGACAAAAATAGGGCTTCATTTGCAACCAAAACAGAACGATTGTGTTTATTTAGTGCACCTATGTGAGCAAAATTACATTTCACAACATCCAGATGTGGAAAAAAAAAAAAACCCCAACAACAAGATTTTAAGGTTACAAAAAGACTAAATGCAGACAGACATACTGGGAATACTGTATAATAGGACCAATCATCCACCAGTTCATACACACATACACAAGTCTGGGCAAAAACTGTGGAAGTCAGAGTACAAATATAAAAATTGTCTGCATTTCAGACAGCGTCTCTTCCGATGTATCTAAACCCCTCCCCAGAAGGTACAACTACCCTTTACACTGCGACCCCGGCCTGCACTGGTGCATTGTGGTAGCAGTTTGGCCTGAGTCACTGAAATTATGCAGCTTCAGGATTGATCTCATGCAACACTGGTGATCGCTGAATCTGAGACGAGCCACCACTTGACATTTTCACACACAATCAACACGCATATTTCAGCAACACCCGAGTCAGAACATGAAAGCATCTCATTCAAGGTTAAATAGATTATACACACACACACACACACACACACACACACACACAAACAGAGAAGGAGAAGCAGTGCGTAATAGCATAATAGTGTCTATGCACATTAAGATTGATCCATGTGTGTATAAAGTCGGGATTAAATCTCTTCAACAGAGTGCAGGGATGCACTTTGCTCGTTCTGGGAAAGAGGATGTATGCTAAATAGCTTCTTAAACACAGCACCATGCACTCGCCAAAAAATCATGCAAACAGCCAAATTACTGAAAATGCACGCTCCGGGGGAAGTAAAGCATCTACATTTATTTGTGTGTGTGTGTGTGTGTGTGTGTGTGTGTGTGTGTGTGTGTGTGTCTGTGTGTGTGTGTGTGTGTGTGTGTGTGTGTGTGTGTGTGTGTGTGTGTGTGTGTGTGTGTGTGTGTGTGTGTGTGTGTGTCTACGTAAAATGAATGTTTTGTTTTTTTATTTAAAATAGTACAGAGACCACTGTAATTGTTGGGGGGGTTATTATTATTATTAATATTATTATTATTATTATTATTATTAATATAATTAAAGTTTTATTCATTTATTTGTTTAAAATATATAATTTAGGTTTTATTAAATATTACAAATATTGTTATTTGTTTACTTATTTAATTAAATAATAAGCAGGAAAGGTGAACACTGCTCCAAATATGCACATGAGAGAATAAATACAAGAAAGAAAAGAATCTGACTCGTTACCAAATACACTGACTTATTACACTGACTCACATCACACTGATTCACTACCAAACAAGTCACTGACTCGTTACTCAAAAAAATCACTGACTCATTATTCTGACTGACATCAAACTAATTTTTTACCAAACACATCACTGACTCATTAAACTGACTCACATCACACTGACTCTTTACCAAACACATCACTGGCTCGTTAAACTGACTCACATCACACTGACTTGTTACCAGACACAATGACTCATTACCAAACAAGTCACTGACTCATTACCAAACACAACACTGGCTCATTAAATTGACTCACATCACACTGACTCTTTACCAAACACATCACTGACTCATTAAACTGACTCACATCACACTGACTCTTTACCAAACACATCCCTGGCTCGTTAAACTGACTCACATCACACTGACTCTTTACCAAACACATCACTGACTCATTAAACTGACTCACATCACACTGACTCTTTACCAAACACATCACTGACTCATTAAACTGACTCACATCACACTGACTTTTTACTAAACACATCCCTGGCTCGTTAAACTGACTCACATCACACTGACTCTTTACCAAACACGTCACTGGCTCGTTAAACTGACTCACATCACACTGACTCTTTACCAAACACATCACTGACTCATTAAACTGACTCGCATCACACTGACTCTTTACCAAACACGTCACTGGCTCGTTAAACTGACTCACATCACACTGACTCTTTACCAAACACATCACTGACTCATTAAACTGACTCACATCACACTGACTCTTTACCAAACACATCCCTGGCTCGTTAAACTGACTCACATCACACTGACTTTTTACCAAACACATCACTGACTCATTAAACTGACTCACATCACACTGACTCTTTACCAAACACATCACTGACTCATTAAACTGACTCACATCACACTGACTTTTTACCAAACACATCCCTGGCTCGTTAAACTGACTCACATCACACTGACTCTTTACCAAACACGTCACTGGCTCGTTAAACTGACTCACATCACACTGACTCTTTACCAAACACATCACTGACTCATTAAACTGACTCGCACCACACTGACTCTTTACCAAACACATCACTGGCTCGTTAAACTGACTCACATCACACTGACTCTTTACCAAACACATCACTGACTCATTAAACTGACTCACATCACACTGACTTGTTACCAGACACAATGACTTATTACCAAACAAGTCACTGACTCGTTACCAAACACATCACTGGCTCATTAAACTGACTCACATCACACTGACTCTTTACCAAACACATCACTGATTCACATCGTACTGACTTGTTACACACTTTGAAAAGTGAATCTTGGTTATGTTTACATGATTTACTGGTGCAAACAGTGACTCATTGAACAACAGAGAAGAAAATCTCTTTTAGATCCAACCAGTTCACTGAGATTGAGTCACTGTGAGAATCAGGCAGGACTGAAAGACCACCAAATAGACCACCAAATTGTTCAATCAACAAATTATGGAATGGTAGATGAAGGAACCTTGCATGCTTTTGAAAGGGTTTACAGACAATGAATGTCTGAACAGAGAGCAGATACTCTGACACACATTCTGCACTGCAGTCACGGTGTGTGTGTGTGTGTGTGTGTGTGTGTGTGTGTGTGTGTGTGTGTGTGTGTGTGTGTGTGTGTGTGTGTGTGTGTGTCGTGTCAGACAGATTATCCAGTGGCCCGTAACACACTGACCAACATCATGACCATGTTACAGTTTCCTTTCTGCACATGTACAGCTGGTGAAAGACCCGAGTTTCTGCTGCATCGTCTTCATTCAAACACCACCGTCTCATAACCACCGCAACTATAAATTATACATGAATCATTTCTCCGTCACCATCAAACAAACACACCCTAATACACACACTGATACACACACCAGTACAACAGGACACACACTCTTAGTTATATAGGAACCTGCTGGCAGGGTCAATCAAAGCTACACCTCATGCACCTTCTCAGATTTAAGATACCAAAACGTGCAAAAGTATTCACCCCCTTTTCCTATATGATCAGATCTGTCTGGTTCAGATGTTTGGTGGTGCGGGGGAGGAGGTCTGAATACTTTTGCAAGCCTATATACACTATATGCTAATGGTATAAATGATGTTCTCTTCAAAGGACCATGGTAGTACCAAGAAAAAGATCAATCATTTGATATAAATCCAAACACACAAATGGCATGTAAAATCTAGTTTCTTCTTGGTAGGTGGTGAGACAAATGTTTTCACACGTATTAGCATAAATAAAAGGTTAAGCTTGTGCACGAAGTGTCAAAACAAAATGCGAAAAAATACTTTTTTTGTGACTGGTCTTTTACAGACACAGCGCCCCCTATTGGTTAATGATTGTGAAAACACAGAAAGTACAAAGATCACAGAGGTTAAAAGAAGCCTCCTGCTCTTGCATTCAGCTTTAAACCAAGTGATTAACAAGAAGACATCATGTGTGCTGAAGATGGAAAGTTTTGCTTATGCATCGATTTGCTTTGCTTTTCCATTCCTGGTCTTTAAGATGTCAAGGGTTTTAGTGGAGCCGAAACTTTTTAAACATTAAACACACAATGATACTGAGATGCTGAAATAATCTGATAATACTGGCATGAGATGTTGAAAACATTTATGTCTATCTATCTATCTATCTATCTGTCTGTCTGTCTGTCTGTCTGTCTGTCTGTCTGTCCATTTGTCTATATCTGTGTAAAATTATATATCTATTTCTCTGTCTGTCTGTCTGTCTGTCTGTCTGTCTGTATGTTCATATCTATCTATCTATCTATCTATCTATCTATCTATCTATCTATCTAATTACGGTTCTTCCTTTCACTTTAAATTACACGCTTTTACACGTCCATACTCCAACATTACAATATAACATTTCTTTCTTATAAACTTTGCCAGGCACAGAAACACAGAAACACTGCAGATGACCATCCATAACTGCTCTGTTAGAAGCAACAGCAAGAACAAATTCGTCTTGTCAGTGTTCAAGCACAATATATGTAGCCATAAATGGATAAAAAAGTATTACAAACATTGGAATCGCTGATGTTTTAGAGGAATAAAACACTTCTGATGTTTGATGTTGTAGGAAAATAATCAGCTCCCCCCGAGTCACGCGTTTCACTCCACCCTGGGGTTGATTACAGTGTGAGAGCACGACACAGAGTGTGTTATTCCTTATATAACATACAGATGTTTTTTTTTAAATGCTATAAATTCATTCCCTTGGGCTAGAAGAGATTCTGGTTGTGGTTGCGAGCTGTAAATTCTTAACAGTACTGCGGGTGGAAAAGGGAACGAGGGAGAGAGAAAGGACGAGAGAGCGAGAGAACAGATGCGAGATCAATCCAAACAAATGATAACCTGACCGATAAACAGACTCGAACAGACCGAAAGATCACTCACCTAAGCAGACACACACTCAGCACCCTCAGATGATCACACACTCATGTGTGTGTGTGTGTGTGTGCAGGTGTGTGTTCAAGCAACCTCAGTTCAGTTCCTGACAGCAAAATAGATCCGTTCTCTTCAAACCAGAAAAGCTATTTGGAGAGACTGTGTGCAAGATTATGATGTGTGTGTGTGTTTGTGTGTTTGTGTGTGTGGCAGGTCCAGCCCTCTCGCTCTCTTTCTCTCTCTTTCCCTCTCTCCCTCTCTCCCTCTCTTTTGCTCTCCCCGTTCTTATCTCTCAATCTGCAGCGCTCCTTTAATCCTTCCACTGACCTGCATGTCTCATCTCTGTCCCTTTCAGCTAACATACAGCTCAAACCCAAGCACACACACATAACCACACACACACACACACTTACCAGAGGTGTGTGTGCAGCCTGGAAGATCCACACGCAGGTGTTTGGTCCGCCCAGGGTCTTCCCCGAGTAAGTAGTACCAGCCAGAGGTCTGGCAGAAACAAAACAAAGATAGAGAGCACAGATCATCAGTGTGTGTGTGTGTGTGTGTGTGTGTGTGTGTGTGTGTGTGTGTGTGTGTGTGTGTGTGTGTGTGTGTGTGTGTGTGTGGAGAAAATCGCATTTACATTACACAGAAATCTGTGCATTTGTATTGAATGAGTTTATTGTCATTCCTGTGTTCCATTATGTAGGCACTAGTATGTACTGGGATGGATGGATTTAGCTAGATATATAGATTAGATAGATAGATAACAAAAGAATAACTAAGGTTATGACAAATAATGTAATTCTAACCCAAGATGAGTTTTGGGATGCGAGTTCACCAGCTACCAAGAGCTCCCAGTGGTTTTTTTTAGTTGTTGTTGTTGACGTAATTTTCACTTCAATTGTTCTCACAGTGGTTTTAAAGTGAATATAATTTAGCCGTTTTTTTTGTAGCCAGCACTGTATCTATTCTGTTGATTTTCCATATAGGTATCTGGAGAACAGAAGAGAAATCCAGAGAAGGTTTCGAACATGCTGGAGCAGAAATAATCTCCGAGTGTGATCTGTTGTTTTGTGTGTACAAAGCCATAGGGTTGATGTATAGAGTAGTGCGTGCATAAAAACGCTCATAAATTACATGACAAGAGAAAGAGATTATCCATAAAACGGTGTACATGAAACACACACACACACACACACACACACACAGACTTGAATATATCCTAATCCCTGACCATCTCAATACGCTAGTTATTGCTAGCAGAGATTATGAGGCCATTTATTTTTATCTTCACCAGCCCAAAAACCTCCTGCACTTTACTCTCTCTCTCTCTCTCTCTCTCTCTCTCTCTCTCTCTCTCTCTCTCTCTCTCTCTCTCTCTCTCTCTCTTGTTTCTCTCTCATCCATCTATCTCTGAGCATCGTCTAATCCGCACATTGGTGAATAGATGTGATTACACGGACGAGTATGATAATCAGCACCAAAATCCCTGAGCCTCGCTTAATTTTTTTCCCCAACGCAGCCGAGAGAAATACAACGAGTGTGCAGATTTATCACCCAAAATAACAAAGATAACGGAAGACCCGGATTATTAGAGCCATTCTTGAAGACTAATGAAGACCAGACTTGAAAGAAACTGTGCTTTCTAGTTGTACATGAACAGTTTCCTACACAGTGTATTATTTGCATCTCTATAACTGAGGCCGTCCGATTCGCATCTCGATGCATACGATACAATACCGATTCTACGCGATACGATACGATTTCGATTTGATTCAACACAATGCAAAAAATACGATGCTCTTCAATTTGTTACAGACAATTCATCAATTCATCTAATCATCAATTTACTTAAGCGCCTTCTGACTTCTAACTCATGTCCCTTTGTAGTGCACAAAAAAAATATTTATTAAAACCAGACGTTCTTTTCTTGTTCTGTCTCAGGGAAGTTACAGCTCTACCTCTGCCATGTTAATCTGTTTTGTATGGGACTCTCAGGACATGCCCCGGTCTCCGTAGTGTTGTGATGCGTCATGTTCACGTAGCAACGGCGGCGCTGAGAGAACGAAGTCAAGACACGGTTTGGCGAAAAGAAATCAATCTACATAGCAAATATTGGTCACAAATTATTGGTCAAAAGTGTGATTATAAATCATTAAAAACATCACAAACACCGGAGAGTGAAAAATATCTTGAGCACCAGAGTGTGTGATGATGAGTAATGTCTTTTCTTCAGTCTTATACAGTAAGTTGGAGTCGTGGAACCAGGAACTCCTGAGTAACATCTCATTATAGATTCGACGGAAACTCCTCCATGCCAAAGCCTTTAAATGTTCAACGATGGAGAAATGGAGCAAATGTAGAATGTTATTTTGAGTGTTAAATAATAGGTTGTTTATCCTCAAAGTCCAATGCCCGAAATGTTCATGTAGTGGGATCTAACTTGAGCTGGTACATCTCAAGATGCCTCAGGATCCATTTCTAGATGCCTCCAGCGTTCATCGACTTCTGTTAAATAAAGCCGAAACACGGTGAATGACAAAACGAGTTCGACCGGAGCCGATCAGAGCAGAACTCGACTAATTGCGAGATGACAGAGGAAGTTGGGGAGATAAAAGTGAGAGGTGGGGAATTAAGCAGATGACAGGATGAAGAGAGGGAAACTTCCTGTGATACCCATCCTAAGCTCCTCATTAACAAATGAAGGCAATCAAATATTCATTCTGCCACATAGCAGCCAAAATAAGCAGCATTGTGTGAACATCAGGCTGCTGATCTTCACTTTGAGACAAGAACGTGACATGGAAAGCGCTGGCTACATGGCCACCAGAGCATGCTTTGCTAACTCTAACATGAACCATAGTGGTTAGAATTAAACAGTAGTGGAAAAAAAGAGGGATGATCTACAATTCTGTTTGATTTATTCTATTCTATTCTATTCTATTCTATTTGTTCTCTTTTTTCCTATTTCATTCTGGTACACCCTTTTCAATTCCAGTCTATTCTATTCTGCTGCACAATATTCTACTCTCCTCTATTCTAACCATACCTGTACCTGTAACCATGCCAATGCCCGAGCCTCTACCTGTAACTGTATCTGTACCTGAATCTGTATCTGCACCTGTACCTCTAACCATACATGTACCTGTAACCATGCCTATGCCAGAGCCTCTACCTGTAACTGTACCAGTATCTGTATCTCTACCTGTAGTTGTATCTGCACCTGTACCTCTAACCATACATGTACCTGTAACCATGCCTATGCCAGAGCCTCTACCTGTATCTGTACCTGTAACTGTGGTTGTACCTATACCTCTCCCAGTGCCTGTACCTGTATCTCTGCCTTTACCTGTACCTGTAAACATACCTGTACCTGTAAACATACCTGTACCTGTACCTTTACCACAGCTTTTACCTTTACCTGTACCTGTACCTGTAAACGTACCTGTACCTCTACCACAGGTTTTACCTTTACCTGTACCTGTAGCCATACCTGTACCTTTGCCTGTATCCATACCTGTATCTGTAAATCTATTTTGGCCTGTACCTGTAACTGTACCAGCACCTGTGCCTTAACCTGTAACTTTAACTGTAAACATACCTGTACCTGTGCCTGTAACTGTCAGGTCAAGTTTATTTCTATATTTTCACAACAGACATTGTCTCAAAGCAGATTTACAGAATTTAAGAGTTATGGGGAACGCTGCGTATTTATCCCTGATGAGCAGCCATGGTGACTGTGGCAAGGAAAAACTCCCTTAGATGTTAAGGAGAAACCTTGAGAGGAACCAGCCTTAAAAGGGGAACCCATCTTCATTTGGGTGACATCAAGGAAACTGTACCTGTGCTTGTGTCTTTACTTGTACCTGTACCTGTAACTACACTTGGACCTGTGCCTATAACTGTCAGATTTGTTCTCACCTGCATAAAACCTACACAAATTCATTCAATATTGTTCAGATTTCAGAAAACGTACCTTTTCCGATCTCATCAGCGAACATACTCCAAAACTCATGCACCCGACCAGTTCCCTATAAAACATCACCGAAAGAAAGAATTCAGAACATCATAACCTCATCATATTAGCAGTTCATTTCAGAATGTATCTAAAAAAATAAATCAATCAAATATTTATAATAGACAGTTAAAGGAAAGTGTGAGCAAAAGATTTCTAATCAGCTTTTCACTACTTCATGCTTAAAGCTGATTAGCCTTTATAATGGATGTTTGCCATTAAGTCTATAAGCATTCAATGTGTAAGAAATGTGGTATGAATTGTAAAGTTTCAAAATAAAATATACAGGGGTTTGGGTCAATATATTTCTCCTTTAATACGATGAGAAATTAAGTGTTATTCTTTTAAAAACAATGAATATCGTTTTCTATCTTTACACATGCATCACCTAAACTTCATCACTGGTGCTTGGCCCCCTTTGCAGTTGAAACTCTATTCTTCTTGATAGAGTGAAGCTACACAATGTTCAAACATTCAACCCCATAATGGGTTTTCTGGATTAGATCTAATCAGATACCAAAAGAGATTAGACGTTTGGAAAAGGAAACACTAAAATCTAATGAGGTTGTGTGTGTGTGTGGGGGGGGGGGGGGGGGGGGTATCATACATAGGGATATATATATATATATGAGAGGAAAGGAGACTGAATATGCAGTTCTTCTTAAAAAACACTTAAAATGCAGTAGAGCCGGCTCTGTGTGATGACTTCAAAGGTGTTATATAATGTTTTCTGCATGTCAGAGCAGCTCTGGAGGCCGAGGGTTTTGCAATCCGTAGTCCCACACATGTAAATGAACCCTGGAGGTTAAAGGAATCTGCTGCGCTCTTCTGGTCACAGTAATTATTCCTCCTCCGAGGAAAATAAATCAGTTACAAACCGTGAAAAAAAAGGCTACGAGGCAGGACACTGGGCCGGCACTAATGAGATCTCTCATGCATGAAATATGTAAGGCGAGAAATTTCATCAATATGTTGTGTAGCAGCGAAACATTTATATTTTCCTATTGTTTATGTTGCAGCCTAAGGTTTTATGAGCGGTTAGAAATAAGTCAATATTTAATATCAAGGATTGTCAAGTAAATAATATATGATATGAGTCATATATTTGAATTATACAGAAAAAGAGGAAGAGTGGGTTAGTATATGTGAGGGTTTGATCTGTTTCATTAAATCTTGATGAATATTGGAGATACTCTACTCCATAATTTGAAAAAACAAAAAAAAATCAAACAGAGACCTATGAGAGTTCTAAGGTTAAAAAAAACTATGAAAATAAACATTTATTAAACCAATTCTTATTTGGTCTGGTCACGACCCTCAGGCTGTGTCCACACTAATACGTTTTTGTATGAAAACACAGATTTTTCTCTGCGTTTTGGTCTTTCGTCCACACTGAGACACTGTTTCCAGTCAAAGGACACAAACTTTTTAAAAACGCTTGAAAACAGTGTGTTTGTGTCGCAATGTGGACTGTGAAAATGGAGGGTTTCGAAAACAATGACACCTTTTTAGTCATTGCTGTGATGTTTCAAAGAGCCTACATTGGATGTGCATGTTTTCCAGATGTTTCAGTGTGGATGAGCAACTTTTGGGAAACGATCAAAACAAAAATGTCTTTTCAGATTTATCCGGATGACTGTAGATGTAGCCTCTGTGTTTCATACTGAAAACAATCAGGATAACATCTTATATCATTGCGATAAAGCTTGAATACCTGTTCGCTCCATCATGATTCCACACGGTGAAGAGAAGCCTTTTTGTCTTTTTCTCATCACTGACAGCACTGGAAAGAGAACACTGATTCATCTCAGATATACATGAGGTAACCGTACTTTAAATAGGTTTTAACCTCAAAATAGGCCACTTTGGCTCCTTTAAGGTTTTTTTAAGGTTAAAACCCTTTAACTAAAACTTACGAGTTACAAGTTACTAAAACTTGGTCTTACAAGGAGAATGTTTCCTGGAAAAGTGGACTCCTGCAGTCAGAGACCGTCTTAGTCTTCCTGCGAGTTCCAGCATCGCTGTCTGGTGCCAGTCCGAGCTGAGAAAGAAAACCAGATTAAACACGGGCTAGAGCATGTAAAATATATCATTATTGTTTTGAAGATACATCATTTGCCTTTTGAGACTTTTCTAGAAATTGATTTCGGTCCTATGATGCAAATTTCAGATACAATTTGTATCTCACCTTGACGTAGCAGTTGCACTTTCCCTGATAATTTCCCCTAAGAGCCTTAGCCTCAATAACTGCAATAGTCAAAATAACAACAAAGTAAAGAAATATGACATAATCCCTTCAGAAAAGTCCTGAGAAGTATATTTGAATCAGATAATGTTGTTATATAGAGCTAAATAATGTATTTTTACATTCAAGTCATTTGACTTTTCTTGACACATTTAGAGTGCGCATTAAATATTCACACTTTTTTCATATTTCCTCATGGATATTAATGAAGCAGATTTGACTTTGACTCCAAATCTGATCAAGCAGCCAGGACACATCCGAGGTCCTAAATTATTTTGGCTAATATAGAGATGATTATGCTACACAAGCTAGCATATTGTTATAAATACTCTCAGAGTACAAAACCAGGACGCAGTGAGTCTGAACCATTAAAGCAAAAGCATAGAATACATACAATAAAACACAACAATCACAAAGTGTTAATGCGACAACTAATGAAGAAGTAACACTAAAAAGGTGAACACAATGAGGTAATACCAAGATGACGGTAGAAGACAGGGTTATAACAGAAAAGAACACAGTTATGAGAGCATGTTGCCAGGGGAACCACAGTGCAATGGTGGAATCCATGTAACGCTATTTTCAAATATTTTATATTAGGGCTGTCAATCGATTAAAATATTCAATTTTACTTAAAAACTTAATCACACATTTTTTTCTGTTCTCAATGTACCTTAAATTAATACGTTTCAAGTTTTTAATACTCTAATCAACATGCGCATATATTGATGCTTTATGCAAATGTATGTTAATTTTTAGTGAAGCCAAACTCAACATAGAGCATGAAGAGAAAATATTTCAGTAAATCCTTTAAAGTAATTGTAGAGTTTTAAAAGATGAAAATCATCAGAACACCAAACGGAACTTTTGCTCTGTTTCCACACGGACGGTTTTAATTGCCGGATATGCACATCATGGCGGATTTTAAGGCTCGATTTAAGACTCGGCGCATCAGTAAAACAAATGTTTAGTGAGTGAAAATAATTTAAGTTTATTTTTCATTTCTGAGTGAAGAAAGGACGTCGTGATTAAATGTGTTGCGTTGAAGACTTACATTTTGCCTCTTTCATATTTATTTATTTATAATTTTTTATAAATTTTCCTATATATATATATACAATGGTTAGGCATAACTTTATGACCACCTGCCTAATGTTGTGTTGGTCCCCCTTTTGCTGCCCAAACAGTCCTGCCCATTCGAGCATCAACAGCATGAACTTCTTTAGCAATTTAAGCAGGACCTTTCTGTTGGATCAGACCACACGGACCAGCATTTTCTCCCCATGTGCCCACGTGCCACCCATGACCCTGTCGCAGGTTCCCCACTGTTCCTTCAGGTTTCTCAACTCAATCTAACTAAACTGAAAAAACCTACTGACCTGTCACTACTATAACAGCTGAACTGCACACTTTTTCAGTCTTGTCTTGTGCATTAACCAGACTAGTCATGTGCTATTTATTCATTCTCATCACTTGAGAACTTCATATATTAATCACAGATAGTTTACATTTTTGCCATTTGCACTAAACCTTAGAATGTGATCTTTTATCATGCAATACGACTTTGTGCTGATGTGCATTATTTGTTCTGTGTGTGTGTGTGTGTGTGTGTGTGGTATCTATGTGTGTTGTATTTTAGTACTGTGTGTCTAGTGCTGTCTATTTGTTGTCTATGGTCTTGGATGCTGACTGTTAAATGTTACATCTGCACTTTAGACCTTCGTTCTGCTTCACAATTTGCTGCCTGGCTGAATAACAGTAAAGTTCACTTTGACTTGAAATCAATCCATATTTCCATAAATAAAAATGTTCTGATCTTTGTCTTGCCACTGGACACATCTACATCAAGTCACCAAAAAAATTAGTCGCTGGAAGTCGACAGCTTTCAGTAAATATAAACAATCTTAGGTTTCTTTGTCGGTGCGAAGTGCTGAATCATAGAGTTTATTATGTTTACATACTCACCGTCGATGACGAGGACGCCGTCTCTAACCGTGATCGTTAAACGGAGCTGCCCTGTAGAGATAAAATAAGTGAGATCTAAGATGTTCATGACATAATTACCAGCCTGAAGAAATGTTTAATGCCTCTCACATTGTAATGAACCTGTAAAAAAAAATACTGACAGAAAAACATAATTCACAAAATTTCTCTTGTGCAACAATAAGCACAGTCAATAACAACAACTCCAACATTCAACACGGCTTTATTAATTACAGGCCTGTTGTATACAGTAGATGGATGTTAGCAAGGAGTCTTGTATACTTGTTAACGACTAAACTCGAGACTTTTAAATAGTTGTAATGCAACTGAGCTGCAAGTGAAATGATTTGCTTGATGTGACTTGGGATTTTACTTGTACAGAGTTTTTCATGTAATTTACCAACACGTATAGTGTATATACACAAAACGTTACAGTTACAGGTTAGCTAGCTTACATGTTCTTTTTCTGGTAAAACAACACTGGCAAAACATTACGTATTGTTTATAGACAATGGTGGTGTGTAATGACAGTGGAAATGTGTAAAAAAAAAAAATCTTTCGGAAAACACAACGATTTAAAGACTAGACGCTAGCTTGCTTTTTTTTTTTTTTTTTTTTTAAGTAAAAAACAACATTGAGTTGTTTTGGTCATTCATATTTATATATAAACATACGCTTAACAAATTAACTAACAGAAGTATTGGGACACAACTTTTACAACCACGTGTGGTTCTTCCCCAAACTGTTACCACAAAGTCAGAGGCACAATATTGTCTTGGGATGCGCTAGCAATACATTTTCCCTTCACTTTAAAACCCAAACCTGTTTCAGGATGCCAATTCCCCTGTGCACAAAGCCGACTCCATAAGATACTGTATGTTTTAAATGGGTTGGACTAAAATATCTCCTGCTATAGAGTTTTGTCCATAAAACATACAGTGCCCTCCACAATTATTGGCACCACTGTTTAAGATGTGGTCATGGACTTCTAAAAATTCTCCTTTTTTTTAAAACAACATAGAACCCAAATGCAAAAAAAGAGAAAAATCCAACCTTTCATTTAAGTACATTACTTTGGTGGTAAAAAAATCACACATTTAGAAAAAAAAAAAAAACTTGAAATCATGTGTGCCACAATTATTGGCACCCCTGATGTTAATACTTTGTACAACCTCCTTTTGCCAACAAGACAGCACTTAATCTCCTCCTATAACATTTCACAAGATTGGAGAACACAGAGAGAGGGATTTTTGACCATTCTTCTTTGCACAATCTTTCTAGATCATCCAGTGTCCTGGGTCCTCTCTTATGCACTCTTCTCTTTAGCTCGCCCCACAGGTTTTCGATTGGGTTGAGGTCTGGGGACTGAGATGGCAATGGGAGGACCTTGAGTTTGTGACTGCTGAACCACTTTTGTGTAGATTTTGCCACATGTTTTGGATCATTATCCTGCTGAAAGACCCAATGACGACCCATCTTCAGCTTTCTGGCAGAGGCCATCAGGTTTTTATTTTAAATATCCTGGTACTTCAAAGCGTTCATAATGCCATGCACCCTAACAAGGTTCCCAGGGCCTTTGGAAGAGAAACAGGCCCACAGCATCACAGATCCTCCACCATACTTCACGGTGGGCATGAGGTGCTTTTCGGCATACTCATCTTTTGTTTTACGCCAGACCCACTTAGAGTGTTTGTTGCCAAAAAGCTCAATCTTAGTCTCATCTGACCAAAGCACACGATCCCAGTTGAAGTCCCAGTACCGCTTAGCAAACTCCAGACGTTTACGTTTGTGAGTGTTAGTGAGAAAAGGCTTTTTCCTTGCATGCCTCCCAAACAGCTTGTTGGCATGTAGAGAGCGTCTGATGGTTGTTTTGGAGACTCTGTGACCCCAAGATGCCACTCTTTGATGCAATTCTGTGACGGTGAGCTTGGGAAATTTTTTACTTCTCTTACCATCCTCCTCACTGTGCGTTGTGGCAAGATAAACTTGGGACCTCTTCCAGCCTTGTTTGTCACTGTTCCAGTTGTTTTAAACTTCTTAATGATTCCTCTGACTGTAGATACCGGCAAGTTAAGGCGAGTGGCTATTTTCTTGTAGCCATTGCCTGACTTATGAAGGTCGACACACATCTGCCTTACTTGAATGGTGTGTTCTCTTGTCTTTGCCATGTTGACAAATGGGTAAGAGAATTAGGCCTCTGTGTCACATCATATTTATACCCCAGGGAAACAGGAAATCATGAATTACTAATTAAAAGTCCCTAGATACCCTGACCGACCTTAGCAACTACAGAAAAATATATATAAAAAAAAAAACAATAAACTTTTTCAGAGGAATTGTTAGGGGTGCCAATAATTGTGGCACACATGATTTCAAGTTTTTTTTTTTTTTTCTAAATGTGTGATTTTTTTACCACCAAAGTAATGTACTTAAATGAAAGGTTGGATTTTTCTCTGTTTTTGCATTTGGGTTCTATGTTGTTTTAAAAAAAAGGAGAATTTTTAGAAGTCCACGACCACATCTTAAACAGGGGTGCCAATAATTGTGGAGGGCACTGTATATAACCATCATACTAGAAACTAGCATGCTAGCAAACTCGGCAAGCTACATGACATCTGAGGCTGCTTAAGTAGTATTATGATCTTTGTGTAAAGATAAATAATTTTGTTTAAGATAATGCATTGATGTTAGTTTTTCCGTTTGACAAACATTTATTTTTTTTTATTTACGTGGGTCCTATTTATTTGAATGAATCTACTAATATTTATTTAATTATTTAATAATTATTTGATTTGGGTTATTTCTCATTTAGTTTATTTGTTATATTCATATTGAATATTGTATACTAGATGTTTTTTTTATTTATATTTAATATGTTTTAATATTTAATATATTGAACATTATATTTATTTATTTATTTACATTTTATATATTTAATGCTTTTAGCCTTTCACATTGTCCCAAAACAGCCTTGCAGAAATAAATAGACCACTAATGAGGCAAATTCAATTTTGAGAGTGGAAAAAATAAATAATAAACCCCCCAGGAAAAAAACTTGGGAGAAACCAGACTCAAAAGAAACCCGTATTTATCTGCGTGACCCTGAACGTTCACTCATTATAGTTTCATTATTGTTGTAATTATTTAATACATTGGTTTTTGCTGGTGAAGTTTATCTTTATTGATTTTATTATTATTTATTTATTTAATTATGCATTAATGCTGGTTTAGCCATCATTGGAAAAAAAAAGAAGAAATGGCAGTGTTTTGTGATGGAGTTTTGTGACTAGCTGAGAGAAGTTAACTTCTCAGGTCAGAGACGTCAGGGACGCCTGTCACTTGGTAAAAGCGGGACGTGTTTATATAACCAGTGCATGGTTTTGCATTGAGTGTCACTCTGTTCCCCCGTGCAGGCAGTAAAAATTAAGAAGGCTGAAAAGACAAAGGATGCGAGATGAAGCTGTCGCACATCCCAGACGGTCTCGCAGTTTAAACCCACACTCAGTGTGTCTGCATGTCTCATTAATCATCTCTAGCTGTCTTAACTTCTATTATCTTTGTCCTCTCTCTCTCTCTCTCCCATTCTCCCCTTCTTTCTCTCTCTTTCTGCCAGTAATTTATTTCAGACCCTGAAGCACCAGCACTAGATATTTTTATTTGTTAAGCATATATATATGTACAGAAAGCCACAATCTATTAAAGTCTTTGTTAGTATGAAGAACAACACTGACACTCACCGGAAGTTGATAAACATATAATAATTAATGGACATTCGGGTCACAAATATGAGAATGGATTCCCTTTTGAGTCTGGTTCCTCTTAAGGTTTCTCCCTTGTACCTTCTCGGGAGGTTTTGCCACTTTCACCACTGGTTAGCTCATTAGGGCTGAAGGTATAGGGATACATTTATGGTCTTTTAAAAATGTATTTCTGTGAAACTGCTTTGGGACAATGTATACTGTTAAAAGTACTATACAAATAAAATTGAATTGATTTTAATTGCATTAAATTGAATAAACACCAAAACATCCACATACCCTCGATTTTTGATTGATCAGGATCATGTTGATTCGTTGTCAATAATATTCATGTGATTAATACAGATGTGTACATTTTAAGAAATATTTAAGAGACAGTACTTTGAGAATGACTGTGTATTGCTGCTATTAAATAAGTGAAAGTGAGCGATTTTAAACACAGCTAGAGGACCGGTTTAATGTCAGACAATATTTTCACGGACCGGCCTTTAAGGTGTGGTGGATAAATACAACATAATAAAATGATACCACCATAAAAACTGGTATTTTCTGAATAGAATAATAAACGTGAATCCACTGTGTTGATTTTTGTTCATTTTGTTCAGTTTCCGTAAAAAATAAATTATACTAGCCTTCAGGCACTGCAACAAGCAAAAAAATGAATTTCATACCTTTAATTAATTGAGGGTTTTATATAAAATTGTATTTAAATTATTTAATAAAATATTTGTTTATTAGTGCAGTTCAATTTTATTGATATTATTATTATTTATTTCATTAATTTTATTTTTATGTTGAAATAAAAATTTAGTCAGTTGACTTATTTTGCTTTATTAATTATATAAATATGAAATGAATATTATTATATTGGTTTAATTTAAAAATTGTATTTGTTTGTGTTGTGTTTGGTAAAGCAGGTTAGCAGGCAGGATTTAGCGAATGAAATTGAGGGGGCGGGACATGGCTGCTGATGGACAGGGGAGATGAGGCACACTGAGGTCATGTTTGGATCTCCAACGTGCTCACTGTGTGCTTTAATTGCACTTCGTTTTTATTAGCAGGAGGTCTGAGGGAAAGCCTGAAGCACTTTGGAGGACACACACAGACACACACACACACACACACACACACACACACACACACACACTCACGTCTGTCTAGTTGTCTGTGTGACAGTGAGGATCCTGGCACTGATCCTTTTCTGGTATAAAGGAATTCAGGTCTCTATTTTTGGCTGCTCTTCATATAAAAGAGCAAAACAAACGCTGGACACAAATGAGAGGACAGGAAGAGGAGACAACATCATGCACTGGGACACCATGAATACACTTGGAATTTAAGCATGAAAACACTTGGAGTCCAGACATGTGGTGGTGTTGGTTTTGTGTTTTTTTTTTTTTTATAATGAACTGTAGATTTATTGAAAAATGTTTCCCAATTGCTTAAACATCTTCATTACACTGACAATCGAAAACATTTCGTGAGCAATTTAATGACTATTATTGTCAAAAATGCAAATGTAGGACATTTTGGTGAGGGAGGTGAGATTGAGATGGTTTGGACATGTGCAGAGGAGGGACATGGGGTATATCAGTAGGAGAATGCTGAAGATGGAGCCACCAGGAAGGAGGAAAAGAGGAAGACAAAGGAGGAGGTTTATGGATGTGGTGAAGGAAGACATGCAGGTAGTTGGTGTGAAAGAGGCAGATGTAGAGGACAGAGGGGTATGGAGACGGATGATCCGCTGTGGCGCCCCCTAATGGGAGAAGCTGAAAGAAGAGGAAGATTTAAAAAAATGAATGAGCAAATAATTTCGTTAAAACTAAGACCTTTAATTGTAAGAAGCGACTGAAAGTAGGCATTCCATAAAAATCTCATACACAGCTTTAGTATTGAATGTAAAGAAAGATTATGTAGAATGACTGAAGTGTATAAATCGTAATAATACACTTGTAATTTGGTGCACATGTCTATCCAATGCAAATCTGAGTTCCCTCAGTTGCTATGAATAACAGTGTCTGCTAAATGCTGTATATGTAAATGTCATGTGATTTTTCCACGAAAACATTGTTACATTCTTCCTGATTAGAACAGAATGGTGTCTGTAAGAAGAAGAAGAAGAAAAAAAAACCCACCGAACCATGTGGTCATTAGAACCGGACATGACACGGACATGACAACTTGCTATTCTCGACAAAATGTTCCGATTACCCAGCAGCCCTTGGGGCACCCTGTCAGTTAGAGCCTTAGACTGCAGCAGCCGTTGGCTTGTTATCCCCAAATTAGTCCTGCAGCCTCCACGAGAAACCTTCACGCAGCCGTCATTCTTTCCTGTCATTATCCCTCCCTCGCCGCTTTTTGCCTTTCCTTCCACCCCCCCATCATTACATCGAGAGAGCAGCAGCCAAACCTGTGCACCTTTTTTCCTTCCTTATTCCACCCACTTCCTTTCTCTTTTCTCTCATTATCCATCCCACGCTTCCTTCCAGTCTTTAGTTAGACACAAACTTGTTGTGTGTTATTTAGCAGACAAATCTGACACATCCATCACAGGAGGCAAGTTCTAACGCAGGCAGCGTCTACAGACAACAGCATTGCTGGAGCCTCTTTCTGGAAACTCCAAAAAAGATCCTGAAAATACATCGGGATTGGAGATAAACCCTGGTGATTAATGGTCGGTCTGTGTGTGTGTGTGTGTGTGTGTGTGTGTGTGTGTGTGTGTGTGTGTGTGTGTGTGTGTGTGTGTTTGTGTGTGTGTGTGTGTGTGTGTGTGTGTGTGTGTGTGTGTGTGTGTGATCGTTCCATGATGGACAATGAGTTTAATGGCCTTAATGCTTTTTCCACAACGCTGAAGTGCCTCCTCTCTCCAAGTTCATCCTTCAACA